>CM071571.1:98884366-98921488 GCA_036426205.1 Ascaphus truei | reverse complement strand
ACTCTCGCAGACTTCCTTCACTACAAATTTATGCTATCCTGTTTCAACTCTGCCCTCTCGCAAGCTAAACAAGCCTACTTTTCTTCACTAATCAACATGCACAAGTCTAACCCACGCCGACTGTTCTCTGTCTTTGATACTCTACTCAAACCACCCTCAGCTGCCTCTCCTTCCTCCATCTCCGCTCAGGACTTTGCTGACTATTTTAAGGAAAAGGTGGAATCCATACGTCAGAACATCCCCTCTGTTTCTTCCTCCCATCCTACACCTCTTCCTAACTCTCCTCCTGCCTTCCTTGACTCTTTTTCCACTGTCTCAGAGGAGGATGTGTCGCTGTTGATTGCCTCTTCTCCCTCTACCACTTGCCCTCTTGACCCCATTCCCTCCCATCTCCTAAAACCTCTTGCTCCTACTATAATCCCTACGCTCACACACATTTTTAACTCCTCCCTCTGCTCTGGAACCTTTCCATCCTCCTTCAAACATGTAACAGTTATACCATTAATCAAAACCAGCAAGCTTGACCCTACCGGTCTTTCTAACTATCGACCTGTCTCCCTCCTGCCTTTTGCCTCTAAACTCCTTGAACGTCTTGTATTCTCTCGCTTGCTCCATTTTCTCAACACCTATTCTATCCTAGACCCTCTACTATCTGGCTTCCGCACTGCTCACTCCACGGAAACAGCCCTCACTAAAATAACTGACGACCTCTTGGTATTCGGAACAAAGCTCTATCCTGGATCTCATCCTACCTCTCCCCATCGTACTTTCAGTGTCTCTTCTGCTAACACCTCCTCATCTATTGATCTCTCTGTGGGAGTACCCCAGGGCTCTGTACTGGAACCTCTTCTCTTTTCTCTGTACACACTCTCTCTAGGTGACCTAATAACATCTTTTGGGTTTAAATATCACCTCTATGCTGACGACACACAAATTTACCTTTCAACCCCTGACCTTACACCTGCTGTACAGACCAAAGTTTCTGAATGTCTCTCTGCTATATCATCCTGGATGGCCCTCCGCCGCCTTAAACTCAACATGGCTAAAACAGAGCTCCTCATACTTCCTCCCAAACCTGGCCCTACTTCCTCCTTCCACATTACTGTTGGAACAACGATCATTCACCCAGTAGCCCAAGCACGCTGCCTAGGGGTCATACTCAACTCCTCTCTCACATTCGCCCCTAACATTCAAAACATATCTAAAACCTGTTGCTTTTTCCTCCGCAATATAACAAAGATACGTCCTTTCCTCTGTTGCGCGACTGCTAAAACTCTGACTCAGGCCCTTATTCTCTCCCGTCTTGATTACTGTAACCTTCCTGCCTCTCACCTGTCTCCCCTACAATCTATCCTAAATGCTGCTGCCAGAATCACTCTACTTTTTCCTAGATCTGTCTCAGCATCTCCCCTCATGAAATCCCTCTCCTGGCTTCCGATCAAATCCCGTATCTCACACTCCATTCTTCTACTCACTTTTAAAGCTTTACACTCCTCTGTCCCTCCTTACATCTCAGCCCTAATTTCTCGTTATGCACCATCCACACTTGCGTTCTTCTCAAGGATGTCTTCTTTCTACCCCCTTTGTATCTAAAGCCCTCTCCCGCCTTAAACCTTTTTCACTGACTGCCCCACACCTCTGGAATGCCCTTCCCCTCAGTACCCGACTAGCACCCTCTCTATCCACCTTTAAGACCCACCTTAAGACACACTTGCTTAAAGAAGCATATGAATAGCACTGTGGATATTCTGAACACATGATACATAAAGCTTGGCCCCCTGCAGACGCACTTATAAGAAATCCCTCCTACTGTCTCTGTATGTTCTCCCTACCTACCAATTAGACTGTAAGCTCCTCGGGGCAGGGACTCCTCTTTCTTAATGTTACTTTTATGTCTAAAGCACTTATTCCCATGATCTGTTATTTATATTATCTGTTATTTATTTGATTAACACATGTATTACTACTGTGAAGCGCTATGTACATTAATGGCGCTATATAAAGACATACAATACAATAATAGATAAAGCTAGGGAGTATTTAGTTCAACCTGTTGGCCAAAATGTTGCTATAAATTGTCCAATCTGTATTAAGCAATGAGATTGGTCTGTAGGTACCACAACATAAAGGGTCCTTACCGTCTTTAGGGATCACCACTATATTGGCTTTTGTCATCCACCGAGAAAATCATTGAATAAGTGTAATAAACATGGTCCTAGGATTCCTATAAAATTTTTGTAGTACAAATTTGAGAAACCATCTGGGCCAAGAGCCTTTGATGGCTTCAGTGAGCTAACCACACTTACCAACTCTAACCGGATTATTTTTGATTTAAAACTTTGTGGTCTTCCTCCGATAGTTTTGGGAGGTAACAATCTCTAAGATAGGTCTCAATCTGAGTCAGGTCCGAAACTTTAGCATTCAGAGTTAAATTGTCAAAATCATAGGGATCTGTATAAAATTTTGCAAATTCCTTTGCTATCTTTGAGGGATTATAGGTCACTACTCCCCCTTTTAACCTAATAGCAGGGACTGATGCTCTCGACCTGATCCCTTTAAGTTTATTGGTAAATAAGCGGTCCGCCTTATCTCCCTTATCATAGTATGTCTGCTTGGTCCACTTAAGAGCTTTTTCTAGTTGCACCCTCTTAAGTTCCTCTCTTGCCTGGGTCAGAATTTTATACATTTTCCTTGATGGGTTCTTTTTATGCGATTGTTCTAATTTTACCTGTTAAATTTTTTTTATTCTCTTTCTGTGGGATGCTATTGAGGTGAGCTGTCTTCTGATTGTGGCCTTATGTGCATCCCATAGTATTGATGTTGATTCTACAGAGCCATTGTTGATATGGAAAAACATTTTTGAGTGAGTCTCAAATTTGTGAGCTAATCTCTGGGTAGTTCAATAATGAGTCGTTCATCCTCCAATGGAATGATTTAATCCTAGCAAATGGAGGATCGAACAGGATCGCCACTGGGGCGTGGTCTGACCACGTGATAGGCCCTATATCTGAATGGACCAATACTTCCAAAATACCCGGGGATACAAATATATTGTCAATTCTGGAGTACGAATCATGTGGGGGCAAATAAAAGGAGTAATCCCTCTGTCTTTTACGTGAGCTACGCCAAGCATCTCACAGACCACATCCTTTAAGTAGCAGTCTAAATTTCTTACCTACACTATATACCATAGCAGAGTATGATTGCTCTGTGTGGGTGGACTTATCCAAATCTGGATATGGTACCATATTGAAATCACCTCCCAATATCAACAGTTGGCCTCGGCTATCTGCCTTGGATTCCAGTGTTTCCCTGAAAAAAATTGATTTGTCCCTCGTTGGGGTGCATAGATATTCACCAAGGTGATATGTTGGCCTGAAAGCTCGTGGAGCACTAGGGACCTCCCTCTTTATCTCTCTTAACCGCCAATGCTAGTGAAAGAAGAATAAAATGCAATGGGGTATGTCCCGCTAAAGGTGTTTGGGAGCTCCTGAGTATCAAAATGCGTCTCTTGTAAAAAAAAAAAAAAAACAATATCTGCTTTCAAATTTCTAAATTCTTTTAGGGCCAATCTACGTTTACCATTACTGTTAAGACCTTTAACATTCAGGGATACTAACTTCAATGGTGGTTGACTAGTCATTTCCAATGGTCTGTGTCTCTCTCTCTCATGTTAAAGTTGTGAGCGGAAAACTTTAATGGTTGTAGGGAACAGATGGGGATAAAAAAAACAAAGGGAAGGGACTTTCCCCCTCCAGGAACATGGGAAAAAACAAAAACAGCAAAAATTAAAATAGAAGATAAGACGTGTATCCAGCCACTCATCCCAAATTTGCGGCCAGACACTGCGTGGCCTGGCGGGCATATGGCCCTACTGGGGGCGACCTAACGTCGGGCATGCAGAGCTCCCACCAATCCTACACACCCCGCCTCTATCTGCTTTCCCTCCGGTGATCGCGCCCTCACCACAGCTTGAGTAAAATATAAAAAAGCCTAATCAAAATGTCCAGTCCTAACAACCGTGGAACAAATAAATGTATACAACTTTTTGTGTTAACATACACTTATAGGGATAGGCTTCCCGGTTAGAAATATAAAAACCCCTGGTTTCATATTTTATCTTTAAGTGTTCAATGTCATTTAACCTTAGAATTTTCGAGCAATACTTTGCTCTCGGTTTCTCGGTGGGGCTTAGTGTCCTTTGTGTCTATACGCAAGAAGAAAAGAGAAAAGCCCAGCCCTTCTAAGTCTTTGGGCCGAGGCCCCCTCACCCATCGCCGGAGCACTCAATCCGTATGTGCACCGGTTTCATCCGATCAGCTGTAGCAAACTGCACCCAAGAAGCAGGCAGCAAACTCCAGTCCGTATATTAAGCAGTCCCTATAATAGACTGGAAGTATAGAGGGAGACAGGGAGAAGAGTGGAAAGAAGAGAGAAAACAAATATAGCTACACATCCGGGATATCTTTCCCTGGGTTGCTATGGATCGCCAAGTTGCCGGTAAAAGAGATGGCAACAGACTCGCCGAGAGTCCCACAGAGCCTCCGTTGGTCTTGTATCTTTTATCTCTGGTCAACCGCGCCCTCAGCCAATCAATCGTCATCTGTGTTATCTTCTCGAGGCCCGAGCCCTCCCTGGGAGTCAGACCCAGCGCCGACAGAAAAGATGCCGATTCCTCGGGGGAACGGAGGGAGACCTGTCTGCCTTCATGGTTTACCACCAAGCGGAACGGAAAGACCCACCGGTACCGAATACCCTTTTCTTGAAGCACCGCCTATCAATTGTTATCCTGGACAGATCCTGGAAGATATGTAACCGTTTTCAAATTCAATTGAGCCACTGTTTCTGCAGCCTTTTATAATCCTTTCCTTGCTTGCATATTGGTGGAGTCTTAGGCCTCGGTCCCGCTGCGCTCGGCGGCGCGGGCGGCAATGTAGCGAGTTCCCCACCAGCAGGGGAATCCTCGCGAGACGGTCCCGGTCCCCACTGGCGGCACAGCTGACTACACGCTGTCGCGCGTCAGCCGCTGGAGACACCAGAGAATGGTGTTTTCTAGCTTTGACGCGTGACGTGTGTGGCTGTGAGCCAATGGGGAGGGGAGGCTGCGGGAGGAGGAGAGGCTTCGGGGAGCGGGGAGGAGTGTGGAGTGAAAGCAGGTGAGTGCCTTTCTCTGTGTGTGTGTCTGTGTGTGTGCGTGCGTGCCTGTCTGTGTATGTGTGTGCCCGAGTGCGTGAGTGCCTGCCTCTGTCTGTCTGTCTGTCTGTGTGTGTGTGTGTGTGTATGAGTGCGTGAGTGCCTGCCTGTGTGTGCGCGCGTGTGTGTATGAGTGCGTGAGTGCCTGCCTGTGTGTGTGTGTGTGTGTGTGTATGTATGTATGAGTGCCTGCGTGTGTGTGTGTTTAATACTTACCGAAGCTCCAGCTCCAGCCCGAGTCCGTGGAGGGAGGGGGGGGGGGGGGGAGAGTAGCGGGTCCCTCCGCTCAAGCCACGCCCCCCCTCCCTGTCAAACCGCCCACCACCCGCCCACCTCCCGCTCCCGCTCCCTACAGACCGCATATCGCGGTCTGTGTATCTCAGCGCACCGCCTGTCAGCAGTGCGGGTGCGCTGACTCTGGGAGCGGGGCCTTAGCCTTAGGACCACATCTATGCTTCTTTTGTGGTCTTCAAATTTCAGTCCTAGGGCTCTGTGAGCTCTGTCCATCAGAAGAAGATCGCCATCTTGTAGCTGGAAGTCAATTGACGTAAAGTCTATTAACGTATGGCTGGAGGGCTTCACGGAGACCAACTCAGGGACATGACGGATTCGTAAATTCTGCCTTTGCTCCCTGTTCTCTAGATCGTCTATACCATCCCTCGTGGCTCTTATCTCTTCATTGAGACACAGGACCTTATCGTCAGTATTTACCCGATAGTGTAAAGAAATGTCCATTTTATTTTCAAGCGCCGTAGTTCTTTTAGCCAATAAAGAAACTTCTGCTTTAAATTCCTTTACAGCTCTATCCAGAGCTGACTGAAAGCCTGCTTGCATTTCTTTAAGCATGTTCTGGAGGTCCTGTTTAGTAATTACTGTGTCTCCTTCTGCCATACTCGGCTCTCTGTCAGGAACAGCTCTCCTCACTGCCTCTTCTCCTGCTGTAGCCCTCTCCGCTGAGTTTCTCAGGGTGGCCTATCAAACATGTCCCCCTCAGGTCCTGCAGCTTGCCTCTCACCTTCTCTGGTTGTTGTTGCAGCCGCACGCTCCCGTGCGCTCGGGGGCGCCATCTTTAATCCTCCTCTCCGCTGCCTGTCTGTCTGTGTAGCGAGAGAGATCAGGGTCCCAGGCTTCTGCATTTTTTTCTTTGCCATCCCTGATGGTTCCCCCGGCGCGTCGTCTCGCGGGGCTGATCGGAGCGGCAATCAGGGGTTATTACTAAATTTATCGGCGGAGTGCGCTGAGCTTCCCTAGTAGCGTGCATCCGCTATGATGTTAATATCAAAATTTAAATTTTTTTTACGGACTATTACTTTAACAACTATAGCTCCTCTCTGATCAAGTGTCCCTGATGACAAAAATATTACATACTATTGTAGCATGTGTATGCACAAAATCTGCAATGAAGAGGTCTCCAGAGAGCATGGCCCGGTGCCAGGTGTCGGCAAGACACAGTGTGAGAAAAACCAGCCTGACACAGGCAAGAGGAAAAAACAGCGCGACTTTCCCAGAGACACAAGTAAACAAACTGCCTGCTGGTCGGGTTTTATCAGTGGAATATACTTGTTAACTCTGCTCTACAATGTGTAGTATCAGGGTGGGAAATGGTGGTGGCAGCGAGTAGTCTCACCTCTTGCAGACCTCCGCCGGAGTTGCTCCTAGAAATTCTCCTGGCATTACTTCGGTAAACCGCGTCTGAGAGGACTAGAAGAAAAAATTAAATAATTAAGACCAGATGCTGCCAATTCTTGACATGCTGCACTGTGCAGGTAGTTCAGCGACAGCGGCAGAGCATTAATATTACACTTACGAGATGTAACAGAGGGTGACAGGGGAGAGGAGGAGCTTCTTCACAGTCAAATAGGACCTCTGAATTTATCTGTATAACAACCTGAACCCCATGCATACCATCTGCTCTGGCTCTGAAACGGAGGAGGAGGCCAGATGGCTTACAAAGGTATCACTGCATTAAACAGTTTCACACTAGTGAAAGGTGGCTGCCGTGGCTCGCTGTTTGCCCGCAAAGCTATATTCTGTCCATGTCCCATTTGAGATGGAGTTTTAAGTTTAAGGTCAGCAATGAGACCAAAAGAAACCGAACATTTAAAAAAAAAAAATATATATATATGAACACATTCTGCGTTCATATTTAGAGATTCCAGGTATTATGTTTGTTTATTTTATCTACAGGAAGACAGGGGGAAAATATCACAGAAGCACAATTATGCGTTTGTAATTGTAATACTTGCCTATTAAGAGGTAACCAGCAGCACTGTTTCAAAAACAACACACACACACACACACACACACAAAAACGCACGTGCGATATTATAGTATAACCAACACTAACCAGTTTATCCACAGGTCAAAATTGCACAATTTAGGATTGTACAGTGAACAACGCCATTTAAAAAGGGAAGTGAGGACAACAGTTGCCTTATGAGCTGTGATATTAATTCAGTTGTAGTCTTTTCCTGTATGAGTTGCAATGTTTCTATCAATTTAAGACACTTGTGAAAAAACTATATATTTAACCCTTTGAATGCCCCAGGATTTAGCTACTACGTCACGTGGTCCCGGCACTCAAACCCTCACGATGTAGCAGCTCTATACAAAAAAAGGCTGGTTTTGCTAGGGGAGATCGGGCGTAGGACGCGGTCTTCACTGATGAGGAATGGAAGGGGGATGACTACGCCCCTTTCATGCCGCCATCAGTGCCGGAGCGGTTACGCGAGTGTGTCGGAACGACCATGGCACTCAAACGGTTAAACAGAAATATCCCTACCTTTTCTTATTTATTTATTTTAAAGCAGTAATCCTCTACTTTCTTTCTTTAACCCCCTTTCCCCCACATACTTGTATTTTTTTGCAGGATTGGAGCTGTTGGTGGGTGCTCCTGCGCTGAACTGCGCTACTTTCCGCTCCAAGGACCCTTTCCTTCTCAATAAAGGTACCAATGAAGTTACAGGTTTTACATCTCCAATTAAAAAAAATTTAAATAAAAAAGGGTGGTGGGAGAGGCACAGGGTCTGAATACTGAGACTTTCCAGTTTATGAAATAATTTCTTTCTTTGCCCTAAATTTCATGGAACTAAAAATGGTCGCAGACGATGTCAGAGAGACAGTAAATACTGGGCCATGCCTCTAGGAGTAACCGGATCTCCTAATCTGAGATCTCCTCGCTGAGACGCCTCCTGGTTTGCTTGGACTCATCTGTACTCGGTCATTAAAAATATAAACAAACCCCCCCCTTCACAAACAGTTTTATATATTTAAAGCAGCATTTCATTCAAAATCCTACATGATAGAGAATATATATATATATATATATATATATATATATATATATATATATATATATATATCCTTATGTATCTATCTCTATACTTATATATTTGAGATAATACTGCATTTAAAAAAAAATGATTTCACTCTTTCTGCCCTTTGTAGTGATTTTGACTATTAAGCTTTCTTCGGTTGCTATAGCAACCATTTAGAAAGCCACAGCACTTATAGAAATAGTTCGCCATATTGGGTGCCCTGGGAAGCAGGATCTTAGTCGATCGGACACGGGAGAACAGATTCGATCGGCAGCTTAGACAATTGCATTGCTGTAAATGTTAGGAACTGCAGCATTTATTAACCCTTTGAGTGCCAGAGGGCCCGTGGTACTCGCGTGACTGCGTCGGCCCCTAACTAGAAAACAGAAGAGTAATCCTCTTCCATTTCCCTTCACTGCAGCCCACGTCCTGTGCGCCATGAAAACGCAGGACGCAATAAAAAAAAAACTCTTTCCATGAGCTCGACGGCGCCAATGTCATGGGGCCCCTGGTGTGCCTGACCCCATGACGTAGTGACTACGTCTTGGAGCACTCAAAGGGTTAAAAACAAACAAAAAAAAAGGGCAAGGGGGAAATGCTGCTTTAAGTCTTCACTAAGCAGCGCCGTAGAGGTAACGTGCCAGGTGTTGCCTAATAAGCCTATAGTAAAAGCTGGATTGGATCAAGCTCCTGTGCACTGGAAGCCACTGGATTTTCCCTACTCCTATTCTGAGGTCTATAAATACTGTGCAAAGCACCGCCTTCCTTACAGAGTAAAATGAAAAGGCAGGGCAGTATGAGAGCTGTATTTCACAGAGGCTATTACTGGGAGAATGGGAACATATTTTCTTTGCCTTAGACAATAAGACAGAACATCAATAGTTCCCATGCTCGGGCAGCAGGAACAGCAGCCCTGGATGCAGAAATAAACAATGCCAAACACGCTCACCGACTCCAGCAAGATGAGAGCACAGTGGCTATGGGAAGAGTAACAATCTCCAGGAGCATGTGGTCCGAGTGAAGAATGAGAGCAGAGTACGATAAAACAATACTGAATAAAATATTCGCTTCAAAGCCCCTGGAAGTAAAATCGGACTTAGCAGTGACGAGGCAATGGAAAGAGGTTACAAACTTACCAAAAGCTGCACCCAAAAAGTTGACGACCATTAGAAGCAAAAACATATTCAAATAGCAAAAAAGTGTCAATTACAATAATCCCACCTCAATATAATAGATGGAACTATGCCCTGGAAGAAGAGAGTCCTTCTGCAATCTCTGTGGTGAGCAGCCTCCCATAAGAGGGCACCACCGATTCAGGTCCTCTGTCTCATATAGGATGTTACTAGCCTTGCATGTAGCTTCTTAACAAGAGTGTCTCTGAGGATCTAGCATGTATCCTGTATGGAGGAACTAGCATGAATGAGGTATTATGTGAAAGAACAAGCAGGAAATGTTAAACACTGTAAAGTCATACCAACATCATTTGCGTCAAACCCCAGGTGATGCCAAGATTGAAAAAGACCAGCGGATTTTGTTCACGTCTTTTTATCTCCTGGTATTTACTTTGGATCGTTGTGCTTGTCCATTTATTTTGCAGATTATAGAAAGGGGGCTGCTTGAGGATTCACACAATGCATAGAAGAAAAATATATATGCCGATTGTAAGCTCTCCAGGGCAGGGATTTTCCTTTTCTGAGGCCTATAAATCCTTTGAAAAGCACCTTCCTTACAGAGAGATGCGTTATATGTTCTGCCTTTATTGTATTGTATTGTCACTATTGTAAAGTGCTGCTGCTGTATAATTTTTTTTTTTTTCCCCAAAATTTTTTATTAGGCATTTAAATATTCCACATTATACAAGTCAAAAACATTAATACAGCCTAATACAGATTTTCTCCTTTTATCACCGGAATATTTTTTTTTTAAAATGACATACGTTTATAGGATCTTTGGGATAATGGGGTGTTTCTCCCCTAATTTATATTTATGCCTGGTGCAGTAATGTTATTGGCAGTGATGGGCTTAAAAAAAAAAGCAATTCTCCCCCCCCCCTTTTTTTTAATGAACCGCATATCCGCACCAGCTCGAGATATTTAGAGGCAGATTCAACAAGTGCTGGAACGGTGCTGGTACAGGCTAAAGAACTAATCCGATGTCAAATCCTGTTCATTTCAATGGAGTAACCGCCAGAATAGGTGCACAAACGCATACCATTCAATTAATTAATGTGCTCCCAACAGCTGTAATGACATTGTCCCATTATGGTGCGGCTTCCTATCGGCTACCGAAAGGAGGTGGACTCTCCCGCAGTAATATTGCTTCCCCGAACACTGCCAGTATCTGAAGAGAAGATTACACAAGTGCTCCTCAAATTAAAACTATAAAAACTAAGCAGCCAATGTGGACCTGATTTACTGTAATCCAAGTTCCTACAACTTGGTGCGCCAGCCATTGCCAAACCGCTTGCTTCCCTAGTCAACTCTATTCTGTCTCCAGGCCATATCCCCAAGACCTGGAGAACTGCCCGAGTTATCCCAATCTTTAAAAGTGAGGACAAAAACACTGTCTCAAACTACAGGCCAATCTCGCTTATTCCAATACTATCCAAAGTCATGGAAAAATGTGTTCACTCCCAACTAAGCAATTACTATACCAAGACAACGGAGACTCTCACATCTACCACTAGTCTAAGTTCTTTCAAAACTAAAGCTGTCTCACATTCTAATCTGGTCTGTAACGGCCGCATACGCCCAACACATATACTATCTCTTACTGTGCATGCAATGTCTTGTATATAATGTACTAGCTGATATACCCGTGTTGCCCGGGATGTAATTTTCCCGCTCCCCCTCTCACTCTTGCATCTCACATCACTCTCTCCCCCCCCCCCCCCCGTTGGCTAGGCGGAGGTACTGGTGTGTTCGGCAATTGATGTGGGGAAGGGGGGTGGTGGTGTGCGGCAGCTGAGGGGGGGGGGTGGTGGTGTGCGGCAGCTGAGGGGGGTGGTGGTGTGCGGCAGCTGAGGGGGGTGGTGGTGTGCGGCAGCTGCACATCCTCCTATAGTAATAGCGATGCAGTCCGGGTGATTTTTTGTTGATAAGTGGGGAGGAAAATAGCTGAAGGTTGTATTTTTATTAAAGAGCTTTGATTGTGTTGTGCGTTCACAAAAATATATATTTTGGAAAGTCTGCAGCTACAACCCCTCGCATGTTTATCAAGAGGTGGAAAAAAATGCAGGTAATGCTCAACACCAGGGAATGCATGCAAAGGCTTGAAATGTAGAGTAACACTGCCACCTACAGTGTGCCCATGCAACTGCACTGCTCCAAAGAGCATGGGGGGAAAACACTAGAAAGCCAAACACTCAAACAATATTCAGCACAATCAGTTCCGTTTTAGTAAGAATTCGGGTAATATGCGTTTGAACGCAAAGAGAGCAAACCCATTTCATCCATGAAATGACAGTCATGCTATTATTATTTTATTTTTTTTTAAAGATTTTTACACTGTGTGGTGCAGAAGGGTGTCGGTGGGGCAGAAGGGTGTCGGTGGTGCAGAAGGGTGTCGGTGGTGCAGAAGGGTGTCGGTGGGGCAGAAGGGTGTCTATTTCAGTTCACTTTCTCCCTCCTCCTTGATTTTTAAACAGTGTGTTTTATGGCTGAAAAATTAGCCCAAAACGGAAGGTAACATCGCTGCTTAGAGGTTCTCACTTTGTAACATCACTGAATATTAAAAAATGTCTAGCACACACAACTAGATGAAAACTACTTAATAAAAAAAAGATACATAAATAAAAATGCTAAAACAGTAAACTAATAAAACAACAAAATAATAAACAAAGAACGGGGCTTGTTAAATGGTTGCATTCAGTAGTTTCGATGCTCACACAGAAGACATGAATAGAGAGTGTTTTGTGACATTACAAGGTAGTGTAGACTTAAGTCAATAAATGTGTCAAGAACCGATAAGTGCTGCACCTCATATCTCGCCCTCCCCCACCCCAGCACCTAATTAGTACTATCTGCTATTTCCAGGCTCCCATAGTCATATGTACATTGTGATGGCAACAAGAGTTTTTAAAGGAAGTTAAACAATTTCAAAAGACCTAGTAGTCAACATAGTGATGAACATTATCCAGATGCTATTTATAGACACTCAAAACCTGTCCTGTGTTTTAAGAGAATAAACCCAATTAACTTCTAAACAAGCAGAAGGGTGTATAGATACTTTCATAAACGCCTCCCGGTAAGGAAATAGCGCAGACGCTGTCTTTTTCCAACAGAGGTGGTGCACAGACATTTGGGAAGAGTGATGCCATTTTCTTATCTGCAATGTTCTCACCATCTAGGAGGAAGGCGGTGTGCTGCACCATAAATTAATACTGCCAGGGTCCTACAGTTCCGGGACCCTAATAGTGTAACACCTATTACCTCTAAGTGGGATATCAAAATCAGAACTGACCATTTCATTACCTATTGATTTAGCCTTGCTGGAAGCCTGAGACAGAACAGCATCTTTGCCACCCCCCCCCCCCCCCGTTATTGCCCCCTTCAGAGTACGGGGGTAAGCTCAAAAAAATAATTGTTGAATCATTTTAACACAGTTATGCCTGCGGACACTCTCCGCCTTTTAGTAATATGCTCTAGCACTCTGCCAACTACTAATAGGAAAATCATTATCTTTTCATGGAAAGGGGAGGGAACCAGTGGAGCAAACTACCAAGACACCAAAACACCACAAGAGGGCATACTGTATGCTACATTTTATCAATGGACATGAATCCTTGAGACATAAAGGGTGTATGTTTACCAACCTGTGAGTAGCTGGGTGCTGGCTCATCTTGTGATGGCATGGAGCTCTCCTCTTTCTGGGGACTGTGTGCTGGACTCTCAAATAGCTGCCTCGTCCTGTTTGATACACGTCGGGTCGCCGATTTTCCAGAATCCTCTGCCCCCTCCCTATCCCTCTCCACTGGTCTCTGAGCACAATTGTCGTCATCATCCTCATCATCATCATCGTCGTCATCTTTCACCTCCTCTGGATCATCCTGACTGCAGCTGCCTTGGCTGTCCCCTTTCCCCCGCTCACTGCGGCGCAAGGACGGCGCTGCAAGCTGCACTGGTTCTCCAAAGTCCATCTTGCGCAAGAGCCGCCTCTGAGCTCGCTTCAAGCTTTTCTGATACACTTCTAGCTGACAAAGGATGACCTGAGTGTATGCATTTGGATCTTCCCCCTTCGGGCAGAAAGGGATGCCCCAGTAATAGTGCACAGCACTCTCGTTCTGTCTCGAACTGCCGTCCCGTACAGGATTTTGAGAGGTGGTCAGAGGAGCACTGTCTCCTGCTTCAAGCCTTGTTGTATTCCCATCACAAGAGGAGTTCTTTTCTGCCACTTCTTGAGTCCGTGGTGCGCTCTCCTGCTTCAGAGGCTCACACGGGAGCAAGTTGGATATAACTGGGGCAGAGTCCTGCTGGGAGCTCTCTGAACAGTGCGAGTGCTGATCATCGATTTTCTGCACCAACCTGACAGGA
Source organism: Ascaphus truei (assembly GCA_036426205.1). NCBI lineage: Eukaryota > Metazoa > Chordata > Amphibia > Anura > Ascaphidae > Ascaphus > Ascaphus truei. The sequence continues at coordinate 98,907,447 of CM071571.1, read as the reverse complement.
CTCTGGCTTGTACCAAAGAGTTTGCGGGGCACCAACCTTTGCTCACATGGGAACCTCTTTGGAAAGACAGGACTTCGAGCAAGAGCTTTGGCTGGGGACATGGGCACAAAGTCACTAGTGTCACTTAGACACGGAGATGCTACCCCACTTGTCCTTGACAAAAGATCCCCATTGTTTGGTGACAAAATTATACTGGAGCTTTCAACAATATCCTGGCTTAAGCGTGTCAAGCGTACCACAGGGCTTTTGGGTATGGCTTGTTCTGAAAAATCAGAGTGCTGGGAGAGTTCCTTACCCAGATCCTTCGAACCAATGTCCTCTTTGTTAAGTGGTTTCTCGTTGTCCATCTCTTGTACTTTCAGCCTCTCAGGTGGGTCTAGTGCTCCACAGCACTAAAAAAAAATACAAAGAAGGATTTCAATAAACCACAGAAGATATGCGGAAGAGACACACACGATTGGATACATTATTTTAACCGGTGTGTCCTAGCGACGCTCTAACCCTGCTAAATGGTTACCTTGTATTGAATTACAATACACAGAAGTGTCATCTCCGCTAAATATAAAACACTATATTTATTTACATGGTTAAAATACTGTAGCTGGTGCCACATAAATCCTACTCCTGGATAGATTTATTTCTAGTAGATGCAAATCTAACCCCACAGATTTCCCAGGCTGGTAAACACAGTATCACATGGTCGGATCATGCTATAGTCTTTCTGATCATCCACAAATCTGTCACCCCAGGGGCATACACGGCAATGGCACTTAAACGAGTCCTTGCTCTGTGTCCCTGAGATCCTTATACAATTCAAGGATGACATCAGATTCTTTTTTTTGAGCCAAATTACACCCAGATATTGCTACCCAACTATTTGGGAAGCAAGAAAGGCATTCATTAGCGGATCACTTATCAAAAAAGCTGCACGCAGGAAAAGACGCAAACTTAAGTTGGCGGTCCTTTCGGCCGAGCTGCCGCAGTTGGAGGGCGCACACAAATGCAACCCGACTGATCCCATCCTTGCTGACCTGATCATTGTACGCAAGGCAAGCTCAAGACAAAACAAGCTATGTGCTGGACCGCCCAACAATTCTATGAGAAGGGCAACAAAAGTCCACATTATGCTGGCCAGTTAGCTGCATAACAAACAATCTATGCAATTCGGCTCCTTAATGGGGCTCTGACACACAAACCCACTGAGATTATAGCCCAATTTAAACATTTTATCAAGCCCTATATCACTGCAAGAAGATCGAACGGCAAAAGGTCACACCGCCACTCCTAAACTATTTCCAAAGCTTATGCCAGATCCCGAGACATAGACCATTTAACTAAATGCAACAATTTCAGAGGAAGAGGTAACCTTGACCATTAAAGACCTTAAAAATATGAAAACCCAGGCCCTAAAGGCCTCCAATGCATATTATAATAAATGTGCAGGCTCTTACACCTCATCTAGTCGCACTCTTCAACAATTTTTTTAAACCGGGAATTACTCCCTGAGTAAATGACAGAGGCTAACATTGTGCGTATTTGTAAAAAAGGCAAGGATCCCCTCAACTGTGCCAGTTATGGCCCGATATCCCTTATCAACTCAGATACCAAACTAGATACCAAAATCGTAGCCAATTGGCTTAACAAATGTATGAGTCAGCTTGTCCACCACGACCTGGCATGCCACACAATGTCAGAACGATGGTTGAGCTGATCCACAAAGCCCAGATGTCAAATACCCAGTCAATGATCCTCTCTTTAGATCAGTGATACCCAACTGGGTATCCGTGGAGCAGTCCCAGGGGTTCTGCATACGGCCGGGCCGCCCTCACTGTGACCCTTCCTGGCTTTCCCCCTCAACCTTTCCCGAGCCCACTCTCATCCTCACCCCCCCCCCCCCACCTTCCCATTTGAGGACTGCAGTACTTCCGGTGCCTGCAGCCCTGACTGCTCTGGCCGCCGCCGCTGCCTCCTGCCCCCAGCCACCGCCTCATGTCCCCCGCCGGCAACCGCAGGGCAGGATGCCAGTCTCTCCTCCCGACCTAAAGTAGGCATATGGGGGGGGGGGAGAGATGCAGGGGGGGAGAGTGATGCGAGATGCAGGGGGGGGAGAGTGATGCGAGATGCAGGGGGGGAGCGATGCGAGATGCAGGGGGGGGGAGGTGATGCGAGATGCAGGGGGGGAGAGTGAGGCGAGATGCAGGGGGGGAGTGATGCGAGATGCAGGGGGGGAGAGTGATGCGAGATGCAGGGGGGAGAGTGATGCGAGATGCAGGGGGGGGAGTGATGCGAGATGCAGGGGGGAGAGTGATGCGAGATGCAGGGGGGGGAGAGTGATGCGAGATGGACAGAGGGGGGAGAGGTGAGAGATGCAGGGGGGGGGAGAGTGATGCGAGATGCAGGGGGGAGAGTGGTGCGAGATGAGGGGGGAGAGGAGTGCGAGATGCAGGGGGGGAGAGTGATGCGAGATGCAGGGGGGGAGAGTGATGCGAGATGCAGGGGGGAGAGTGATGCGAGATGCAGGGGGGGAGAGTGATGCGAGATGCAGGGGGGGAGTGATGATGCGAGATGCAGGGGGGGGAGCGATGCGAGATGCAGGGGGGAGCGATGCGAGATGCAGGGGGGGGGAGTGATGCGAGATGCAGGGGGAGAGGAGAGTGAGGCGAGATGAGCGGGCGGGGAGACGTGATGCGAGATGCAGGGGGGGAGAGTGATGCGAGATGCAGGGGGGGAGAGTGATGCGAGATGCAGTGGGGGAATATGAGGATGATGATGATGAGGGGTGCTGGGGGAGATATGTATTGGGGCGGTGGAGGCTTTTAAAAAATATATTGGGCGGTGAGGGTCTTTTAAAAATGTATTGGGCGGCGAGGGTCTTTTTAAAATGTATTGGGCGGCTGGGGTCTTTTTAAAATGTATTGGGCGGCGAGGGTCTTTTTAAAATGTATTGGGCGGCAGGGGTCTTTTTAAAATGTATTGGGCGGCAGGGGTCTTTTTAAAATGTATTGTCAGGGGCGGGGTATTTTATTATGTATTGCGGAGTGGGGTTATATGTATTTAGGGGGTGGGGTTTTTTTGGAATGTATTTTGTGGGGGGGATTGAGTGAGTGGGGTAATTGACGGAAAGTAGGGAGGAGTGAGAGGAGAGAGGGGGGGGGGGGAGTGAGTAAAAGAGGAAGAGTCAGACGCAGGGGAGAAATACATGCGAGGCAGGAGGGGAGGAGAGAGTGAGATGGAGGGGAGAAAAATACATGGGTAGAGTGAGGGAAATAGAGGGGGCTCGTGAGGTGTGAACTTTTGTGATTTACCCCTGTCGAACCTATGTGTCAGCCAGATAGGGGATCCCCGAGATTTTTTTAAATACTTAAAGGGTTCCTCCAAACAAAAAAGTTTGGGAATCACTGCTTTAGATGCTAAAAAGCATGACAGGTTTGACTGGAACTACCTTTTTGCTGTCCTGACACATGGGTTTCTCTGGCAACTTCCTTCGAGAAGTGCAGCGTCTGTATGTGTCCCATACGGATAAGGATAAAGGACCCAGGCACCTCTCCCATCGTATCTATATAGCAAATGGTTCCAGACAGGGCTGCCCATTCTGTCCCCCACTATTTGCACTATCTATTGAGCCGCTGGCAGCCCATATTAGAGAACATCCAGACATATCAGGTACCACAACAACAAAAATCGCTCTTTGTGGACAATGTCTCCAAGCCACTCACCTCGCTTCCAAACTTATTCCAAGTTCTCTCCAAATTTGGCAGTCTCTGGGTTTAAAATTAACCAATCTAAATCAGTGGCATTGAATATCAATTTACACAAAGATGTAATGAAACTACTGAAGGTTAACGTCGACTTCTCCAGGCAGGAGTACTCCCTCCCCTACTTAGGGATTAGCCTCACTATAAAACGGTGGTTACAGAGGTCCCGCACTCTCCCCCAAGGCAATTTAAATTATATGCCGGGGGACCGCACGAGGTCTCTGTGACGCCGTGGGGTCACACGACATCGCATTGCCATGGCAATTACGCAGGAGTCGAGCAGAGGGGAGGAGGGCGTGCATGGAAGGAGAGCAGGCAGGGGGGGGGGGGCGCAGGGAGGAAAGATTGCGCACCCCTGGTCTAGGCTAATCCTTAATAAATTGTGTTAAAGCTGGACTCATCATAATTGATATCATAGATGGCTCTCAGATCAAGTATTTCCTCATTTAAAATGAAAGAGGAAAGTTGCCGCCCTCTGAAATTTTCCTTCATAGAAGTAAAAAATGTGATTGTCTATTCACTGCTCTCGCAGCCCTTCCTCTATTACCTATTTTGAACTTCTATACAAGTCTAGATATTTAGAGCGTGGATTGATCTCACAAATATATCAAATGCTACAGAACACCGACCACGCTGATTAAGTGTCCGTACATGTTAGGGGAGGAAGAACTGGAAGTCACACTTCATATAGACTAGTGGGATACAATATGTGAAGCAGCAGCTAAAAGCTCAAAATGCACAGTTCTCAAAAGAGAACTCTTGCAAAATGCTATTCAGATGGTATCTGACCCCCCGGTTAGGCTACATGCCATTAATAGGGAAAGATCTCCTCTATTTTTCAGAGGATGTGGGCAAAGAGGATCTCTGGCTCACACCGTGGTCATGTTCGATAATAGCACCCCCTATGGAATCAGATATTCACTCTGTTAGGAACGTTGCTGGGTAGGCCCCTGGCCATAGACCCCTGGTTTGCCCTTTTAGCTAGACCCCCTCAAAGCCTGACCAGAAACACTTGTAAGCTTGCCTCACACATCATTCTAGCAACGAGGTGTTGTATTGCAACTATCTAATAAGCAAGAGGTCCAGGATATCAGTGTAATTAAAAGTAGGATCTAGTAGGGGGGGTGCGCAAACTGGGGGGCGGGGGATTTGTCTGGGGGAGCGTGGGCGGTTGCAGAGGTCCCGCGCTCTTCCCCCAGGCATTTAAATTAAATGCCGGGGGATCGCGTGAGGCCTCTGCAACAAGAAAACTTACTGGGAATCAGACGTTGTGACGCATCTCCATGACAATGCGGCTTCAAATGACGCCGCGGGACACGTGATCTGACGTCACGAGACGTGGAGCGTCATCCGACGCGGCTGCAGGTAGATGGGGGGGGGGCGCGAATCCGGAGCAGGCCAGACAGGGGGGCGCAGCAGAAAAAGTTTGCACTCCCCTGGTCTACTACAGTCTCATTATGGAAAGAATCATGGGATTCCTGAGGGAGTGAACCCAGACATTCAAAATCAGTAATAAACCATGGTTTATTGCTAAGAGGGGTGGGAGACCTGATTCTAGTGGATTTGTTGATGTGAAGTGTGGTGGGGGGTGAGCAACAACTATGCAAACTTTGGCCAATGATTCACTATACTGTACAAGATGTAAGGAAGCTATATAGGTGGGCGGATGGGCCTAGAAATTGTTATTTTAGTTTCTTCATTGTGCTTTTCTGCCACCTTCACACCCCATTGTTTTGGGCACATTATAAATGATAATTATATTATTTGCGTTCTAAATTATTAGCATTTATTTACCAGCAGCCACAGTAGAATGGAGGAGTGAAAGACTAACAAACCATACATGAAATATTACAACATTCACATATAAAGGAACAGGTAACATGGTTGTAAATCACAAACTATGTTTCATAGATGGAAAATTGTCACTATTAGTTTTAGGCATGTGTGCAAACACTTATAATCAGTGTTTTTAACCAGGGTTCCCAGGAACCCTTGGGTTCCCCAGACATCCCTAAAGGGTTCCCTGTAATGTTCAGGTCATTTTAAAATGGTTACCAGAGTATTGTCATTTAACCGCTCATCCTTGTATGAATTTTTTTTTTGTAAATTGTCATAATAATAGGGTGCATGGGGATAATAAAGGAGCACACAAAAAATATATCCAAGAAGGATAAAAAGATTCCTCTTATTGCACTCTCTATTATATCATTCAAGCAAAACCAATGTGCTTATTTTTTGCCATAAAGGCTCTAAAATCGGTACAGACTATTAAAACCAAAAAAAATTTAAAAAATTTATTACATCAAGAATATGTGACTGTGAAATATATACAGTGATAAAGGTTTAAAATGTCCTCTTACAAGGCGTTGAGTGGTAGGAGACTATATTTATGTTTCAGACTTAAAACACATTAATATGTGTGTCTGTTTATTGAAACCACTGTCAGCTCAGTATAATTTCAAATAATGTATATGAATATAAAACGGCTCTGTATACTGTAAATATTTGTTTAGTACCATATAGTTTTGTGCATTTCTCACTAGTTAATGGAAAAGTACATATATGTGTAACATAGAAGATATTCTAGTCCTTTAATGATTATATATATATATATCACACACACACACACACACACACACACACACACACACACACATACACACACACACACACACTCCCATATACACACACACACACACACACACACCCCCACCTGGAAGGACCGGCGGGCAGCCGCCCACCAGGCACGCGAGCCGCGCCCTCCACAAACCAGGGCCCCACGCGCCGCTCGCCCCCCCGCCACTGCGCCCGCTCGGAGATCCCTCCCTAGCCCCGTTGCAGCTACTACTTCCACCTAAGGTGGAGCCGCGCGGAAGCCGGGATCCCCCCTCGCCCTGCGCCACGGGCGCCATGCACCCGCATGGATCGCTCCGTGCACTACGGAGTCCCTCTCCTCCCTGCCTCCCCCCTCACCGCCGATTCTAATCGCGGCTATGCAGGAGGGGGGGGAGTGGGAATTGACCCCGCTTTTGGGGCCTTGCCTTACCTTCCAAGCAGGAGAGGAGAGGGACGTCCGATTATGTTGCGAGCCAGGAGCAAGTGACCGAAGCTCGCTCCTGGCCGCAGGTACACCCCCCCTCCTGGTCGCCCCTCCCCTTGGCCACTCCTGTGGCCCGCCTGGATCGGGGAGGCCGCGCCCCCCGGTCACTGGCTGTGCCGCCCAAATGGGCTGGCCCGCTTTATTCTCCTCACATACAGCTCCAGGGGAGCCCGTCGCCGCATCCTCCGAAGAACCCATGCAGCTGGGTGGAACTCGCCTTTCGTTAACGGAAAGACTACGTCGCCGTCGGGCGGGACTCTGCCTTTACTGCGGAAATAGTGGACACCTGGTGAGTACCTGTCCTTCCAAGTCGGGAAACGCCAGCCCCCAGTGAGTACTGGGAGAACTACACTGGGCATGGTAACCTCTCCTTCCTCTCCCAAACTACCATCCAAGATACTTCTTCCTATAACCCTATCAGGGGACTTTGGGGACATCACCACGAGGGCCTTCCTAGACTCCGGTTCTGGTGGGAACTTTGTCGATCAATCTTTTGCGGAGAAGAACCAGATTCCTCTGGTAGCCAAGGATTGGCCCGTAGGCCTAGAAGCCATTGACGGTAGGCCTTTGCAACCCGCACTTATTTCACATCAGACCATTCCCTTCCGTCTTAAGATGACAGGACACCATTCCGAACAAATTCAGTTGGATGCCATCCATACACCGGCTGTAGACGTGATATTAGGTCTTCCCTGGCTCCAGCACCATAATCCCCAGATCGACTGGCTCCAGTCACAACCCCTCACCTGGAGAGATCGGTGTCAAGACATTTGTCTGGTTTCGCCTAAAGCCCTAGTAGGTGCCACACATCCGGAATCCATGAATCCCCTCCTTCCGGACGCCTACTGGGAGTTCAGAGATGTCTTCGACAAAATTCAGGCGGAGGAATTACCACCCCATCGCGCCTACGATTGCCCGATCGACCTTCTTCCTGGCGCGATTCCCCCCAGAGGTTGTACCTACTCGCTTTCCCCCCCCCGAGACCAAGGCGATGAAACTTTACATACAGGAGAACCTCCAGAGAGGCTTCATTCGTAAGTCTTCTTCTCCGGCAGGAACAGGCTTCTTTTTTGTAAAGAAAAAGGACGGCACACTTCGTCCTTGCATTGATTATCGTGGTCTCAACAAGGTGACTGTCAAGAATCGGTATCCTCTTCCCTTGATTGCCGAACTTTTCGACAGGTTACAAGGCGCCACTATCTTCTCCAAGCTGGATCTCCGTGGAGCCTATAATCTGGTTCGGATTCGTAAGGGAGATGAGTGGAAGACGGCCTTCAACACGCGTGATGGGCACTATGAGTACCTCGTGATGCCCTTTGGTCTCTGTAACGCGCCAGCCGTCTTCCAGGATTTCGTTAACGACGTCTTCAGAAATCTGCTGGATCAACACGTGGTGGTCTACCTAGACGACATTCTTATATTCTCGCAGAATCCCCTGGAACATACTCAGCACGTCAAACAAGTACTTCAGAGGTTACGGGAGAACCGATTGTTCGCCAAACTTGAAAAATGCCAGTTCCACCAGTCATCCACGTAATTTTTGGGTTACATAATCTCTGACACAGGACACGCGATGGATCCTACCAAGATGGAAGCTGTCTTGAATTGGCCCCGCCCCCTCTCTCTGAAAGCGGTACAGAGGTTCTTAGGTTTTGCCAACTATTACCGCAGGTTCATAAAGAATTTCTCCACGCTGGTCGCACCCATCACAGCCCTCACTCAGAAGAACGCCAATCCCGCACTGTGGACCCCCGAGGCCATCATGGCTTTTCAGGTTCTCAAGGAAGCCTTTGTCACAGCACCTATCTTGGTGCATCCTGATCCAGCACAACCCTTCACTTTCGAGGTGGATGCTTAAGACATAGGGGCAGGGGCGATCTTATCCCAAAGGAAGAACCCACAGGCCAGACTGCATCCCTGTGCATTCTATTCTAAAAAATTCTCCGCAGCAGAACGGAATTATGACGTGGGTAACCGTGAGCTCCTCGCGATCAAGATGGCTTTGGAGGAGTGGCGGCATCTATTGGAAGGCGCTGAATACCCCGTCACCATCCTTACGGACCATAAAAACTTCTTATATATTGAGACTGCCCGCCGTCTGAGTGCTCGGCAGGCACGTTGGTCCCTCTTCTTCACCCGATTCAACTTCCTTATTTCATACCTCCCGGGTTCTAAAAACACTATTCTCCGTAGAGGACAAAACCGAAGATCCTCAAGAGACTATCCTTCCTCCGAAATGTGTCCTGTCTGCCAGTACCTTTGACGCACTGTCGGAGATCACCAAGGTTCAAGATCAAAACCCTCAGGGTCTCAGGGTGCCAGTTGGACGACTTTTCACACCCCTTACCTTCCGCCAGAAGGTAATGCAATGGGGGCACGCCGCTAAAACAGCAGGTCATCCAGGGATCAAAAGGACTATTGACCTCTTGCAACGAACCTTTTGGTGGCCAGGCATGCGCAAGGACATTCAACATTTCGTCTCAGCATGTTCCACCTGCGCACAGAACAAGACTCCATGGAATAAACCTCCAGGACTCCTGCAAACCCTCCCTATTCCTGATCGTCCATGGGAACATCTCTCGATGGACTTTATTGTCGACCTCCCCAAATCCAAGGGTATGGACACTATACTAGTAGTGGTCAACCTCTTTTCTAAACAAGCGCATTTTATCCCACTCAAAGGTCTACCCAGTGCCCCTAAACTTGCCGAGGTATTTGTCAAGGAGGTCTTCAGGCTCCATGGATCACCTCAGACCATAGTTTCTGATCGGGGGTCGCAATTTGTTTCGAGATTCTGGAGGGCCTTCTGTAAGAAACTTAACGTGGCGCTTCACTTCTCCTCTGGATACCACCCACAGACCAATGGTCAAACTGAACGAACCAATCAGTCACTGGAGCAGTTCCTTCGTTGTTTCATATCGGACTCTCAGGACAATTGGCTCGACCTACTCCCTTGGGCAGAATTCGCTCACAATAATCTCAGGAATGAGTCCACACTACAGTCTCCATTCTTTCCTAATTTTGGCGTTCATCCCTCCACCCTCCCTCAGTCTGGGCCGAGTACAGGAATTCCAGCCGCAGAAGAGAGGATTCGGGATCTTCAAGCTTCCTGGTCTAGGATTCAGGATAATGTCAAGCGGGCCACGGCTATGCAGAAAAGGCAGGCTGATCGACATCGTCGGAGACCACCCAATTATGCCCCAGGTCAGAAAGTATGGCTATCTACTAAGAACATACGCTTGAAAGTCACATCCCCAAAGCTGGCACCCTGATTTATCGGCCCATTCTCTATATTGGAGAGGATCAATCCGGTTACCTACCGACTCAAACTACCTGCTACTATGAAGATTCCCTCTGCCTTTCATTGTTCTCTGTTAAAACCGTTTATACCCAATCCTCAGATCCAACACAACGCACCTTCCCACAGACTTGTCAATGGACAAGAAGAGTTTGAGGTACAATCCATCCTAGATTCTCGTATCTCAAGAGGAGGGCTCCAGTATTTGGTGCATTGGAGGGGTTTTGGACCCGAAGAAAGGGCATGGATTCCGCAAGTCCAGGTACACGCCCCCAGGCTGGTCCGGGCATTTCATCTCAAATTTCCACTTAAACCTGGTAAGGATCGTCCGGAGTCCGACCCTGAAGGGGGGGGTACTGTAATGCCGCTACCCACGGCGCCCGCTGCGGCTCTTTCCTCCGCTGTCGGGGCGCGCAGCACCCGGTCACGTGGTCCTCCTTCTCTCCCTGCAGCTCCTGCTGCCCATGCGCGCCACCATTGTAGACCCGCGCGCGCGTCTACAGTTCCTGCTTTTCCTCCCGGCGAACTCAACCCGCCCCTTCCGTCGCGCATGTCCATCTCCACTGCCGCCAATGTACTTGTTCCGTCCCCACCTGTCCTGCATCCTGCCTCAGCCTATCAGTGCTCTACCTTCATCTGACATCACCGCTGGAGGTTCTCATTGGCTCCTGTCAGTATATAGTGCTACCAGCCCAGAGCTGATTGCTGAGCATAGTCAGTCTCTAGTTGTGCTTGCTACAAGCTACTTCGCAGTCTGCTCTTGTCTTCCGTTACAGACCCTAGCTTGAACCTGGACTCCCGATCTCTGGCACCCTCGAACCCCGGCTCGCCCTAAGAACTTCTACCTTCTCCTCTCCTCGACTTTGGCTTTGGACACCGACTACTCTTGATCTCTCCAACCCCGGATCTGGCAAGTACCTCTACCACTCTACACTCTCCTGGCTATCTACACGACTCTGCTAACCGGACCCGCTCACGCGGCTGTAGGGCGGTGTTTTTCCTGTATCCCCACCTCGGCCTCGCGGTCCAGTCCGGTTTGTGGTGAGCACTCCTATATTCCCGTGACACTGGGACACTAATATGTGTGGGATCTACTCTCATCTCATCCTCACTTCGGACAGGTTGTTGTGGTGATGCAGGCACATCAGAATCCATGTCCTCAGCAATCACTATATAATAAATAGGAACATTTTAAAATCAACATAATGACTAAGTAATTTTGTGCTCCTCTTTATTTGCCTGAACATACTATGTTAATGCACATATGTTTTGGTAATTTTTTTTAGATGTGCATCAGTTAAAGCTGCAGTTCAATGTCCTGTTTATGTTTTTTTTATGGAATTTTTTTAAAACCAATAGTTTGTGTGCACTCTCTAATTTAATAAACAACTGCATAGCTGGCGAAATTATTGTTGTCCTTGTATTGATGTGCGGAGTTTGACGACATCTTTAAATATGGGTAATGTCAATGGTTGCTACAGGAACAAGAGGAACAAGCATGCTTGTTCAAATACAATACAATTGTTATTTCAAAGTAGTTTTGTTTAAAACTGAACATCCTACAAGTATTTATGGTCAGTACACTAGTGATTTGCATAAACAAAACACACATGCAGGATATTTATTGAACTGCAGCTTTACAGAAAAAGCATATTTGACATAAATGAAGAGTGACATGTGTAATGTTGGCATTTTCACATCATCTAAACAGATTATTGCAGTTATATGTATGTATAAATGCTTGCATTTCTCAAGTAAATATTGATGTCATAGCATACGACACACCTGGTGTCGAATGTGAGAGAGATGGCCCAATATCTCTGTTCCCTCCAATTCAAAATATAAGGCGGGGAGTCATAATTGATACCATCTTTTCCTCGTAGGACTGTAAATTGAGTGATACTAGAGGTCCACCTCCTGTCCCACTTGTGATGCATCCGGCCTGTGCCATCTTATTCTTGAGCCTATGTTTGATGTCCCCAAATCTTTTTTTACACGTCTCAGAGGTCCTTGGAAAGACACCAGCTGATGAGATAGCTCTGCATATCTGTCCCCACAATTTTTACTTCTGACTGTTACATATACACAGGTAAAACCAAGACCAATGTGTTCATATAAATTTCAGTAGTTAAATCATACTGTAAAATAAACAATACAAACCGGCGCCTAAAGAGTCCAAAGGGAATGGTTATAGTCCAATGGTAATACAGTCGCAAGGGGCTGGATATCAGCTATTTTCACTTTCCAGCTCCACAGCAAGACGTTACTCCATGCATATAATGCAGAGAAAGAGAAGACAAAAAGAACACATCATAGTGCAACAACGCAAATAGAAAACATGCAGGACAAACAGGACAGGACAAACACTAAACAGGACAAGCAAGGCTGACTAATAGTAAGAGTACATTTAATATACACAATAAAAGACTATAGCAGATGTGGGATCCGGAAAGTTAAAACCGGAGTCCTACTTACAGGACTGCCACAGATCATACGCAGAGATAATAGATGAATAGTGGCCGGCTGCAGCTTCTAGTAGACGCGTGACATCCAGGGGTTGCTCCGAATGGTGTCCTTTACTCCGCAACCGGAAGTGCGTCACTCAGGATAAATCTGGAGCTCTCCAGGAACTGTCTGTCACTCCGCAGCCGTGATTGCAGTAACACTACAAGAGAAGGGATTTCGGTGTTTTTACCCGCCCCTGGTGACGTGTTTCCACGTCACATATTATTATTAATATTATTCTCACTGTATTGTATATTGTTTAGCCGTTTAGCCTTTTAGCGCTATATACACCATCTTTTCTCCCTAAATCATACTGTATGTTAATATTGTAACAATTATAACATGTCCCTCTAATTACAGACACCTATTAGGCTATGTCATGCGCGCATTCCTGACAAATTACATGTGAACAATCAGCTGCACACCTCCGTTACAGCATACATGTTTAACAACTGTATGTAACGTTAGGCATGTCTTGAATAAACAGTAATGGCATCTTCATACCATTTATTTTAACAATGTGATGAAATTACTGTGAGGGAGTCGGTAAGTAACATAGTCCCACTTTGTGGTGACTATGATAATGGGCCTGTAAAAGGGGTAAGTGAGCACGAAACGTTGCGTTCCCCTGCGTCTCATCGAAACCACTTCCTTCCCTGTTAGGGATGTGTTTATCATATCCCTGACTTTTTAATAATGTCACTTTTCACCCTTCCCTCACCATCCCTCACCCTTCTGTTAATTGTATGTGATTAAAGTTTGTAGGCACATTGACAATGAATGACCCTCACTTTTACTCATTCATATATATCAGTATTTAAAGTATCATTGATTGTTTAGTATTCATTATGAGTGCGGGGAACACTTTTTATGTTCTATATGTACTTAAGAGAGATTAGAGGTCCCTTCATTGTTCCACAGCACCCCACAACTTACACATGTGAAATATAGTTAATACATGAGATAATGCGGCATATACAACCTAATGTATATATTGTTATCGAATAATTAAAATACAAAACTTACATGCTAATGATCCATAGAGTTGTTCATAGGAATCCATGACACTTTAAACAAAATGTCATTTTCGCGATGGGTAAAGCGGGGGTTTGTTAGGCCCTCCGTCCACGCCTGGCTTGTTTATGGCCCCTCATCACTTCCATCCTCATCACTGTTTGTATGGTGAACAGTGTCCCTCTCTCCCAGTCCAGTACTCCCGCTAACCTCATCCACCTACACTCCACCACCTGGAGTCTTATCACGGGACGTACTTGTCCTGGCACGACATCTCACTCCTCTCCCACGCTCCCCCACTCCCCCACTAGCCACCGCACCTCCTCCACTCCCACGCTCCCCGACATCACCAGCCACTGCACCTCCTCCTCTCCCACGCTCCACCACTCCCCCACTCCCACCAGCCACCGCACCTCCTCCACTCCCATGCTCCCCCACTCCACCAGCCACCGCACCTCCTCCACTCCCACTCTCCACCACTCCACCAGCCACCGCACCACTCACACATCCACTCCCACGTCCACTCATCCTCTCTATTTCAGTCACTCACAATAAACAAATATAAAGAAAAATGACACACTAACAAAGTTCTATCACACTAACAATACAAAAAAGGAGATAAACAAAATATAATAACTCAAGACAACTCACTCAATATTCGCCAACAAATCAACAACTCTCTCCAACTACTACCACCAACTCAACTCTATCTCTCCTCACAACAACACCCAAACTGACTGAACAAAAAGGACGCTTTATATAGGGTATCCCTCCCAAATAGTTGGCCGCAAGTGTGATTACTATTGTTTTCATGTGATTGCCTAAATTGATGACGTCAGCATTTCAGAATTTAACCACTACACTGCCATGTCCCAACCCAAAAATAATGACACACACAGTAATTGACAAGAAAATTATATTACACTATTCACTCCTTCCATGGTCTCTCCCACATATACCCCAGAAAAATAAGGGGACATACATGAACCTCAGGGGACCATCATTGCCTTAGCGTGTAAATGAACACATATAAAAATTCATGATTACGTTTGCTTTTATAATACTGTCAATGAGCATGGGGTCCTCGGAGCTGAACAGCATTGGTTTCAGGTCCGGGGACCCCCTTCTTTAGGAGATACAGGCCCCTTTATGGGGTGCCAGTATCCCCTGCTGAATGTACATTTCCCGGTCACGTGACGCGGAAGCTTTAAAATTACAGTGGATACCGGCAGCACTAAACAGGGCCTGTACCTCATGAAGTAGGGGTCCCCCAGAGCTGAAAATAATGCGGTTCAGCTCCGGAGTTCCCCCGCTCATGTACAATATTAATCAAATGTATTTATTTAGTGTAAGATCGCCTGTAACAGCCTTGCAAAGAGATGGCAAATCTCCATGCAAATGTTACATGCGGTTTTTTTTTCTATCAGCTATCGTACGTAAAGGTTAAGAACGCTAGCAGGGGGAAAAAAAGCAACACGTATGCTGTGGGTGTTTTGAGCTATTTTGAGAAGGTACGTAAAAAAATTGGGCTCAAGGCCTCAGTGAATTGCGCCCCCAGCCTCACTTTTTAACGAAGTTTTTTGGCCAAATCAGAACGCAAAGCCATTGAGCTTAGTGCATAGCCCCCTATGTCTTTGTTGAACACAAGTAATATGGTGTTTGATCATTTATTTTAAATGAGACAATGTTATTATCACTGTTACCCAAATTCCTCAATAATTTGGGTCATATAATTGACTTTAAGCACCCCCAAAAACCTGTTTCCTTTTGTTGTAATGCTAATCTCATTGCCCCAGTCTATGTCTGGATAAGGGTGCGCAAACTTTTCCCCCTGTGCACCTCTGCCTGCTCTCCTTACCGGCTCAGGCCCCCCTCCTTGTCTTCGGGTTCTCGCCGCAGACTGTACTGATCTGCGAGGGTCCACGAAGTAGCGTCCGGAATGCAGATGCGTGGTCATGGTTAGCCGGGTCGGGGTTGGAGAGGTGAGAGTAGTAGGGGTTACATAGCTGAGGTCAAGGGTAGGAGAAGGCAGCGTAGTGGTATCCGTAGCAGAGTTGGAGGGCAGGAGACAGGCGGGTAGTCGGTATCCATAGCAAGGGTCTTGGTATAACTGCAAGGAAAGAAAGATGAGAAGGCAAGGCAAAGAAATAACAGCGTGCTTGCGACCAGCACACATCAAATGAAACAACTGTTATACTCAGACAAATTGCAGGTGCAAAGGCTGAGCATATAAAGGGTGATTCAGCTAATCTGGAAACTGCTGGTCAGCAGAGGCTGAAAGTGAAACCAGAGTGCTGATTCGTTGCTGTGCAGACAGCACATAGCAGGAGCTGAAGAGCAAGTCAGAATCAAACTTTGGAGCAGAGCTTGCGTCCGATCCTCAAACTTCGGTGTCAAATGACGGAGCAGGGTCACATCACATTGACGTCACGTTTTCATTGCAACGTGACGTCACGTGACCCCACGGCGACATTTTACGTCGCATTGCCACGTGTCACCGGAGACATTGCAGAGGCCTCACGCAATCCCCCGGCATTTAATTTAAATGCCGTAGGGAAGAGCGCAAGGCCTCTGCAACCGCTGCACCCGCCTTGAAAATTCTTGCACCTCCACTTTGCACACCCCTGGTTTATAGCATATCCCTACAAACATTTCCTTTGTACTTATACCTCCATTGTTAAAATCTATCCAAAGGTCTCTACATTTTCATCATTCTCTTCATAAACATCATCCCTTATATTAGGTTTTTGATCCGGTTTAACATATAAGCATACCCCACTTCCTCTTCTGTTTGCTCAATCCTTCTGAAAAAGGGAATAACTCTCTAAATTAACTGCCCAGTCATGAGTTTTATCCCACCATGTTTCAGTAATGCCTATGATATGACACTGCTCCCTTGCAGCTATTAATTCAAGCTCCCCCATTTTATCTCAGGCTTCTTGCATTAGCAAGTCACCTCTCTGAAGTGGTTAACTTTTTTTGCAACTTACATTTTTTCAAGCAATAAATAGCATGTTTGCACATAAGAGATATATTTTTTCCCATTTGTTCCATTACTGGCGTTTGGGAAGTGGGAGTTTTCAAGATGGCAACTTTAGTTTGCAGTTCTTAACCCTTGTCTCGTGCGAAATGGACCTTCCCCAGTGATGCAGTGTCAAGTTTATTTTTGAGGCCTACTGAGTGATTAAGATCCACATGATACTGCCCTGACTCACACTGGGGGGGAGGGCATAGTTGTTCCTTATTTCAGTGAGCTATGGCAACTCAAGTGGTGCAAATGTTTTCACCCCACTGAGAGTTCTGGGGATTGGATAAATCTGGAAACCTTGAATGATAAAGAAGCTAATTCTACTGACTCTGTACTGTATGTCTAATAAAAGTGAACATAACATTAACAGAATACAATGTAAACGCAAATGTGTCCTTAGGCACATTCACTCCTTCACAGTCAATTCTGCAGGATAAAACGTATCGTTAGTCCCATAGAACATTTAGATAAAAATTATTGGGTATGACAAATTACTCAGGGGATTTACAAGAGACAGGAAGGGAAATAATCCAAAGGATCAATCGTAACGATCTTTTAATTTAGTCAATAAAGTCTAAAGTCACTTTAAGTACACTCGCGAGTAAGGATATATTTTCAATAGCACCATACCCCTGTGTCCATACGCTCGCTTCGTGAGTACGGACACTTATTCTGCCCTACAGACCGCCGTAGTAGTGACACACTCATTCCCCTCGCCCAATAGGCAAACAGCAGCTCACGCATGCGCCTGTCAACACGTCCTGAACAGCAATACCGGCTCCTTACCTGTACCGAAACATCGATAAGTGGGGAAAAAAGGCAGTGCTTCACTTTAAGTATATTTTCGCTTTACATACATGCTCTGGACCCATTGAGTACGTTAATGTGGGGTATGCCTGTAATACACTCAGTCCACAGACAATGAAAATCATTAAAAACACTGCACATATTGCAGTATAATTCTAGCCTAGATGAAATATTTAGAAATCCTCCATTAATGGCATAGAAGAAAGCAACCACTACTGTATATTAGTCAAATTGGTTAGGGCAAATTTGGGCTCTAATAAATCATAGATTTCTGGGGACTCAGCAATTCTTACCTATGCTGTGCTCACTGTCAATGACCAAAAATGACCTACCTTCATGCATCGCCATTCAGGACAACCTTTTAAAATGAAGGCATACAGCACTTGCAATAGCGATTAGGCTATATATATACACCCACTATATATATGCCCAGTAGCACTCCATTTCTGGCATTTATATGCATATATATATTTTGTGGTAATTTTGGGGGCTTAAATATGCGCTTACGGGGTATTTGTGTGTTTGCTCTCTGGTAGTGCCAGCTCCTCAGTGTTTGCAGTACACAAGCTGCTCTCTGATAGTGAGGTCTCACTAATTACACACACACTGTACCTGGGACTCAATGCTCAGGTGTGTGAGCTGCTGTTACTTGCTTCTCTCCTTGCTCAGACTCCAAGTCTGCTCTGCTGGTCTCCGGGGGCTGTGTTTGGGAGACCCACCCTGTGCAGCAGCAGCTGCTGCTCCATGGGGAGTAGTATCTGACCTTGCGGACACTGCAGGGGTTACGTACTGTGTCATCCTTCCTCTCCTCTCTCAGGTAGAGCTTTGGGCTTCTCTCAAGAGAGCTGCTCAGCCCCTGTGCCTGGGGTTTGGGGCTCTCAGGTGCCTCATCTGAAGACATACTGGTGCCTTCCTCTGGCTCACTGCTCATGGTCTCTTCAAGTTTCTTGGCTCCGCTCTCCGCTGACTTTCTCTTCTGTTTCTTTATTTTTGCATCTCTTTCTCTGTAGACAAACTTTTCTTTTGCTGCACCTCTCAGCAGCCTTATGACCCTCACTCCACTTGAAGCTGTGGCCATGATGGATCTCAGACCCCTCCCACACACACAGCTCTGTCACTGCACCTCCATGCTCTCTGTCTCTCCTGCTGTACCCTTTGCTAGTTATAAGGCCTTAGATTTAAAAGCAGGTTCCGTTTTCTCTGACTCTCCTGCAGTGTTTGATATACCTATCATTAATGCTAAAACTCCTGCTTTTAAAGTCAAGTTTCCCTTTCTCTGATTTGTCTGCAATGTCTGAGGTTCCTCTGACTGTTTCTAAGGCTCTTGCCATAAAGCTTCCCATAGTATCTGGTATACCTACTGTGGATTCTCAGACACACACTTCAGAGACAAGCAGACCTTTCACTAATGTCCCACATGGTTAAATATACCTACTTGTGTTGTTTCCAAGATAAGTACCCCTACTGCGTGGTTCCATGCAATGTTGGATAACCCCATCTTTGTTTCTAAGGTTCTTGCAATAAAATTCCCCACAGGACCTGGTTGTCACGCTGTGCTCACCACAAACAAGGCGGGACCACGATGCTGAGGTGGGAAAGGCTATAACACCACCCACAGCCACGAGGGCGTGTCTGGATTGTAGATTTGGTCAGGTTAGCCGGGTCAGGGTTGGAGAGGTACGGATGGTCGATATACTTGCCAGGGTCAGAGTAGGAGAAGTGTGGAACATTGCAGGTACTATTAGCCGTGTTCGGAGAGAGTAGAGTCGTCATCCGGTTGCCGAGGTCAGGTTTGGAGAGAGTAGAATGGTCGTTTTTCTGAATGCTGAGGTCAGGTCTGGAGAAGAGCGGATGGACGTGGAAAGCCAGGTCGGCACACAGGAAGGTAAGCAGCAAGACAAGGCAAGACTGTGGAGGCAGAGAAGAGGTGAGTGCAACGCAACTAGAACTATTCTCAGCAAAAGTGCCAGTGGCACCGCTGAGCATATGTAGGTGAGAGCGTCCAATGAGAACCTGCAGCGTGGGGAAGGGGGGTGTCCAGCAGGGGCTGTGGTAGACAGAGTGCAGGTACAAGGAGGACCTCTGAGAAAAGAGAGGCAGGGCTGCAGGGCTAGAGCATGCCTCCGTGCGCGCGTCCGCATGCACGCCGCGCGCGCCATGATTTGCACTATTAGATTTGATGCGGGTGGGCGCACGTGTAGTAGTTCCGCAGGAGCTGCCTGACATGGCAGGAGATGAAGGCGAGCAGCGCGGAGGAGCCTGCGGCGGCGATGCACATGCGCGCCCAGTGCGGGAGCAGAGCCCAGAGGTGGAGCCGTGGCCGGCGAGCTGCGCGGGAGGTAAGCGGGGAGAGTGCCGAGGCAGTGTAACTCCCCGATACTCACACTGGTATATCTATTAATTCCCAGACTCCCATTTCTGAGACAAGCGTACCTTTTTCTGATCCATTTGCAGTACCTAGTGTAACCACTGCTGATTCTCAGAGAATCATTTCGGAGGCAAGCGTATCTTTCACTGACTGCCCTGCAGTGCCTGTTATAACCATTGAGGACTCTGGGACTCCCATTCCAAGGACACGTTTAAGTATCACTGAGTTTTCAGCAGCGTCTGACGTACTTGTTACTAACTCTAAGATTCCTACATCAACAGATAGCTTTCCTCTCACTGGTTTCTCTACAGTACCTTATGTAACCCTTCATGAGTCTGGGACTCCCACTCCAAAGGCAAGTTTATGTCTCGCTGATTCTTCCGCAGTGTTTGAGGTACCCCTTACTGACTCAAAGACTTCTGCTTCAAGGTCAGGTTTACCTCTCAGTGATTTTTCTGCAGTACCTGATGTCCTTACTGATTCGAGGGCTCCCGTTTTTAAGATGGATTTACTGCTTTCTGATACCTGTGCAGTGCCTGACATGTCCTTTCCTGATTTCATGGCGTCCCCTTCAAAGACAAATGCACCCCTCTTGGACTCCCCTGCAGAGCTTGATGTACCTTTTCCTATTTCCTGTGCTCTTGCTGTGGGGACGGGTGTACTTCTTTCTGATTGCCCTTCAGTGACTGGTGCTTCCTCTCTGGATTCTGGGGGCCCCACGGCCGAGACAAGTTTCCTGCACATCGATTCTCTTCCAGAGCCTGTTGTATCTGCAGCAGATTCCAAGGCTCCCACATCAAAGTCAAGTTTACTGCCCACGGATTCCTTGGTCTCTGTATTGATGCATTTCCAAGCCCATCTGCCCGGGGGTGCTGGTCTCCTGCTGAGGACCAGTCCCACGGCAGAAAGCTACTTCATCACGTCAACGGTCACAGATAAGTTGCTATGTCTAACTGGACCTCGATAAGAGGATTGTATCTGTGCCTGAGTCGTCTTATGATGCATTCTGCGTATCAAGACTAGCAGTACCGCTGCTTTCTATCCCAGAGAGGGTACTCAATAAACATGGTTTCCTCAAGTCTTGTACCTGTCCAAGACGTTTTCGAAACAATTCAGTCACCAAGATCACCAAGTGAGCCAGGTTCTGATCACCCGGAGGTCTCTCCTGAAGGGGGGGATACTGTAAGGGTTCCAGTCCAGGCTTTGGCTGAAACTCGAATTCCAAGAAAGGTTGAGACCGCGCTGATCAGGAATCCCCCATTTTTTTCCTGGGTCAGACTGTTCCCGCTGCTTACACTCTGCCGCGATCCACCGGGTCAAAACAGACAAAGTACAATAGGTGAAGCACAGTGAAAACAACTTTGTCAGAGAAATATTCCTAATTTATTTCAATGTGGCACTCAGCACCTAGCCAGCAAGGATTCCCCACGTATGCCCCATGCTTTAGTGAGTATAGCTCTGATTTGTGTTTTTGTGTTGTGCTTACTGCCTCCTGCTGGAATAAATATTCTTATTCAACTGCTTTGTCCTGTCTGGTGCCTTGATCCCACTGATAAGTTATTGTCTTCCATGACAGCATGTACATATAGTAATTCGTAGTTTATCTCACTTTTACTCTGCATACAATTTCATGTATCTGTCTTCAGTCACCCTTATGATAAGTGCATGTTCTTTTAGTGTTGACCCATCATCTTGACTGAGTGCTTCTTGCCAATCATCATAAATTGCTGCTTCGTTGTCTTTTGCAATCTTCGATAGTCTCTTCACCATATCAGTTACATTTTGTTACATCTTCAGTTATAAACGAACACCTGGAGCACAACTCTCATGGGACATATAAAATACAAAAAACAATCAAATATAGTGCAACCTTGTTTGTGCTAAATAATATTTCTGTTCTGGTTTTGTATTGCACTCACATGTACAGTATGGAATTGGTTTTCAAGGACTTTCAATTATTATCAATATGCTTGAGACCAAAAGATAAAATGAAACACAAACATAGTATAGATCTACAGTACAGCTATACAGGGGCCTATGCTATAAGCGCCGATAAGCCCTTCCTCGCCAGCTTCCCGCCAAAAATGCCTACTGCTATTCAGTAAGCCCAGAGAAGCTGTCAAGAATTGGAAAACTCGCCATTTTTTGGGGGCGAAAAAAAAAATCCGCCGACCGCTTGGCGAGAAGCCTTATCTCGCCGCTCATCGCCAGCTTTTCAAACTCGCTGTATTCTAGTAGCCCCAATCAGCATCTCGCAGCTAATCGCCGCTCTAGAATGGGGAATTTATCGCCAAATGGCCTCGGCAAAAAGAGTTGGCAAGAAGCTGGGGATGAGCAGCGAGATGGCACTTAGAAAAAATCAGACCCTTTTCCTGCCTGGGATTGATGCCGGGGTCCTGGAGCTGATACCCATTAATACCAGCACCGGAGACCCCCGGCATGCCTCCAGGAAAAATACATTTACAGCCCACTTCATTACCTTAGCGGCAAACCGCTACGGCAATGAAGGGGTTAACCACCCGTGCCAGGCTTATTGTGGGTAGCGGGTGAAAGTGGTATTTGGCCCTTGGTGGGTGACTAGGCCTTGCCAATGGGGGGGGGTTGCGGGTGGACTTAACACCTTCATTTCCTTAGCGGTTAATACCGCTAAGGTAATTAAGGGGTTAACCCCTCCAGCTACCCACCCGCAAGGTCTAAACACCCATCCTTGGGGCTAATACCCCCTTTACCCACCCCCGCTACCCACAATAAAAACAATACACACAACAGCCCCACTACCCACCTCATAGGCCCTCATAAATATAGCAATATCTAATTTACCGCCCCATGTGCCCCCAACAACCCCTGTACCCCCTTAACATACATAAAATATCTTAATATTTTTGGGATGCACAGGAATTATACTACAGGCCTGAGGTGGCCTTTGGGTAGTCCCCGCTTGCCTGCAGTCCCTATCCTGTGCCCCCCAAAAATACATTAAAAAATACATAAATACTTTCAAATAAATACACACACACCCCTCCCGCACCCTAACACATACAGTACAATAATGGTGGGCAAAATCACTATTATCCACATATGGATAATAATGCATTTGCCCATTTAAAATACAATAAGCAGCAGAAATAAAATAAATACATCTTGCACTCACCCCTGCCATATGAAGAAGTGTCCGGGAAGCGCAATATGTGAATAAAAATAAATAA
>CM071571.1:98759197-98884328 GCA_036426205.1 Ascaphus truei | reverse complement strand
AAACAGTGATACTTATACAAGTGTTTATGAAGATGCAGCTGTAACCCGGTAGAGATTGCTCGGTCAATCCTCGTGATGTGAAGTATGAAGAAGTGTCCGGGAAGCGCAATATGTGAATAAAAATAAATAAATCGTAATAGTGCAATATTGTTATGATTATGATCAGAATAAGATGTCTTGGCTCAATATTTAATACTCACAAACGTGAGAAGATATAAGGCACATAAAGGTATCTTTAGGGATGTAGTTTTCACTCAGTAGACAGGAGATGCAGAACTCAAATGTTCACCCAAATGTCTGGACTCCCAAGGACCTTAAGAAATACAACTGGACATAGTGCAGACCGTCTGAACAATTTATAATTGGTAAATAGAAAAGGGAGTTACACTCACATGATATCAGTTAAAAACAAGCATTTAGATCTCTCTGGATCTCGCCAGCCGAACGAATGATGTCTCCTATCCCCTCTCTCGTGGCGTGCGTTCCAGCGGTGCGTTCCACTCAACCGGAAGTGATGTCATCCGCTCCGTCCACTTCCTGGGGTTTCGGCCGGCTCAGAAGAAAAACGTCACTCTACGCGTTTCACCACATAGGTTTCATCAGGTTGCACTATTACGATTTATTTATTTTTATTCACATATTGCGCTTCCCGGACACTTCTTCATACTTCACATCACGAGGATTGACCGAGCAATCTCTACCGGGTTACAGCTGCATCTTCATAAACACTTGTATAAGTATCACTGTTTATATATTTTTTGCTTATATCTTTTGCACTAGTATCACTGTGTATCAACTGATAATTTAGAGCGCCACATTTTGATAAGTTTCCTTTTATACTCACCCCTGCCAGGCTGCCACGATGAAGGCCGTCCTCATCCTCACCCCGTCCATGTCCTCCGGTGCTGCAAAACAAATCAGAAGAATAAAAAAAACACAATATACTGTCCCCTAACCCCTTAATCAGCTTAGCGGTTGGTAACCCACCTTCCCCCACTACTCACCCGTGAGGCCTATCCACCCTCCCACTACCCACCCATAAGGCCTAACCACCCACTAACCACCCTCCTTTGGGGATGATACCCCCTTCACACACCCCCACTTCCCACAATAAAAACACTACACAAAATAGCCCCACTACCCACCTCCTAGGCCCCACAATAAACATTACCATATTTAATAAACAATACATAACCCACCCACCCCCTGTGCTCCCCCATAAAAACATGATTTATTATTTTATATACAGGTTTAATACCCCAGGCCTATGGTAGTCACCGGTGGTCCCGACGGGTGTCTGCAGGCCCCACAGTGCACCCCGGGGGGTGCCCACGGGTGTCTGGGGGTCTCCGGGTGGTCCCCGCTAGGTGCCGTGGGCTTCCAGGTGGTCCCTGTGGGTCACCGTGGGCCCCAATGGGTCCATGGGTGCACCCGCGGGTGTCTGGGGGTCCCCGGGTCATCTGCACAGGTGTCTGAGGCCCTCGGGTGGTTCCCACGGGGATCTCGGGTCCTCGGGTGGTCCTGTTGGGTCCGCAGGTGGTACCCATGGGCTTACGGGGGTCCTCGGGTGGTACCCGTGAGCATCCGGAGGTTCTCAGGTGGTCTCCATAGGTCCCCACAGAACTACCCTGTATGTAACCAACCCTGTATGTAAAAAAAATAAATCAACAACCCCCCACTCCCCCACCCCCACCACCACCACCACCACATACAGTTCAGTAATGTGCAAAATAACTATTATCCAGATATGGATAAAAGATTATTTGCCCATTATTAAACACATTAACCAGCATAAATAAAGTAAATAAATACAGTTCTACTTACAACAGCCAATATGAAGGGCGTCCTCATCAGAATCTGCAGGTCCCTGTCCTCCATTGCCAGAAAAATACATAGCAAATACATTCAAATGTCCCCTAACACCTTAATTAACTTATTGGTTAATAACCGCAAAATTAATTAAGGGGTTAACCTGCCCTGCCCCGATACCCACCCACGAGGCCTAACCACCCTCCCCAGGCATCTACCCCCACCCTTCACCCATTCATTTGTACAGTGGCTTCATCATGCCCATATACAATATATATAATATGGGCATGATTAACCAATATACAAAGAAATGGTAAAGGATTACCAAAACATGCGTAAATAAAAACATCACATAGCAACATCAAACATAGCACATCTCAAAATAAAATCATCCCATAGCCAAATAAAAAAAACAGCCCATCTCAAAATAAAACACAGCACATAGCCAATTACCTCTATAACAAATGCCAATCAAACAATTGAATGGTACAGTGGGTACATGATGCAAATAATCTGTGCATCATGTAACACTATGCCACTCAATGCTCAAACTAAAAGAAACAATTACAAACAAGAACCAATACCACCCAAACAATGATAAAATATAAACAAAGCAAGAAGTAAACAGACATAAATTACCAACAATCAAGTAATCCAAGCCAAAATAAATTACACAATTCACTATTAAAACACCAAAACCAAACCCTTCTGATATAAATGCAAGTTCAAAGTAACCACCATCATCCAAAATATAACTACCAAAAAGAAGCTACTATTAAAAAGCAAGACCCCCCCCCTGAAATAAATTATTTAAAACAGCACTCAAAATGACATATTACTAAATAAAATAAAAAACATTACATTGCACCAATATTTCTAAACAAGCAAACTACATTTACAGTACAATACATCAAAACAAGCCAAACAAGCATTTGAAAAAAAAAACATTGATTTTCCCTGTATGTATGTATATCCATAGGGACATACATAAATACAGGGGCAATAAATGGGCATACAAAATAATTCAATTACAATAAAAATAAAAAACCAAAACAACCATTGATTGTCCCTGAATGTATATACGTAGGGACATACATAAACACAGGGGCAATAAATGGGCATAAAAAAAACAATCACATTAAAAAAATGAAAAACTTGTAAAATAAAAATAACATACATTTAATATTTTTACTTACCTTTAGATGACTTCACCCTCCGAATCCAGGGGACACCGCATACTCACGAACCAATCCATGCACAGGAACCATGTTAAAAAAAAAATTGTAATCCATACCGTCACTCTTCTAGGGTCTTCGGGGTCTTCATCTGTCTCTTCCTCTTCATCTGTGTCTTCATCCGGCACACCCTTGTCCTCTTCTTCCTTCAGGATGTCCTTCCTCCTTTGCTTCTTGCTCTAAAATGAGGCGTCATATGCTTTTATAGGCCTGTGATATCACATTTCCATCAAATGGTTCCCACGGCCCTGATTCGGCAGTGAAAACCATGATTTTGTGGGGGGGTTTTGGTGACGTCATTTAAAGGGAATGATGCCAGCCAATCAGAATGGCTGTGCTTCATTTCCCTTTAAGATTACGTCATCAAAAGCAAGATGGCCACCATCACATGGTACTTGAGCCAATCAGATCGTGGGAACTAAATCCCCAATCTGATTGGCTGTAGTAGACCATGTGACAGAGTTTTTGGGAGAAAGGATGTGACGTCATCCAAAGGTAGTCACATGGTCTACTACAGCCAATCAGAGGGCCACCGGAGGGCATGGATGGGGGGGAGGCCTTCATTGTGGCAGCCTGGCAGGGGTGAGTGCAAGATGTATTTATTTTATTTCTGTTGCTTATTGTATTTTAAATGGGCAAATACATTATTATCCATATGTGGATTATAGTAATTTTGCCCATTACTGTACTGTATGTGTTAGGGGGTGCCAGGGGGTGGGGTGGGGTGTATTTATTTAGAAGTATTTAGTATTTTTTATTTATTTTTGGGGGGCACAGAATTGGTACTGCAGGCAAGCGGGGACCCCCGGACACTTGTGGGGACCACCCGAGGGCCACCGCCGGCCTGTAATATAATTCCTGTGCATTAAAAAAAATGTGCTTTATGTTTGGGGGGTATAGAGGTTGTTGGGGGCACAGGGGGTGGGTGGTGTATTTGATATAGTAATGTTTTTTGAGGGCCTAGGAGGTGGGTAGTGGGGCTGTTGTGTGTATTGTTTTTATTGTGGGTAGCGTGGGTGGGTGAAGGGAGTATTATGCCCAAGGGTGGGTGTTTCGGCCTTGCGGGTAGGTAGCGGGAGGGGTTAACTCCTTCAGTATCTTAGTGGTATTAACCGCTAAGGTAATGAAGGGGTTAGGTCCACCCGCAGTCCCCCCGCAAGGCCTAAACACCCAATAGGGGCCAAATACCCCCTTCACCCACCCCCGCTACCCACAATAAGCCTGGCACTGGTAGTTAACATCTTCTTTCCCTTAGCGCAGGGGTGGGGAACCTTTTTTCTGCCAAGGGCCATTTGGATATTTATAACATCGTTCGCGGGCCATACAGACACAGACAGGCAGGCACACGGCAGGCACACGGCAGGCACACGGCAGGCACACGGCAGGCACACGGCAGGCACACAGCAGGTATGTAGGCACACAGAACCCTGCCCCCCTATCTCTGGTAGTTGCTGCTGCTGGGGGGATCGTGTAGGACGGATGCTGGGGTAAGTGCGGAGGGAACTGCTGGAGAAGCATGGGGGAAGTGCAGGGAATGCTGCGGGGGGAGTGCGGGGGAAGTATGGTGACTGCTGGGGAATCGCTGGGGCTAGTACGGTGGCTGCTGGGGATCGTGTAGGGCTGCTGGCGCCTCACATCACCTCATCCCTCCTCCCGATCGGGCGCGCGGCGGCCATTTTTTTAAAAATTAGCGCAACCCCGGTTATAGCAGTTGCCTTAGCAGGGCCAGACCAAATGATTTCGAGGGCCGTACGTTCCCCACCCCTGCCTTAGCGGTTAGCCGCTAAGGTAATGAAGTGGGCTGTAAATGCATTTTTCCTGCATCGGATGCATGCCGGGGGTCTCCGGTGCTGGTATTAATGGGTATTAGCTCCAGGGACCCCCGCATCAATCTGAGGCAGGAAAAGCGTCCCATCTCGCAGCTCATCCGCTGCTTCTCCCCACCTTCTTGCCAACTTTTTGTGGCGGGATGGTTTTGAGAGAAATTCTCAATTCTAGAGCGGCGAGAAGCTGCGAAAAGCTGATCGGGGCTACTAGAATTGAGCGTGTTTGAAAAACTGGCGATCAGCGCGAAAAGTGGCTTTTCGCCAAGCAACTGCCAAATATTTTTTTTCGGCAAAAAAAAAAGCCGAGTTTTGCTCTTATCAGCAGCTTCTCGGGGCTTACTGAATCGCTGTATTGGTAGTGTTTTTATAAAAGTAGCTTTATTTTCAATGAGTAAATTAAATTGATACATTGAGATATGTCTAAAATGTAAGGCAGAGATACTGAATCGGCATTTTTTTCGAGAAGCTGGCGAAAAGTGGCTTTTCGGCGCTTACTCCATGAGGCCCGATGTCTCATATGGGGGAAAAATACATTCCTTCCTGACTCCCTTTATCCATAACCTTCTCATGTTTACATTTGGCATATCCCTGTATATACCACAATTTTTTTTTATTTATAAAATAAAAATGAATCTAACAAATACACAATAATACACAATATTTAAAACAATGTTAATCACCTAAATATACGATTCACTGGGAAAAAAGGATATATACAAATAGGAAAGAATTAATATCCATATAAAATGAATATGAATTTATGGTGTTAATTTATGTCTTTCAACACAGTAGAATTTATAGCAGACTTACGCTGCGTTTATAGTAGGGGCGACAGTGCATGCGATTTTGTGCACTGCTCAAACAAAGTGCAGAAGCTCTATTGGGCCGGCCATAGTAAGCGCGAGCGCACTGCAGAGCGACCGTGCGGCAGATTTTTTTTAAATACAAATTATTTTGTTTTTCATGCGACGGCCGCGTCACGTGAGCGGTTCAGCCAATGAGGGCAAACCAGCCTGGTGACGCATCTGCCACGCCTCCCCATCGCCTCCCGCCTTAGTTTCCCGCATTGCTCGGGCGACAGGCACGCATGACCCCATGCGCTCTATCACGCGCGCCTAATATAATCTCTGCCTTACATTTTAGACATATCTCAATGTATCAATTTAATTTACTCATTGAAAATAAAGCTACTTTTATAAAAACACAACCAATTCAAATAGCAACCTATAATAGATCCCTATAATCTGTGCATAGACTCACATGGTCATAAATAGAAAATAAACAGACAACCTATACTATAAAGAAATGCAGGTCAATATCCACATTAATTCCGGCTTGATTCAAAGTACAATACCCAATTTGAAGAGCTAAAACGTCTCTCTTTGTGATACTCGCTCTCCAATTAGCATGAACAAGATGTATCCCTACAAAGTTTAACCCTGTTGGATGTAAATTGGGCTTTCTTTTTGAAGTGTAATGAAACATTATGGGACTGGTGTATATATCCAAGATTATCGTGCGTAGTGGTCTGGTAGTGCAGCCCACATATTGCAGACTGCACGGACATTAGATATGTTACCTAGTCCATTTTACAGTGAAAATGTTATATTTAAAATTTTATTTAAAAATATCAGTTTTACTGGATTTGGAAGCTTTGCATTTTAGACATTTAAAAAAAAAAAAAAAAAAAACTAATCTATTCCCTAAGCAATTACATGTATTGTCTTCATGTTTATTATTCCTTTTTAGAATACTCTGAGCCAATTAGGTCTTCAAATTAGGTGCTTTGTTTGTCACGGTTGATCAGGTAAAATCTCCTTAAAAATGACATCCTGCTTCAATATGTTCCAGTGTTTCTTCAGTATATTCTTAATTTGATATGCCTCTTTATTAAACTGAGTTATGAATGGAGTAACATTTTATTGCAGTGTTTTTTTATTTATTTTAAGGTTGTATTACATACTGTAGTAGATCCACCTACAGTACAGTATATCCACCAAGTTCAACCTATGTTAAATTTAGAAAGCGACTTACCCTCTATTTGTATTAAGGTTTATTACATTGTATCACGTTTTTACTTGAGTGTCATATTGTATTAAGGTTTGCCACAAAGTAACACATCGGGTTGCTTTATATATTCACACTTTTGTTACTGCACTGGTACAGTATTTCACATCGATTAATATGACAACCTTCAGTTATACGCCTGCGGACTGTCTTGCACAGCATATTCAATTCTTGTTCGTGCGTCTTTGGATTGCTTATTTCCTTGTTCTTTCCTCAGTAACTGCTGCTGTGTCTCATCTGATATTTTCTTTTCCTGTTTTTTTTAAATACCAATTCATCTGGGTTTTTTTTTTTCTTCTGTGCTTTCAACTACAATCTTTATAAGTTCTTCATCATTGTTTGTTAAAGTGTCCCCATTAATTTCAAGCCAGCTGAAGTGATTTTTCAGCCCCAGTTGAAACCCTGCCATTATTCTTGAGGTTCTTGATATTGATCGTTTTTGTCTTTTTAATACATTTTTTATTTGTTCATCTTCACATTCAGATGTAATTTGTGGCGAACCAATCAGTGGTCACTCCTGTCAAAATGCTTAAAGACTGTGCAGTCTTCAATCATTATTTGTTTTGTTGGCTAGGATATAGTCAATTTCATTTTTTATTCAATTGCTTCCACTCCATGTCCATTTTCTATTTTTTTTTTAAAGAATTCATTTATGATGTAGAAGTTTTTAAATTCTGTAAATTCCACCAATTTCACGTTCGTTCCTGTTGCCGTAAATATACTTACCAAAGTGACGCCTCGTTCTTTTTGCAGGGTGCCAATCTTTACATTGACATCTCCCATAATGATCTTGAGGTGACAATGTTATGTTAGTTGATTTCATGGTAGAAGTCTTTCACTTCATTGTCTGTGCAACTTGATGTTGAAAACAAAGTAGAAAAAGACTGCAGTATTGCACTGTTAATCAGAGTGAGTAAATTAACTATTAAAACTAGTAGCTTTATTAAATAACTATAAAAAATGTATGTGGTGAAATGAGAAAAAAGGCTAAACAACGTACTTTATATATTACAGTATATACAACAAAAATAAAACTAGTCCTAAGCTGGTCCACCAGATCAACAAATGAATAAAAAGGCAATAAAGATCTAGGTTTAGGGAGGGAAGGAAGGGAATAAATAAATATATATAGGGAATGGTAATACATTCAATATATAAGGCTCCCAGGATTCTGGACAGCTTTTATCCTGAATAGGCTGGAAAGTGCAGCCACAGAAGGGATGTCCTCCATCCCACCGTTTTGCAGCTGCTGGAACTGAGGGATGAGGGATCCAGATCAGAGTTTGTCTACTGCCTGATTTCTGTCACCCGTCCTGCTAATTAGGAAACAGGTATTTAAAGCTGGTTTCCTGGTTCCTCGCCCCAAGAGCCTGGAGGCAGGACTGCTGCTGGAAGCAGAAAGGGGAATCATTCTGATCCTTTGTTAACTTGTAAAGTTCCTTATGATTATGATTGTTGGAAGTGGGCAAGCCGCCCAACCCTAGTCAGGGTGATCCTGTGTTTAGTTATTGCTCAGTAGAGCACTGTTTTGTTTTGTATTTGTTTTCAATGTGTTGCAGTCTCAGTGCCTGGGACTAAATAATGTTGGGTATCTGTGTGTTCATTGACTGAATAAACTAGGCAGAAGCCTGCTGGAAGGAACAGTATATTATGCCACATTATTTTCTTACCCTAAAAGACAGTGTTCTAGCGGACTCGGACAGACAGAGCCCCTGAGTAAGCCGTTTGTCACATATGGTGGAGAATGCGGGCCGAACACTAAAAGGTCTGCAGGTATAAGAACTTTAAAAAAAAAAATCATTTTATTGATTTTTTTCAGCATATGAATATTGACAAAATACATCTGCAGTCAGGTGCAGTAATTCGGCTAACAGTGTCCACACATTGAAAACAGAACAGAATAACATGATTTTAGATATAAATCAAAATGTTCCAATTACCGAGTGACACATAGCATGAGTCTAACAATCATCCATCTCGACTAATGCAGAGTATTACATAGCTTTTGAATAACAGTTGTACTTGGGGTGACAGACAACAACAACTAAAAAAAATGAAGTTAAAACCAACAGTGAAGGTAGGGGGGGTAACCAGGGGGGAGGAGGGGAGACAAGGACAGTAACCCCTATCTACCCAGTCCACTACCCGGCCCAAACAGTAGTCTCGCAGAGTTCTCTTAGCTGATTCTGGTCAATTTTGTTTTGTTCAACCAGAGCTAATAGAAAAGGAAAACCCCTTATCTAGCGCTTCTGGGTCTAATCCATCCGGTCAATTCCCAGCCACCAGTATCTGATCACTTGCCTGGGTAAAAATGAAGGCATCTCGCAGTAAATCAAAAAGAACAATTCCTGCGCTCCTACTAATTAGGCTAAAATAAAATAATAATCTCATGAAAAAGGGTATTTAGGTAACACCCTTTGGCCAAAGCATTTATAAGCCTGCATGCCACGACAAGGCATAACCGTATGCAGGCTTATAAATGCTTTGGCCAAAGGGTTTAACTAAATAACCCTTTTTCATGAGATTATTTTATTTTGGCCTAATTGGTAGGAGCGCAGGAATCGTTCTTTTAGTTTTTCTATATGTAAGGCCTATCTTTTTACCAGCAGCAAACTTCTATAGGGAGGAGCGTGGTATTATGTACAGTTTCTCACAAATATTAGGCAATCCTTTTCCTTGCTGCATACTCTCTAAGGGCATTTTAAATATAGTATCTCTGAAACGTCATAGGGGTAGGTTTATTGGCTCATCTGCTTTACATAGCAGTCACTGAGCCCCTACCAATTTTCCAATTCGTGCAGGTATAATACACCCCAGTGTCAGCCTGGAGATCACCCTCCATTGAAGAGTAGGTGGATGTACTGTATAAGGCAGACAGAGAGAAATATGTGTAAGTTTTATTACAGTATATTCACAAGGGAATTTGTGTACCCACAGTTTGCCTCTCAGTAAGGTAACTATGATACTGGCTTTAGCCAGATTTTAATTGCACTACTCACATACGCTTATGTTTATTTAACCCCTTCAGGGCTTTCACATATTTTTTTACCAGTCCATGGGACAACTATTGCATATATTAAGTGTAGGTACCTGCATACGGTTATGCCTTGTCATGGCATGCAGGCTTATAAATGCTTTGGCCAAAGGATTTAACTAAATAACCCTTTTTCATCAGATTATTATTTTATTTTAACCTAATTGGTAGGAGCGCAGGAATCGTTCTTTTTGTTTTTCTATGTGTAAGGCCTATCTTTTTACCAGCAGCAAACTTCTATAGGGAGGAGCGCGGTACTATGTACAGTATCTCACAGTAAATGCCTCAACACTTCTGTGAGATTCTGCTGCAAGTTTGGATGGGACTGCAGGGACCCCCCCGATGTGTTAATCTGATGAGCGATTAGTCTGGCTGCAGGAATCTCACA
Organism: Ascaphus truei; assembly: GCA_036426205.1. Classification (NCBI taxonomy): domain Eukaryota; kingdom Metazoa; phylum Chordata; class Amphibia; order Anura; family Ascaphidae; genus Ascaphus; species Ascaphus truei. The sequence continues at coordinate 98,873,969 of CM071571.1, read as the reverse complement.
GAAATGTTGCAGTTTATTGGGAGATTGCCCCAGATTTTCTTTCCAAGGTAAGTGATCGTATACTGCACCTGTAGGTCTCTCTCGTCTCTTCTTACTTTTCAAGCCATGGTTCCCACGTTCTGTAGAAATTATCAGTAGATTGGTTGAGAAAGGCGGTCAATTTCTGCGTGGTCATAACCTCATTTATTCGCTTCTCCACTGTACGTCTGGAGGGGGAGGCAAGTTTTTTCCAGGCGTCTCATGGGATGACTTATATCCTCAATTGGTTTTGCTAATAGATATATTAAGGGGTCTACAGGGATTGCCATTTCTGTTGTGTCCCTAATTATCTCTTGAACCATAAGGCAACATTTTTGAATGGCTGGCAGGTCCACCATATGTGAGCCATATCCCCCTTCTGTCCACAACCCCCCCAACTCAAATCAGGGACCTCCGGATTGATCTGCTTCAGCCTATCTGGTGTCAGATACCAGTGGAATAATATCTTATATATACACTGTATATATATATATTTTTTCTTTTGTCGTAGTGCAGATTGAGGATTCGGCTGCGTACTCCCAGATGTCCTTCCAGTCATCTCTATCAATAGCTATGTTTAAATCTTCAGCCCATTTGAGCATATATTTAGGATCTGGGGTATCTATTGATGCCTCTATCCCAAGGTACTGTATATTCTCATAATCAGTTCCTTCTGATAGATTCCCCCTTGACAGTATGATTCAAAACATGAAATTTCAGGGAAGACTAGGCTCTGGGATATTTTACATAGGAAATATCTTAATTGAAGTTATTTGAATAAGTGGAGATCTGGAGCCTCATATTTACTACAGAGTTCTTTGAAGCTAAGGAGCTTCCCTTTGTTCAGAAGGTCTGCTATTGTTCTAATGTTTTTAGTTTGGAACTGATCAAATTGCTTTAGCTCACAGCCTGGGGGGGAAGTCCGGGTTATTAAAGAGGGGGGTGAGTTGAGATAAAGGAGAGGTGATTTTGTATTTTTCTTTTGTTTTGCTCCAGATATTCCATGTGCATCTCATCGAGCCCAATATGAACATGTTGATATTAGCCTCCTGCCTCCCGGGGGACCATATAGTCATTGCTAGTTGGGTATCCCTCGAATAGTGGGATTTGATACCCAGCCAGAAAAACACCATCAGGTCAGCATTCCAAACCACAACATGCATCAAGTGGGCTGCTTGATAATATTTATATATATCCCGGACCCCCATACCCCCTCTTGCTCTAGAAGCTAGCAAAATGGATCTTGCCGTCCTAGGTCTTTTGCCCTGCCAAATGAATTGGAATATTTTACTTTGCTGTTTTTTTAACTCAGAGATCAGTATTAAGACCAGAAGGGTCTGAAAATAATATAACAGTCTAGGTAGTATATTCATCTTGACCGATATTATCCTCCCGATCCAGGAGATCTGGTACTTATCCCACACCTGCGGATCTTTCTTGATCTTGTCAAATAAAGGGGGGTTAATTACAGTGACAAAGAGAGCTATAGTATCTGGCAATTTTAACTCCCAGATATTTAATATGGGAGGAACTCCACTTGTATTTGAAGTTCAATTGTTGTAGTTTAATTTCCTGGCATGGGAGGGTCAGATTCACAGCTTCTGATTTATCGTTATTAATGTATTAGTTCTCTTTGAGACATTCTCCCTGTGTTTAACCAACAAAACATTCCCATCCATACCACTCACTTTGTGATCGGAATCTTCAATGAGTTTATCACTAAAGCCTTTGTCAAAAATTTCCCTCAAACTATTTGACTGTCTCTCAAAATCAACTTCTTATGAACAGTTCCACTTGAGTCGACAGAACTGTCCATAGGGGATATTGTTTAAGCATTTGTGACGGTGATTACTCTTTGCATCAAGGTAATTTTTATAGGCAACTGTTTTAAAGTGAACATCCGTTTTGATCCGATGTTCTCCATCCACAGACAAAATTAGATTAAAAAAAAAAAACAATGAATTGAGGATTAGTAACAAATGTAAAAATGAGACCAAAATCATTGGTATTAAAGTGGGAAAACCGTTTTATGAGTTCCAACTCCTCCCCATCCCAAATGATAAGTATATCATCTATGGAACAACCATAGTATACCAGACCCACCCCATATGGGTTGCCTGATCAAACCTGTTGGTTCTCCCAGCAACCCACAGATTGGCATAACTGGGGGAAACCCCTGTGCCCATGGCCATTCCACAGAGCTGCAAATAAAAGAGTAATCAAACATAAAATAATGAACCCAATACTATCCAAAATAAATTATTTTTGAATAGGTGGTAGAGCATCATCTTTGTCAAGATTTTACCTCCCACCAATGAGTACCTTGATATGATCAATGCTGGTACCGCTCAACCCAATTGTAATGCTGTGCTTGGGGTCCAAAGAATCACATTTCGGTTTACGCGGATCGCGTTAGAAATAATGTACAATTGTATGCATTGTACAATAAAGTATTTAAGATGCCAATAATCGTGTTGTAAAGTATTCATAAATACGGAAATTGGGAGCCACGCTTGCATCGCGTTATAAGCGGATTTGCGTTGTAACTGATTCCGTTATAATGGGGTTGAGCTGTATATAGTGCCTGCACGTCACAAGTGGCCCATCTATATGATGCCTTTCACTCTATATCAGAAATCAAATAAATGACGTGCAACGAATCTCGAATATGTGATGAAATTTGACCACATAAGGTTGGAGAAAGTGGTCATGCCTTGAAAGTGGCTCGCAGGTTTGTACGTTTTGGCCAAAGGGTTAACTAAATGACCCTTTTTCAAGAGATATATAGGTATTTCACTGTGTATTTTTGTCACATTGGATGTTGCTCTGGACGTCTTTGTTTCTTGGAAAAAGTGGGCCACTTATTGGGATACATTGGACGTCATTAATATGATTCCTGATATAATAGTTCTTCCTGGTGGATTAATAAGGCTTTTGTGAGCTTTAGGTAGATCATAGAAAATAGCAATATTGTGATGTGTAATGTGGAGAAATGTATACTCATAATCTGTAAGGATGCTAATATCTTTAGCTCTTGCCAAATGTTGATCAAATATGATCTGCTATTGGTCAGTAGGATCCTGATCCAACAGAGTATATAATTTCTCTTCTCCCAGTAGTCTAAATGCTTCAGCTACATAATCAGACTCATCTTGAATGATAGTCGAGAGAGGTGATGTACTGCAATGATGATCGGGTTGGAGGCAGTATATTAAAAAAGAAAATGTAATGGATACACATGGCAATGTACACCCAGGTAAAACAAATACAGCTAAACCCCGTTATAACGTGGGTCTCGGGGTCCACCCCGAGACCACCGCGTTACTAACGGGGTCGCGAGAAAAAAAAATGGCCGCCGCGCTTTAGCGCATATTCATCCCGCGGGACAGGAGATGGGAGCGGGCATGTCCCTCCGCTCCCCGCTTCCCCCTGTCACCGCGGGACAGGCCGCGGGGCAGGAGATAAAAAAAAAAAAAAAAAAAAAAAAAAAAAAAAAAAAAAAAGGTAGGTAACAACTTGGTTAATTAAACCCTAATAAAACAAAGATATCCCCACATCTCCTATAAAGATTGGTAATAGAGAGAGGTAGGTCCAGGTAGTTCGTTAAGGATTATAATCCCTTATATATAGCCCTAGAGTTTATTTTGCTATGGTTAATTATTAACCAGTGGCACAGTACCTCTTTTGAATAAAGGCATTAGTAGCACTGGAGGATAGATCTAAATAGAAAAAACCTTCTATGAAATGTTTAGACACCAAACCTTCTATGAAATGTTTAGACACCTTCTATGAAATGTTTAGATAGATCTAAATAGAAAAAACCTTCTATGAAATGTTTAGACACTATGGTTACATAGTGGTTAAATAGGTACTGTAGATATACATTAACCCAGGGTAACAGCTGGGTACAATCAGGGGGTTAAGCTATATTCTAGCACAGTGTTGTAGTGGATGAAGTGAATCCATCTCGCCCCTTTTTTAAGGCGTTAATTGTCCCAATTACTTTTCCTACTGTTTGGAGCAACTCTATCAATGGCTATGAATTTCAGTGCACATTGATCACCTGCATGCCTTTATTCATGTGCAACCGAGGTATCCACCTGGCTGCGTATGCAGGGCCACTGACTGATTTCCCGGGGCTTAGGACTAGATTTACGACTGGGGCCCCTCTCCCCCGTGTCGGCTGTTTTGGCGAGCACCCCCATTTCACATCTCGCGAGTCCCCTCTATTTCCTCCCCTTCTTCCCATGTATTTCTCTCCCCTCCGTCTAACTCCCTCACTCACCCTCCCTCCATCAATTACCCCACTCTCACTCAATCCCTCCCCCTCATGTATTTCTCTCCCGTGTCTTACTTTTACTCCCTCTTTTCCTCACTCCCTCTCTTACACCCCCTCTCCTCTCATTCTCCCTAACCCTCCATTAATTACCCCACTCTCCCTTAATCCCCCCATCTCACACTCATTTCCTCCCCTCACACACAATCCCCCCCACAAAATACATACCAAAACAAAACCACCCCCAACTACAAAAAACCTTCCCACCCCCAAATACATACAAAAAAAACTACCCCCCGAATACATATCAAACTCTCCTCCACCCACCCAAATACATTTAAACCCCCCAACCCCCAAATACATATATAAAAAAAAACCCCTCCCAAATACATAAACTCCCCCAACCAACCAAATACATATATATCAAAAATAAAATAAAAAAACAAATACTTATAAAATACACTTACCATGCGGACGGTCTCAAGTCTCTGGCCGGTGGCTGCGGATGCCAGTCCTCTCGTGGCTGCCCGGCCCCGGCTCCCTGCAGTCCTCCTGACCCTGATTCCTGCTATTATACAATTGTTCCAGGATATTGGATTTGCTTTGAAGAGACTTATGTTCTACTGTGAGCTTACTGTGGTGATGCACCAATATACCACATAACCTATGTCCTCCTGACCCGCCTCCCTCACTGACTGTCCCACACCTAGCTTCTGACGCCGGTGCGCGCTGGGCCCGTTGCATCCGGCGCGCCGACGTCAGACATGCCTGACTCGCTGACGTCAGAAGCTCGGCGTGGGACAGTCAGTGAGGGATGCCTTGTGAAAAAGATTGTTATCCTAAAAGCGCTTAAACCAATTAAGTACAATTCTTATAATAAAAATAACGTGAATATTCCGTGAATTTAATCATTAAAGTGCAAAATAATTTCACAACATGCATAGTGACGAGATCAATTAAATAATAAATATAATGGTAATTTGCAGCTCAAACCCTTTCTGGGTTTTTTTCTCAATGGTTCGAATGTTTTGGGGAGCGCAGGTATATGAAATAAAAAACATACAAAATATAGTGTGTAGCTGTGCCTGGTGTGGCTACTAGTCTGCCCTCGCTGGCATGCAAGCCCTTGTAAGAACAGGCAGTGTCAGTACCAATTATGGGTTTTCCCCACACAGGCAGCTTCCTTGAGTTTCAGGGGAGGAGGTGGGACTAGGTCTGTGCTCTGCCCAATCATGCGTTCAGACCAAGTACCTTCCCTCTACTGTACTTAAGCGACTTGCAACCCCAAATTCATAAGTGTCTCTACTATTGAGAGAGACAAGGTATCAAGCAGGGCTGCTGTGCACTGGCAGGCCCTGATCCTCTACCCTAGGGGGGAGAGTGAGTGATTACCTTTTCCCCTGGTACTGCTAGAGGGCTGGGGAAGAGCAGGGACTGCTGTGGGAGCCCTCGGACCATAGTGAAGGTCCAGGGACCATCCCAAGTGTAACCAGGTCCCCTCTGGTCCCCCGGTCTTCCGTTCCCCACCCCTTACCTTCTGTGCCAGGGGGATGTTGCGGGGAGGGCGAAGGGCTCGCCGGCGGGTCACTCCGCAGGACGTCGCCATGTTTTGTATGCGCGTGGACGCTGCACGCGCGAAGGTTCGCACATGCGCAGAGCGATCGCGGAATGGGCAAAGTGGTGCTCTGTAGTGCAAGGACTGCCCACAATTGCGCATGCTCAGTTGAGAGAAGCGGCGGCCATTAGAAGTTTGCGCATGCACAGTAGAGATTGTGCACGCAGCCCCAATAGCAAAGAGCTCTGCAAGGGACTACAACTACCAGCAGCCCCAGGGGCTGGAGCACAGGTGACTCATTACAGCCAATAGGGCTCTAGGATTCCCCTGGCTGACAGGATATAGTCATCAGCCAGAGACCATGCAGGTCAGTAGGAGCTGGGAGTGAGACAGGGGAGGTTGTGTGTGCAAGGGTCAGGGACCCACTGCACTAGGCCCGGTAATTCCCTAGGCCCCAGCTAGGCCCTGAGACATTGTATGAGTTTGTGGCTGCTGTAGGGAAGGCCCATGCATTTAGGGACTTTGCCCTTTAGCAGTGAGTTAAGTTCAGGGACACAGCGGCAGTGCTGCAGGGCCCTGATGGTTGTGGAAGGGGGGGAAAGGAGGGGGGAAAGGAGGGGGGGGGGGGAGGGGGAGGGGGGGGGGGGGGGAGGAGTGGGGGGGAGCCGTTTGCCACACCAGTCCTGTAGTCCACACCTGTCCTGCAGTCCACACAAACATACGTTCCAAGTGACACAGCTTTGCATTTTGTCACAAATTATATTTTGATTTTTATCATTTTGCATGAATGAGAGTTTAGAGTGACAAAATGCTAAGAAGTTTTCGCTTCATACACGTGTGCTCTGCACACACCCCTTTTTTGTGGTGGCAACTGGACTAGAGTATAAAATTATTACAGTCTACATCTTTAAAGTGTGTTTTTGTTTTAATTTTGTTGTTATCGATGTAGACCGTCAGATCAAGAAAATGTATTTCCGATTCGCTCACAGTTGATGTAAATTTTAAATTCACTGTGTTTGTATCTAGGCCTATCAGGAACCCATCTAAATCTTCTCTGGTCCCGTTGCAGACAATGATGATATTATCTATATACCTTCTCCAGGTCACCAGCTTCGAGCCGAGTCCTGCCCATGACCAAATGTGGTCATCTTCCCATGCACTCATGAAAAGATTCTTGTAACTCGACGCGAACCAAGACCCCATTGCCGTCCAACATTGTTGGAGGTAAAAAAGTTTGTTAAACCAAAAGAAATTCCTTTTTAATATAAATGTAATGCATTCTATGAGGAATTGTATCTGCTTTTTAGGTAGTTCACCACTCTTTTCTAAGATCCTCATTACTGCTCCACAACTGTCATCGTGGTTTATTGACATAGAAAGAGCAGTAACGTCCGAGGTCACCAAATAGTAATCCTGGTTCCACTCAATTTCATCTAAAAGAAGCAAAACATCACTTGTGTCTTTTAAATATGATCTCTGACTTTTAATATAGCTTTGTAGGAAACTGTCAATTAATTCGGAGAGGTTGGAGGTCATAGACCCGATGCCCGATATTATGGGCCTTCCAGGTGCATTTAGTCTATCTTTGTGGATCTTTGGTAAGAAATAGAAGGGAATCTGGAATCCTCAACATTCAAAAAATTTAATTCACTTTCTTCTAAAATGTCCTGTCTCTTACCCTCAGAAAACAACAACAAATGTAGTTCCTTTTTTTTTCTGTGGTGTTAGATTCTAATTTCTTATAAGTATTTGTGTCCCCAAGGATCCTAGCATCCTCCTTCATATGGCAATACAAAGGAGATTATAAGTGGCACATCACTGTTTAAGGGAAAAATTTCTCAAGGTGTTTGCTTTTGGTGCTCACCTTCCGTTGATCCTGGCGTCCCAAAGCTGGATCCAAAAGTAGCTCTGATGCATTAATACATTTGGAAATCATTTGATTCCACTATATTTTGTGTGCCTCTTCTTTTCTCCTACCTATCCTCCTTCATATAATATTTGTCCATAATAACAATTCCTCCGCCCTTATCTGCTTGTTTAATAGCTAGACTAGTGTCTAAGGACCGTTCTTCTAAAGCTTCTTTTTCTATTTTAGACAAATTGTCAAATGTTCTGCCTCTTTTAGTGGTGAGAGCTTCCAAATCTTTATTTACCAACTGAAAAAATACCTCTAAATTATTTCTTTTGGCATGACTATGGTAGAATTTCGATTTCGTCTTGAATTTGAATGTTGATAATTTATCTCTGAATCTACAACATTAGACAATATTTTTCCTGGTTCAATTACTGGGTTTTCCTAATTCCTTATCTCGGTTTCTTTGTTAAGAAAAAAAATCTTTTGATAGTTAAAGTTCTTAGAAATGTTTATGTGTCTATGAACAGATTCAATTTATTAGGCCCAATAGAAGGGGCAAAAGTAAGGCCTTAAGAAATCACTTTATTCTGTGTTTCTGTTAGAACCTTATTGCCTGGATTAAAAATGTTTCCATATTTTATGGTTTGTAAGCTTTTTTTACTTGGTCTCTTTCGTCCCTCTCGTTTTCCTCTGACATGCGTCTTTTTTTTATACTTGGGGACATGTCTTTCTCTGTCAGTGGTAGGAACCTGTTTCTGGTTCCAATTCATGGGAGACCAGAAACAGGTTCCTACCGATGACAGAGAAAGACAGCGTATCGGAAATACATTTTCTTGATCTGACAATCTACATCGATAACAACAAAATTAAAACAAAAATATACTTTAAAGATGTAGACAGTAATAATTTTATACTCCAGTCTCCACCACAAAAAGTGTATTGAAAACATACCATTTGGCCAATATAGAAGGCTAAAAATAAATTGCACTGACAACAGTGTTTTCCTGAACAATCTGAGACCCTTACACAAAAATTCCTGGAAAGGAATTATAAAAAAATCTGATATAGATAATGCTCTAACTAAAACTTTAACCCTGGAAGGGAAATCCATGTTCAGTTCTACCAGAGCATCTGTAAATAATAATAAAAAAATAGTTACCTTTCATCACCCAATTTAATAGGGAAGCTGGAAAAATGAAAAAAAAAATGTAAACCAATATTGGCATGTGCTAAAAAAACGACCCGGTATTGGGTAATAATATCCCAGAAAGACCTCAAGTCATCTACTGTATAGGAAAGTTCAGAATATTACAAATAAACTGTCTCCCAGTGTCCTAAGAAAGCAAGAAACTAGCTCCACGTGGCTAGATCTCCCAAAGTGCTTCTTTAGCTGCAAAAACTGTACAGCATGCAACGATAGCTTGACACTTGGCAACCAGTTTAAATCTAATAAGACAGGCAATATCTTCAAAATTAAAAATCATATTAATTGTAGGTCTAAATTTGTTATCTACCTCCTAGAATGCCCCTGCGGTTTTCAATACATAGGGAAAACCATTCGCCTTCTGTGTGTACACATCTTAGAACCAATGGGAAATATTAAAAGAAAATTATTAACTCATAGTGTGCCTAAGCATTTCCTTACAGCTCATAATGCTGATCCCCAGAGGTTTAGCCTATTTAGGTATTGAAGTGGTCTTACAGCACTGGCGAGGGGGAAATAGAAATATGGATCTGATAAAGAGAAAGCTTTTGGATTCACCAATTGGGTTGCATGACACCACATGGCCTAAACATAGATTTTGAATTGAGTTTATTTTTATGTATACACTGATCATAACTTTGTCTTTAATTAGATCCTTATTTCGTCTTCTTAATATACATCTATGCATACAGTATATGCATTGATTTTGTGTTTCTAACATCATTTTCCTTTTCATTCTAGTAAATCTGCTCTCTAGTATACATTCAGTCATTTTAGTTATTCCAGTTATCACAGTTTTATTTTAATATGTTTATTAAAGCGATTTTTGGACCTCTCTTGCATGTTTTGCTTGGAGGGTTTAATAATATGTAACTCTTACATATGTCTGAGTGTGTCAGCTTATAATTGTATCAGTGCAATTGCCATCTAGCTGTACTACCCTGTCATTGGCCACTTAGTCTCCAATTGACAACCTATGAATACAAGCTTGCTGTAACCAATAGAAAGATGAGAGGGTATTTAACAGCAGCTGAAACATCTAGCACCACTCCTAACTCGGAACTGCGGGACTAGAGACGAGCGACGCGAGCCCTGCTGAGGAGGAGAGTTGAGAGAACCCCCAACACCCCAGCTGATCGCGTTCCTACACTTTTTAAATGCGCATTTTTATGTGACACCATGTGAGTGTATTTGATCTATCTATAGGTGTTTTCAGGTCCACACTATTTGGTTCTCCACCTTATTTTACAAGGGCTGCTGTACCTGGGGACTCAAAAACACAGACAGAAAAATACCTCAAAGACACAGATTTTGCCACAGATTTGGATATGCACAAAAGATTTGAGAGTTTGTGAGTACACACTCTGTTGGATTTTGACCAATCAAGTTCACACTTCTATATAGACATAGATTCTGCACTATATTTTGTATGTTTTTTATTTCATATACCTGCGTTCCCCAAAACATCCGGACCAGTGAGGGAGGACTGCAGCTGGGAAGAGCCAGGTCCCGGCGGGAACAAGAGGACCAATGACACTTGTTCGGGCTCGCCCCCATTGGTGGCCCTGTGCGTATGGTAACTATGTGTTCTAATATTCTGCGCCTAAATTAGTGACATGTTTTACATTCATAAATATATTGTGTGTATATATCTCATAATTAAAAAGTTAAACAATTAATATATTAATGGGGATATTTCAAAGAGTTACTGTATACAGGTAGCACTGCTACAGAAGATGGGGGCGACAGAAGCCTCAGAAGTGCACAAAGTGAACATTAGTCATTGGTTGGCTCTCCAGGGGTTCTGGAAACAGCAATTGGGGAGTTAATGTGGGCTCCTGCAATACCCATCCTTTTCAAGCACCAAGAAATGGAGATTACATGGTAAGTATTATTCAGGTGCAGAAGGTGCAAATGCTGGTCATAATCAGGGCTTCCCAAACAATATCTACAGTTATAGGTAGGAGGGGGAAGGACACAAAATCAATCCACCATCCAGTAAACTTGTCAGTGTCACACTGTTGCCAACAGGGGAAGTCTCTGCTACAGTGGGACCAAACTTAGTTCATGGCACATGTTTTATACAGTGGGTTCCACCCCATGCCCCCCCTCCCCCACCCTGATTTAGTGCACTCTGTACAAGGAGTCAGGAAATAAGTCAGAGTTGAGAGAAATCAGCAATAGATTTTATTTAACAATAACGTGCAAACCAAACTATTCATAAAGAGTAGTGTATAATATAACTAGAAATTCCGCTTTTAACTGAAAAAAACACCCAAAACATCTTGCACTTTCGATTAAAACCGATAAACACCGGAAATGAAGCATTCTGTCCAATTAAATTCCGCCTTTCGTGGCAGCCTGTCCACAAGTAGGAGACACATCACGGGGAAGTGTGGAATCTAAAAAAAAAAAAAGTGCACTGATAAAACACCAAATTCAAATGCGTCAATTCTTTTCATTGTTAACACAGAATTTTTTTTAATTAAACGAAAACAATAGGAACCCCCTCCCCGATTTTTTTTATTTTTTTTTAACAAGGGACCTACTGTACTACCTCCCAGTCATAGGCATTCATAGCAAAAAAATCAAAGTGTCCTTTATCTAAGTCCTGTTGTGTGATGTATATGAAGGTTCTTTTGAAAGATTGTCTTATTTTTTTTCTAAATGTCCTATCTAGAGATGGACGAATCCGCCCAAATCCGTTTCTCCCAAATCTCACATTTTCTGCCCCAAATCTATTTCACGATGTAAAATCCCTAAACCATTTGGTTGGTTTTAATCCATGCGGATTCATCAAAAACCGCCATTGGATACAACATGTGGATGAATTTGTAGAATTCAATTGTCAGGAATATCCTGACACAGTTTAGGTGTTCTCCCTTTCTTTTCATTGTTTGTCCACCGGATGTGCTGTTGTTTCTGTCTGCTCTGGGTTTTCCTCTGTCGGTCTCCTCTTAGGTGCTCCCGTCTTCTGTCTCTGCCGGCTTTATAGTTTCCTGTTTCCTGCACCTGCTTGCCTTTGTTTTGTAATCTTGACTCCTGCTCTGACTTGACCTGATCTTTCTATGTTTTGTCCTGATTCCATATTAAAGGCCCTTGCCTAATTTTTTTTTAAACATATTTTTATTGAGCTTTTTCAGATATAAATGGGGTGGAAGTGTTTTCTTCCACGCTGCTGCTACAGTGCATCTAGCCGCCGTTAAAATATGCATAATCAATTTGTCTGTATAGTGGTTCACATCATCCATGGGTCTAGCCAGGATAATTAAGACTGGGTCTAGCGGCATCTTAATCCTACGTCACATCTTCTATCAATTTCAGAACTGTCCTCCAATATGTCAGCATAGGTGGACTGAACCACCAAATATGCGCTAGATCCCTTATCTGCCCACAACCCCCGTAGCATCTTTTAGTAGCATCTGGGAACATTTGCTTTAACCTCTTGGGGGTGTAATACCAATACAGCAACATTTTGTAAATATTCTGCTTCGTTATTGTACATATAGAGGTTTTGCCTGCATTGTCCCAAATATCCTCCCAGTTCTCTCTTGTTTTTTCAGTCTGGAAGTCCAGAGCCCACTCATCCATATATTTATGATCCGGGGTATCCTTTTGAGGGGTTAGACCCTGGAAGTGAGATGAGATCAGACCCTTTTGGTATTTTTTTGTTTTGCACAAATCTTCGACTTGTGTGTAACCGGGGAATTCATCCCCATAAAAACCCTGCCGAACAAAATGTTGGACCTGCATATATTTGAACACCTCAGTTGGGAGTAGACCATATTTTCTAGTCAATTCTTCAAAAGACATCAGCTTGTCTTTTTCTAATAGATCTCCCATCTCTAGGATCCCTCTCTGTCTCCAGGATTCAAAACCCTGAACCTGGAATCCAGACAGTAACCCATGGTTACCAAACAGGGGAGTAAGTCTGGATGGGGTTGACATAACTTTATATTTCTTTTTTTGCAAGCTGCCCAATTTGTAGGGAGAATACGATTACCAGCGGGTCTAAGTGACTCCTAGTACCAACCCTGGGGCTCGACCATAGCAAAGAAGGCAGACCAACTGGGCTTTTTAGTGAGCTCTCCAAGTCTACCAAAGCATAAGTCCCTCCCAAGGAGTGCCAGTACACCATCTATCTCAAATGAGAGGCTATATAATATTTTAAAATATTTGGTTCTGCCATACTGCCTCCTTCCTTAGACTCCAACATAATTGATCTGGCTACTCTTGGTTGTTTATGATTCCAGATAAATTGCATAATTCAATTTTGAATCTCTTTTATAGTTGTATGCGGCACAGGTATTGGTAATGTCTGCAACTACTGTAGTACAGAAGTCTGGGGAGGATATTCATCTTAACCGCAGCAACACGCCATAACCAGGAGATGCAATGGGAATTCCAGACTTATAGATCCTTCTTAGAAAAAAGCTTGGGGTAGTTATATTTATATAGTGAGTTGTAGTCTCTAGTGAGATGAATCCCCAGATATTTTAAATGGGTCTTTTTCCACTTGTAGTCAAAGTGGCCTTTGAGAACCTCAACATCCCTTTCCGTTAGCGTTAGATTTAACGCTTCCGACTTTCCAACATTAACATTATATCCTGATAGATCTCAGAATCAACGGAGGCTGGATTGTAAATTCGGAAGGGACACCAGAGGGTTAGAAATGGTAAGAATGATATCATCCACAAAGAGTGATATTTTATAGCCCTCATCTTTTATTTTAATCCCCTGTATATTTGGGGAGGTTCTGATTGTTAACGCAAGAGGCTCGACCTAATCCCTGTGAGTTTATTTGCCAGCAGACGGTCCGCCTTTTCTCCTTTATCATAATACATCTGTTTAGTCCACTTCAGGGCCTTCACTACCTCTTCTAATTGTAAACTCTTGAGTTCTACTCTTGCCCGACTTCAAATTTTATAGACTTTCCTTGATGGATTTTTCTTGTGTGATTGCTCTAACTATACTATTTTTTTAAATTTCAATTTTTTGTTTCTCTATTTTTATCCTCTTTCTATACATTGCTATTGAAATGAGCTGTCCTCTAATCGTGGCCTTATGCGCCTCCCTTAATACTGTTGATTCTACAGATCCGTTATTAATAGGCAAGTAATTTTAAGCGACTCTCCAATTTGAGTACTAATCTCTGGATAGTTTAAAAGTGAGTCATTCATCCTCCAATGGAAAGATCAAATCCTAATAAATAGGTGGATCAAACAAGATCACCACCGGGGCGTGGTCTGACCACGTAATAGGTCCTATATCTGACTGAACAAATACTTCCAAGATACTTGGGGATACAAATATATTATCAATTTTAGAATACGAGTCATGTGGAGGCGAGTAAAAAGAATAATCCCGCTGTCCTTTATTTGTGCCACGCCAGGCATCCCATCGTACAAATTCTTTGAGTAACAGTCTAAATTTTTTTTGCAACACTGTAGGCCATTGCGGAGTGTGGGTGTTCTGAGTGAATGGACTTGTCCATGGCTGGATCTGGATCCATATTAAAATCACCTCCCAGGATCAGATGCTGATCTCTACTTTCCCCCATTGATTTCAATGTTTCCTTTAAAAAATCAATTTGACCCTCGTTGGGAGCGTAAATATTTACTAACGTAATCTGTTGGCCTGAGATGAGCCCGCGGACCACCTGGGACCTCCCTCCTTTATCCCTCTTGATTTCCAGTGGCTGGAACTGAATACGCTGTTTTATTAGTATCGCAACCCCCCTTTTTTTACTGGTAAAAGACAAGTAGAATACTCTAGAGTAAGCCCCACTGAAAGTATTCGGGGGGTCCTGGGTGTCAAAATGTCTCTCTTGTAGAAAGACAAAATCTGCATTCAGATTCCTAAATTCTTTTAGAGCTATAATCTGCGCTTACCATTGCTATTAAGGCCTTTAACATTCATGGATATTAACTTCAATGGCGCTTGTCTAGTCATTCCCAATGTCGTGTCTCTCTCTCATATGAAAGTTGTGAACAGAAAAGACTGATGGTTGTGGGGAACAGGTGGGAGTAGGAAAAAAAAATAGGGGAACTTTCCCCCTCCGGGAACTTGGATACAAACAAAAGAAAAAACACCAAAAACAAAAATTAAACTATAAAGAAAGATGAGTGTAACCAGCCACTCATTCGTAATTTGCGGCCAGGCCCTTCTTGGGGCGACCTGACGTCTGGCATACAGGGCTTCTTCCTACCCCACACACCCCGCCTTCCTGTATTCTCAGTCCTTTGATTGCACCTGCATCCTAGCCGAAGCCAGTGCTCACAAACAGCACCATCCTCGTTTTTATTCCACCGATCAGCAGACCAGCTTCCAAGATGTAGACGGTAAACTCCAAGACTGATGAAACAGTACCTACAAAGGTTATAAGGAATAAAATACAGGGAAAAACAAGAAGAAAAAAACGAGGGGGAGCAAACAGTTTTAGGACCGGTGAAGGCATCTCACAATCATCCTATGTAGACGGATTGAGGATTGGAGAAAACAGCCGTTGATGCCAGTTAAATCTTCCAAAGTCCAAGAGAACCACAGGAGAGTTATTCGACAAGAGTCTCTCAAAGGCACAGACGGACTTGGGTCATTAATCTCCGTGCAACTGCACACTCAGTTGATCGATCATCATCTGTGTCATCCCGAGGTCTTTGTCGTTGGCCCTCTCCATTCCTCTGTTTCTGCAGCCTTTTACAATCATTTCCTTTGTTTGCATATTGGTGGAGCCTTAGGACCACATCTCTGCTTCTTTTGGGGTCATCAAATCTTGATCCCAAGATCTGTGAGCTCTATCAATCATAAGATCACCATCTTGTAGCTGAGGGTCAATTGATGTAAACAGTCTTTTTTATGATAGGGCTTCCGCAGACACCGACTCAGGGACATGCCGGATTCGTAAATTCTGCCTTCGCTCCCTCTTCTCCATATCGTCCATTCCATCCCTCATAGTTCTTATCTCAGCATTGAGACGCAGGACCTCATCATCGGTATTTACCTGGTTTTGTAGGGAAATGTCCATCTTATTTTCAAGCTCCGTAGTTCTTTTAGCTAGCACAGAGACTCCTGTTTTAAATTCCCTTACAGCCCTATCCAGAGCTGACTGAAAACGTGCTTGCATTTCTTTAAGCATGTTCTGGAGGTCCTGTTTAGTAATCACTGTATCTCCCTCTGTCGTAGTCAGTTCTCTGCCAGAAGCAGCTCCCCCCACTGCCTCCTCACCTGAAGTGGCCCCCTCTGCTTGATTTCTTAATGTGGCCTTTCTGTTAGGGATATTTCCCTCAAAATCCATAACTTGCCTCTCTCCCCTGTTGTTGCCTGCAGGTGCGCGCTCCCGTGTGCCCAGCTCAGTGGCGCCATCTTTGTTTTTCGTCCTCTCTGGTGCCGCTTGTTTTCCATGGCTGAAATGGGAGAGATCCGGGGTCCCCGGCCTCGACGACTTCCTGGAGGACATCCCCGCTAGTTCCCACGGCTTATCGGATGTCACGCGGGACTAAACGGAGTGCCGACTGGCCACTGACAGTGGCGCCAATATGCCCACCCCTGGAAGAAGGCGTGTCCCACACCGAAGCGTATGTCGGATACAGCGTTCACACAAGCCGGCTTGCAGCAGGGAGCTCTGAGATGCCTGATCGAGCTAAAGCACCGTCACGTTAGTAAATGATTCAAAGTAGGGCTTTAACTACTGATCTAATGTACTGATCGGGTACTAATGAGCTGCTGCTCTACTGACTTGAGGAGCTAAGAACTCCATTTTTATTCTTACTACAGCTAAGGGTTGTTTTCACTGAATAATGGGGTGATACTTTTCCTGCAATACACAAAATAGGTGTTGAATTTGCCACAATATAGCTACAGTACATGGTCATCTGTCTACACTATCATTGTAACGTATTATGATATGCCTTGAACGTGGCATTGATAGATTGATTCACTAGGACTATATGATGCCATAATTCCCCCATTTGTATGTATGTCTGCCCTGAGGTTACTCTGAAGGGAGATAGCTTATTAAGTAATACAGTTGGCTAGCTAATATTTAATGTGGTATATATCTATACACCAGTGTATGTGGATTGAATTCATAATATTATGTTTGATTAAGCAATAGGTTTTACACACAATGTATGGGGCATGATTTAAATCATATATTATTCATCCCCTACTGTTGATTTTTTAAAACCTTCTCTGCAGTTTTTGATCTCTGTGATTATGATTCCCCACACAAAAGTTTTTTTCTGATGGATAATATTGGGTTTGCTATGTGTTTTACATCTTGCAAGTATCATAAATACTATTACATTATCATCATAATACTGTTACATTTTCACCTACATGTCAGTAGTTTAAAGCTGCAGTTCAGTCTTTTTATTTTTTTATTTATTTTTTTACTTCAATAGTTTCATGTGTGCAATCTCTAATTACCTAAAGAACTGTATAGCTGCAGGTCAATTCGTTCTCCATGTATTGATCGGCAAAATTTGGTGACATCATTAGTGAAGGGATCTGTTTTTCTTCTGCGTCTTTCTCTCAGTGGAAACTCATGAATATTCATGAGCACTCCTGCACTGACATGTGCTAGAGGGAGGGCAGGGCTGACAAAGGGGTGTGCCAGGGCTTGTGACAGGACATGAAGGGCCAGTGCCTTAGCAAATGGTTGTTAAAATAGAATACAAGAAAATTGGTCTTTCAAAGTTGTTTTTTTAAAAACAGAAAATGCTAAAAGTATTTTTTCTTACTACAGAACTGATTTATTAAAAAAAACACACATGCAGGATATTGACTGAACTGCAGCTTTAAACTATGATGTGCCTTAAATGTGGTACTTTCTAGCTACTTAAATTGACACATTATTTTGTAGCAAGGGTGAATACGGTCACACTCAAGGCAGCCCTTTGAAAAGGAGTTTGGAACAGAGACATCCTATTTAAACCTTCTGTGGGATTAATTAAGCCCTCACAGGTGCCCTTAATGTAAGATAGATTGAGATCAACTTGTGTTATTATAGTATCACCATTAAGTGAGGTGTGTTAGGAATTATTTGCATACGTAACACCCTTATCACTACAATAGGATGCATCATATGCATGCAATTATATCATTTAACCTTTATGATGTTTACTTGGCCAGACAGGTCTATTAATTGCAACACCTAGATCTGAGTTATTAATTTGTTATATCTTCTAGTGCCAATTCTTTTAAGATTAATTCAAATCAAATATTAAGTTTTAATACATCATACAATACATCTTCATTTGGATTTTGGTGCGCCATATAGGGATCTTTTTCTCAAGTGCCTAGTGCACTTACCCTTCTTAGTACATTTCCTCCCAGGCAGCACATTCTCCTTCCCAGGAAAGATTAGAGCGAGGCCACCATACTCTACTGCACTACAAAAGTGTCTGTCCACAACAATTGCTAAATGCGTATTACAGGGGAAAGAACAGCACCAGTTGGAGAGTGACCTGGTTATCATGTCAAGTAAGCTGGAGAAGGCATACACTGATGTGTAACAGAGTGCTCACCACAAACAAGGCGTGACCACAGGGCCGAGGTGGGGATTTGATATAACACCAACCTCCAGCCAGCCGCGAGGACGCGTCTGGAGTGTAGATTGGTCTCCCTCGTGGCACCAATCTGCGGATTCAGCAATCCATTGGCGGATCATTAAGGATCCACCAACGGATTGCTGAATCCACGGATCCACCAACGGATTGCTGAATCCACAAATTGGATTCTACAAATCCATTGACGGGTTGTGGAACCCGGGAAGTTTATTGCTAATAATAATAATAAATCTGAAAAACGTGAATCGCTCTTTTGAGGTAGATCTGCTGTAATCCACAGAGTAAGGGAATCTGCCAATCCGCTGCGGATACACATTTGCCAAAAAAATTATCCATCTCTAGTCCCATCCCATCTTTATTCTCTTATTGATTTAATTCTGGATGTTCCCATCTTGTAGCAGCCCTCAACTCTCCTTCTGATAAGTGTACGGTCTTTTATTGTTCATTCATTGTTTTGTGTGAGTGTGATGACTTGCTTCTTCCCAATCAGAAGTAGCCACTTCATCTTCCTTAAACCTTTGTGAGCTTTAATAGTTTACTTCACCATTTCACAGTTACATTTTCTTACATCTTCAGTGTGCGCGAGCGTATCATCTTGTCCGGCTCTGTATATTCCATTTCTGTTCTTACATCTTGGGTTTGCTGCATTTTTTTGTCATTACCTTAGTAACGGCCTTGTCTTAGAAGATTCCTCCATTTGTTTCTGTGCTTTCAGCTACAATCTTTACACATTTTTTATAGGTGTTTGTTGAAGTTTCCCCATGCATCTTGTGCACGCTGAATACATTTTTCAGCTCGAGTTTAAATTCTCTGCTGTTCTCAAGGTTTTTGATGTTTTGTTTTTGATCAGTTTTCTTCTTTCCATCTTTGCTTTAAGATTTAATTTGCAGCAAACTAATATGTGATCACTTCTTGAGTCAAAACGATTAAGTGAATTTAATTTTTTATTCCATTGGGCCTATTCCATGTCTATTTTCTATTTGGAGTCTTCTTGAATAATAAATTTATGGTAAACTAGCTGATATACCCGGCGTTGCCCGGGATGTAAATCCGTAATAGGTATTATTATTTATAAATAGTTGAAAAGAAACATGGAAGAAAATGTAATACGATATTCTTGTTTAAAAATGGTTTATTGTAAACACACCACAGTACAATGTATATTTTGGTGACATAAGTGATGTAAAAATGTGAGGTGTGTGTCCCGCTAGGGTGTGAGTGGGTGTGAGGCTTCGGGTTGGTGTTCAGTACGGGTGGCGGGTGGGTAGTGGAGTGCTGGCTGTGGGTGGGAGTCGCGCTAGGGCAGGCCTGCCCAACTCGTAAAGTGAGAAGGGCCGAAGTGCTCCAAGGAAAAAAAATTTGGGCCGCACGGGTTAAATCATCATCATCATCATCATCATCTCTCCTCCAGCACCTCTCATCATCATCATCATCATCATCCTCATATCTCCCCAGAACCCCTCACTATCAATCTTTACGATACTCCCCATCTATCTCTCATACCCCCATCTCTCCCCCTCACCCACACAATACCCCCCTCCACATCAAACACACAATACCCCCCTCCACATCAAACATACAATACCCCCTCCACATCCCCCCATCCCATTCCATGTCAGCATCCTCCCCATGTCTCTCTTCCCTCAATATGACACTCTCTCCCCCTCCCCTTAATGACATTCTCTCCCCCTCCCCTCAATATGACACTCTCCCCCACCCCTCAATATGACACACTCTACCCTCCCCTCAATATGACCTCTTCCCCTCCCTCAATATGACACTCTCTCCCTCCTGCAACTCACAATCACACCCTCCCCCTGCAACTCACATCACTCTCTCCCCCCTGCAACTCACATCAGTATCTCCCCCCCCCTGCACTCACATCACTCTCTCCCCCCCCCCCTGCACCTCACATCACTCTCCCCCCCTGCACCTCACATCACTTTCCCCCCCTGCCCCTCACATGTCCGCAGCCCAGCCCCCCTCTCACATATCAGCAGCCCCCCCCTCACATGTCAGCAGCCCACCCCCCCTCACATGTCAGCAGCCCACCCCCCCCCCCAGCCCGTTTTTCACACCCACCCCCCCCACCAGCCCGTTTTTCTCACACACACACCACACACCACTCTTAGATCAGCTCAGCACATCCTCTCTCCCCGGTACTAAGCCCCGCCCCCGGCATGCTCTGACCTCCCCCGCAGCCTGCTATTGAAGAAAAAAAAACACACGGCTGCCGCATCGTCCTCATGCTGCTGCTGCCCCCGCGCATCGCAAAACCTGGGGGCTGGGAGGGAGAGGGAGGGGGCTGGGAGGGAGAGGAAGGGAGGAGGGATGAATTGCTGCCATTTTTTAAAACTTTTTTTAAAATTTATTTAATTAATTAACTGGCGCCCGGCCAGAGTCATCGCGGGCCGCACAGAAAGGCCAGGCGGCCCGCATGCGGCCCGCGGGCCGTATGTTGTGCAGGCCTGCGCTAGGGTGTGAGGCGGCGGGTGTCTGGTGAGTGCGTGCGGCGGCTGGTCAGTGATGTCAGTGCGTAGGGGTGTGAGTGTGGCGGGTGGGTGTGAGGCGGGAGGCGCCGGGTGGGTGGTGAGTGGGTGCGGCGGCTAGTCAGTGATGTCGGTGCGTAGGGGCGAGAGGCGGCGGGTGTGTGTCGAGTGTGGCAGGTGGGTGAGAGGCGGCAGGTGTCTGTTGAGTGAGGGCGGCGGCTGTAGGGCGCAGGGGTGTGAGGCGGCGGGTGGCTGAAAGGCAGAGGCGGGAGTGCGGGCGGCGGGTGGGTGAAAGGCGGGAGGGCGGCGGGCGGCAAGTGGGTGAAAGGCAGAGGCGGGGGTCAAAAACGGAGCTGGGAGGGGTCAAAAAACGGAGCTGGGGAGGGGTCAAAAACGGAGCGGGGGGGTCAAACACCCCCCTCCCCCAACTCCAGCAGTAGCAATTCCTCACCTCAGGCAGCAGCAGCAGTGTGACAAGGGGTTGGGGACCCCTGGGTTAGAGCGCACTGGCCAATGAGAGCCGTAGGGGGGCGAGCAATCCGGAGGGGTGAGACATATGTGTGTTATATACTGTTAGACATAACATAAAACACAGACCAAGCCAGTGCACCTCAGAAAAATTTATCGGTACAGGCCTAAATATACATGTATAAATAACTAATAAATAGTCTTTTAGTTGAACATTTGGCCCAATTGTTGTAAGCCCTTGAGCCAAACTTCAGGCAGACCACGTTCAAGGGTCCCTACACTAATAAAATTTTTAATAACCTGTGCAATGCCAGGAAGAATGATTTATAATAAATCTGTCAATATGAGTGCAAAAGTTCTAAGTCTGATTGAAGCTTTATTAACTGTACCTACCAGGAAAGCACTACTGTAATAGATTGTCACAATCACACTGCATGCAGGCAAGTTCCTGATAGTTGGAGATGCCATGGAGTGAGCTTTAACCATTTAAATGTGGGAGGGAGTGAGCTTCAATTGGATAGGAGGTTGCCACCCTCCAAAACAGCCAAGACTAGCTGCACAAGAATTATAATAGAACACCTAAAAGCTCAAATTGAACCCCCAAAATACCCACAAAATATATAAGCATATAAGTTTCACAGAGGAGTGCTACTGAGATGGCAAATATATTTAAAACCAGAGACATAACATAAAACACAGACAAAGCTCAGTGCACATCCAGAAAAACTTATATAGGTACAGTGCCTAAATACATGTATAAATAACTAATAAATAAGGTCTTTTAGTTTAACATTTGGCAAATTGTTGTAAGCCCTGAGCCAAACTTCACGGCAGACCACGTTCAAGGGTCCCTACTAATATAATTCTTAATACCTGTGCATGCCAGGAAGAATGATTTATAATAAATCTGTCAATATGAGTTGCAAAAAGTTCAAGTCTGATTGAAGCTCTTTCCATTAAATGGTTAAAAGCTCACTCCATGGCATCTCAACTATCAGGGGAACTTGCCTGCATGCAGTGTGATTGTGACAAATCTATACAGAGTGCTTTTCCTGGTAATGTACAGGTTAAAAAAGCTTCAATCAGACTTAGAACTTTTGCAAATCATTTTGACAGATTTATTTAAATCATTCTTCCTGGCAATGCACAGGTTATTAAGAATTTATATTGTGAGGGACCCTTGAACGTGGTCTGCCGTGAAGTTTGGCTCAAGGGCTTACAACAATTTGGCCAAAATGTTAAACTAAAAGACCATTTTATTATGTTATTTATACATGTATATTGAGCACACTGTACCTGTATTAAGTTTTCGGTTGTGCCACGTGAGCTTGTTGTGTTTTATGTTATGTCTCTGGTTTTAAATATAAATTGCCATGCTCAGTAGCACTCCTCTGTGAAACTTATATGCTTATATATATGTTGTGGGTATTTTGGGGGTTCAATTTGAGCTTGTAGGTGTTCTGTATGTTTTATATACTGTTAGACCACACCGGCCAATGAGAGGTGTGCGGGGGCGGGTGGGCCAAGGGAGCCATCTCATTGGCCTGAGGCGGAGTGACGGGACAAAGGTCCAATGTGATTGCCCCTAGACACAGGGACATACAATGTTTTGAAAAATATAGATATAGATAGGTGAAAATCTATCTCCTATTGGTTTAAAACTATTACTTAAATGGACCCCAACAACCTATCCAAGAGGACTTCAAGAACAGGAACTATTTCTAGGCCTCCGAGGCAAACTTTATCCGATTTGAACCCAACAACCGGAACGGTAAGAGCTCTCCTGTCAGATCCTTCACTCTTGTCCAACCTAATACTGTACAAATAAAAGCGCATCTAAATACTAAGCTGGTAAGCTGCTTTACATGGAGAAAGGGTCTCTCCTCTAAGGTGTCCCATGTACTGGGCCTTTAGCTGGCTAGGATTTCAGTCAGGGTCTGGATGCTGTGGTTGGTCACTGCTCAAATTGGTGTAGTCCCCCAAAATCAGAAGTGCTGTCTGAGGTAACATTTCTCACGGGCCCCTCTAAGGCTAGGGGGCCTGGCTTCTGAAGTAGTCTGCTCTTCTCTGGTGTTCACTTGGATGGTTTAGTAAAACCAACATTCCTTCCAGTCAGGGCCACTGTTGATCGGTCCTCGACCTCTGGGTGCGCAGGCTGTGGCTTGGTTCTGGGAGTGGGGATTTTTGCCAAGCCCTCTGTCTAAGAAGAGGATTGGGTGAATGCCTCTCCCAGATCTCAAGGATGGATCGTTTCAGCATATGGTGTGCTAGTGCAGTGGGGCCTTGTCTCAGAAGGCTGAGGTTCCTCCGTCCAGCCTCACCCAGTTGGCGATTCCGGCCTCAGTGGTTAGTGATTCTGGCAACTGTGCCCCTGGGTTCTCAGTGGACCACACCTTGTTCCAACACAGTTGGTGGTTAGCTTGCAAATGTTCAACCGTTTTGCAGGCGGTGATCTCAAGGCGGAAAACCTTTGCAGGCAGTTTACAGTAGCTTGGCGGGAAAGTTCTTGCAGCCACCAAAACAGCCCAAAGAATAATGCAAAAATGAATAAAGTAGGGGAAATGGGAAAAGTACATTACTTTCCAATCTCAGTCCTTCTTTTCCAATTTGCTCACCTAGATCCTGGTATTTAGCATCAATTATAACCTAATTGTGGACACTATGGTGCCAGTACTGCCACTTGTTCAGGATTCAGACCCGGAATTACTGTACTCCAACGTAACCATATGAGGGTATATTCTTGAGCAATAAATAGGGTAGGACCAGAGAGCTCAATAAAGGAAGGCTAAAAATCAGATTTAAGGCAAAAGTAGAGAAGATGAAGTATGGCATGGGAAGGAACTCATATCACTGACAGGTATGGTTTCTCCTGTCTCCCTATCAGAAACTGGATAAGTGGTAGCAAAAAAAAGGTTACCATAGGACAACCCCTCTGGTTAAATGACAGAATGAGAGCCAATATTCCACTAAAGCAAAGAGCGAGAGCAGAAGAGGTTCAGGTATTAAATGGAGGGCGAAAGAAGGTGAGTCTCCTGTACTGCCTACTTAATTTCCCAGTCCCTCATCCAGGGCTACCGACGGTGCATATCTGGTGTGGGCCTAGTGGGTTTAGGGGCTCTGCCTCCTTCCAGCACATCAGTTATCTGCAGGGACCTCCTTAAGCTGCAGGAAGCACAGATAGGGGACATCGGTCAGTGGGCGGAGCGTCGGTCAGTGGGTGTCGCCTCAGGGAGAGTGGAGGAGAGCAGTGCAGGGCTGGAGCATGGGGCAGAGACAGCCCGAGGTGAAAGAAAGGACCAGATCAGGAAGAGAAACAGACATGAAAGTGGAAAAATAGATATAGAAAGGAAGAGAGAAAATAAAGGAGAAAAGGGGTGGGGGAGGAAGGAGAGCAATGAATAGATGCGAAGGGGGAAGCAAAAGAGGAAGAGATACTGGGAGGAGAGATAGAAGCATTTGGGATTAAATATAGAGGATATTAGGAATGGGGAAAAAAGCATCATGGGTTTTTTTTTTTGTTTTTTTTCAAACGTTTTTATTAGGCATTTGCAGTTTACATGCATAAAAATACAGTTTTTCAAGGTATATAGGGGCTAGAGAAAAACTTCGCCAAGGGAGGCGGGGCTCCAAGACCACTGGGCGGTCTTATGAGCTAGAAGCTGGAAAAAGAGAGGGAGGAGGGAAGAGAGGGTAGAGGGGGGGAGGGGAGAGGGAGGGAGGGGAGGACCTCCCTACCCCCAGCCACCGGGGTTCGTCCACCGAGATTCGGAATCTACTCTTTTGTGCGAATATCAGAATTAGACGAGTTTTGGTCGAGGTTACTGTGTCAGCCAAGGCTCCCAAACTTTGTAGAAACCTTCCGTCGATCGCTTAAGAAAAGCAGTTTGCCTCTCCATAACCATTACCTCGTTTATTCTTTTTTTTTACATTCTGTTTGGAGAGGAGTAACACCTTCTTCCAAGAGGCCGCTACTGCACATCTCGCCGCTGTGAGAATGAAGGAGATTAATTTCCCAATTGGTCGGTCAATTTCCTCTATTGGCCGAGCCAGTAGGTAGGTCAGTGGATCGATGAGTATCGTGAGGTCAGTTACCTCTTTTATTAAAGATTGTATAGTTAGCCAATATTTCTGAATTTCTGAACATGACCACCAAATGTGGGCTATGTCCCCCCTTTGTTCACAGCCTCTCCAGCATAGATCAGAGGCCAGGGGGTAGATTTGTTTTAGCATCATCGTGCATCATGGTTTTTTTTAAAGAATAGAAAGAAAGCGTGTGTGTGAAAGGCGACATGGGGAGGGAGGGGAAAAAAAGAGATGGGGGAGGGGGAAAAACATGAGGGGAGAACAGAGAGAAAGAATTATATGAGGGGTATAAAAAAAAAAAGAGGGACATGGCAATCCCCCCAACAATATATATCAACTGGCTTTTGAGCTAAGGGTATTATGGGCTGTTTCTTGTTCACATTGGAGATGTCAAATAAATGGAAATTGGTGGTTCTGGACCAAACTATTGCATTTTAATGGATTTAATTATATCTAGGAGAAAGGCGATACGGTTTTTCTCAGTGGCTTTCTTGTAGCAGCTAAATGCCCTTGCGTTTAATATAATCTTTTGTTGGGGTTTCCCTTGCCGCAATTTAGGTTTCATTATCTGCAGCCCGAGCCCAATCGCCATGCTCCTAAACCTTTGGGAGGCACAGAACTTCCCCAGTGGGAACTTGACTCAACAGGCAGCTGCTATAGCTTAGGTTGGCAACTAGGATTCTCTCCTGTACATGATGTCAGAGGGTGCATCTGTTACCATCTATTTCCCATCAAGGCCCTGAGCAGTGTGTTTTATACTTTTGACACCCTTGCAAGCTAGAATGCACTGTATACTTAACACCTTGGGTGGCTGCAGTGCATGGAAGAACAACTAATTGCAGATCTCTTTAGAGGGGAAGGAGCCAATCACTGCAAAATGTTATTTCTCTCTTCAAATCAAGCGTCTTGACATACTGTTAAGGAGGGTAGTGCTTTTTGAACAGTTTTGCCATTTAATGGTATAAGTGTATAGCAATGCATTAAGGGGGCATGGAGGAGAAAGAAGGTGGTTACAATATTTTGGTCTGAAAGCACAAAGGTATGTCTTGTCAATGTAAAAATATTTAATTTGCACACAACGCATAGCATTAATTCATATAAATATGACAAGTTAATTCCAATCTGGGACATTACTAGTCATTTTGCATTCCACGAGACCCAATACAATTCATCTTTCCAAATCAACATTATTTTGCCATAATCCCAATTGACCTGTTGGCTGCAGAGGGTGAAGCAGAGATTAGGCTGCACGTTGCTCAGCACCAGCGATACGACAAGCGACGGCAGTGATCAAAGCTGCTCCCTTCCCAGAGCCATCATCTGACCGGAGAAAGGTGATATCACACAGAGGAGCCAACATCTTCACGGTCTTGTGAACGACTCCTGCAAAGCTGCAGAGGAGAAAAATGTTTGAGCACCATGTTCAGAACAGCAGCACTATATATAGTTTGACCCCTATCCCTCCAAAGGGAAGAAAAATCAATTTTATTGATTGATTTTAGAAATTATTTTTGTTTAGATGAAGAAAAATTGGGTAGCATCTTAATGTGGTACTACAGCTAGCATCCAGAAACTGTACAACTGTGTGGGGGCAAAGATTCCTTGACCCTATTTTAGAGAGGTTTACATACTGTATCATATTTGTGCTCTAAAACAGCAAGGGAGATGGTCTTTGTATGGCAAATCCCTTCTTAAAATAGAAGCTAATTTGTAAACCCAAATTGTAGCGGTCCTCAGTGTTTGTACATAAAAGAAAATAAACCTCACAGCACTGTCAGAATTATAGGATGATCTATAGAACCAGTTTTGTAAACTATTTCTTAACTACTGTATATCAATCTCAAGCAGACCAAGTCTCAAATTGAGCATCTGCACAATGTATTTACTGAACATGAGGCTAAATGGAGACGTCTTAAACTCCATGGTACCCGATGGAGCACTAACACATTGAAGTCAACTTGAGAATCGAGCTCTGGGTTGTTACAAGCACAGTAATATGATGGATAATTGCACTCCACTGTAAATAATGTGGCAGAAATAAATGTGTTACACTGTGTATAGTTTGGAGCAAACACAAACAAATAAGGGGATGTTAGAAAAAAATGGAGGGATGTATTTCTACAATGTATTAAAAACAGACCGTTGTAGAAGAACTGCAGTAGTGGTTGAGCCCTTTCGGTTCCTTTTGAACCTGTGCAAGTCACTAAATCGGGTGCTCCAGGTACAGGCAGATTGATTGTAAACGCTTAAAGAAGTTATTAAAGACGTTTTTTTCTCTCGTTTTTTAATTTTTTTAATACAGAATTGAAGCAGTGGGATCTCCTGAGCTGAACCCCATTAATTTCAGCTCTGGGAATCCCCTGCTTCCAGAGATACCGTCACCCACTACGGGGGTATGTATCTCCTGCAGTTTAAAGCTCCCGCGTCACATAGGCCAATAGGAAGCTGTACCCGATGTCATGGCTTCATATAGGCCCGCGGGGCGCGAGCTTTGAAAAATCAGCCATAATGTTAACCCTGGAGTGGCTACCGGCACGTACCTCCAGGTGTAGGGGGTCCCCAGAGCTAAAATTAATGGGATTCAGCTCCGGAGACCGCAGGCTTCAATCCTGTATTTGAATAAAAAGATATGGGGTTAGGGGAGGGGGGAAACCGGCTTGGATTGCCTCTTTAAGGGAAAGTGGTCGTATAATTCTGTATAATCTCTTTTCTGACAGAGCCAGCAATGCAATGCGAGGCCCCTCTGTCACCAAAAAAGATTTCATAATGTACAGGTACAAGAAACTGTCTTCATTATAATAAAAATGAGATATTTCTTAACCAAAGTACTTGATTTTATTTCAGTGCATTTTACCCATAGAAATTCACTGAATTACGAAGATTTCCATAGGTTTTCCTAAAGATGAAAATGAAAATATTTAAAAACAGAAACAACTTGCTTTAAAATATCAATATTTCACAATCAAAGGTGAGAAATTAGGTAAGTGTCAAATCGTTGTTCAGTGATGTGCAGAAGTGAGTGATCCTTAATTTCATGCCAACATTTGTTATATAGTGACAGCGATATATCAAACATTGGCAGTGATACAGTACGTTGTGGCTGAATCAAAAGGAAAGAAGAAAAAACATTGGAGAATAATTGGACTCACTGAACCAGAAATGAGACTCAACCCCTCATTTGTTTAGACTGATTCACGATGAAATTGTAGCATTGGGAATGAGAATTCCTGCTAAAGTCTAAGAGAAGATGCAATTGCAAGACCAGTAAGAAAGCATGCATTATATGCAGTTTCAGTATTTAACTTGTGATGTTCAGTAGGTGCAATGGTTAGGGTGACTCAGATTGCAGTACTTCTAAAATGTGTTAATCATGCAATAAAAAAACCAGTTACAATCTCTATAGATCGTTCTAGAACGGCACATATTATTATTATTAATAATAATAATAAATTATACAACATGTATGGTATAGGAACAGAAATTGATTACATTTATAAAATAAAGCCCATTTATTTAGAAAAATAAAGTGGAAATGTACTTAAATAAAAACAGTATTTACTTACCTCTATTCTTTTTATTTTTTTCCTGTGAGCTAACAAGGCAGCAACATGCTACTGTATTGGAAGACACTCCTCTTCCTAATGTAGGAACCAAGCAACATCATTCAGGGGCGAGTCTATCCAGCCTCAGGCACCCCTTACCTGAAGTCTTAGATACTTCTATAGCCAAAGCAATAGACCTTGGCCTTTTTAAAACATTGTGCCACAACCAAGAAAAGAGAGAGGAAATAAGGGAAAGAACCACGTTTGCCTTCACTGGACAGAATAGCAGTAAATGAATTCTCCGTTTCCTGGGCATTTTCCCATGGCAGCACATGCTATTGGATTTACCATAGCCATGTACATATCGGGCTACATGAAATCCCATGGGAGCAAGCACAGAGAAAATAATATCTTATAATGCAGCAAAAATGTATGCAGTAAAGCCCAAGTTGCCACAGTACAAATACCAATCAAAAAACCTTGAAAATGTTCTGCCCAGGACAAGTTTGCCACCCTTGTTAATTGAGCTTTCAGAGATGGGTTCGAAGTCCTTGGTAGTATGCTTTCTTCATCACTGCTGTTTTCCATCTCGAAAGAGTTAGCTTCAAGGCCAACATGCCCTTCTTTGGTCTTCGAGTCTGAACTTACAGCTTGTCTAACTTTCTGAAGTCTTGTGTCCTGCATATTTTTATTCACTCAGCATGTCCTTAAGTATGACGTTTCGTATTTATCATTTTTAGGGTGCAGACATAATAATGGAAGTATGTCCCACATTAAATGGACTACCAGAACCATCTTGGGGATGAAATGTTGTGGCATCCTTAGTGTTTGTGTCTTGTGCAAAGATGGTTCCTTGCACACAGCACTGCCCGCATCTCCAATATATTTTTTAGCAATTGGCATTCTAGTTTGACCAAACTAGTAATAAAACAGCTCTGAATAAACTCCCCATCCGTTGTCACTGTCAGCCAAACATAACCAGCGAGGCATACACCATAGATTGCGTACATCCTCCCATCATAGTAGTTTTATAACATTTGTCAGCAAGACCTTCTGTCGGGCCTTTTTTTTGTGTTCCTGGACTAAAGAAAGCATTCTGTAGCAGCCTAATTTGGAACCTTGCCCATCCTACTGTGCCCATTGTAGCAAACATCAAGCCCAGCAACCTGAAGCACACATACTGTATGTTTCATAGGGTGCAGACCTTAATGCTCCTGCATAGTGCAGTACAGTGGAAGTTCTTCCCTCTGGTGGGATTCTTCCTTCTAGATTTTTTAAGTGAACTCCTGAAAACCCTAAAGGACCCTGGGATGAATGTAGAAGGCTTTCGAACCAATTATACAGCCATGTGTTTACAGTTCCGAAGTTACCTATGTGCGTGTGTGTGTACATATGTTGGCCATCTTCAACAACCTTGCCCTAGCCAGACAGTTGTCAAGGTATGGGTAAACGTATATATGCCCGCTGTCTCAGTTTCCCTACCACCATCATCACTTTTGGGCAAGTTCAAGGCAAGGTTGCCAGTGTAAATGATAGAGCCCTATATTGAAAATGTTTTGCACCTACTACAAAATGTATAAAAATTTACTAGACAGCACTCGTAAACAGTGAAAAATCTAATAGGGTGGTGCACAAGGGAACCAGGAGGAACCTACTTCCTCCCAAATAACATAAATAACAAACAAATGTTCCCGGCACTCAAAATGAAATAGCATAAGCAAATGAATCAGCCAAAATAAATGTAATGATTAATAGAGGATGCACAACAAGAGTTAGATAAAGACAGAGAAAGTCAAAATGCACTGAAATCATATTTACAGCCATCTTCAGTACTTCAACTAATTTATCAATGGCATCGACATTGAAAAAAAAGGTATCTTGATGCATTTCTACTTTGGTAACTGCAGCTCCCCTCCAGAGACAACGTCCTACCCCATAAACCCCAAGTCAGGTAGAAGGAGCAAAACTGAAAAAAGTTAATATTTCTCTAAGTTAAGAACACCCAGGAGTCACTAGGCCAAACCTATAGGTTCAGCTATATAACCTCAATCCTAGAATTTTACAGGACTCAAATACTCCTGAAGAAGGTGCCTAAAGTGGGACCACTCAAGAATGAACATTTAAAATGAAAAAAATTAATTAAAAAATCTATCCAAAGTGGGGTCATTCCCGCAACAGCCTCCCTAGAACCTGCATGAGTACAGGCACAATCCCACAGCAGTTCATGGGAGTGTAAGAAAGAGCCTTCATCCCCTCTCCTCTAGCGCCATCTATCCCATACAGTTCAAAGTGCAGCATCTTCACAAGTACCACGCCAAAAGTTTGCCGTAGCTCCTCTGTAGTCCAGCAGATCACTGGATGCCGGGCCCGGGCTACTGCCACATTCCAAGAGAAAAAAGGTATCCCGGGAGTGGAGGGAAAAAAAGGAAGATTGCAGGTAAGAGGTGAATGGATCAGATTACCTCTCTCCTGAATGATGCCGCCAGGTCACTATCTGTAGGAAGTGGGGCATCTTCCCACTGCTCTAATAAAAGGCCACTGCTGTAAAAATGCCCTAGAAAAGCATAAGAGAATAAAAGGACTAAAAAAAAACCAACACGTTTCTCTTACAAAAAGGGACCTACATTTGGGAAGTATGGGGCCATAGTATGGCCCAAGTACCAAATTTACCGTTACACTTTCCCAAAATTGTGTACAAATGCAGATCAGCCGGCGAGCCCATGATGACCCCAGTGTGATTGTCCTGACAGTAGTCATACCATAAAAATTCCTGGAGAGTTTGTGTTTCTACTTACTGGGGATGTAGCTTATATAAGGTTCCATCCACCCCCACCGTGACTTTTAGATGGCCCAGCCTCCGATTCTCTCTGATCTTCTCCACCACAGCAGCGATGCCGGCAGCACACAGCTCAGCCGCTCTCTGTGACACAGTGCGGCACACCTCTTTCACCAATACTGTGTCATCACATGTACTGCGCAGGCCAAGCTGTATCAGAATGGATCTCACTTGCACCAGGCCCAGCGTATCACTGCAAGAGAAAAATAAATAAATACAAAGAATAGCTCTTTAACCGTTATACATGGTCACAAGTTAGAATTTTTTGTAGGTAAGAATCAGCCATATTTAGCATACACAGGAATAAATAAATAATGATCTATGCCAAGGTACCAAATGTAGGAGATACAAAGTCGAGCACTATTCACAGCATTCTTAATGCAGTAACTTCCATCCATTTGAAGGAACAGTGGATGGTGCAACGTTTCAGGTTCCGTATGATCAGGTCTGATGAAACGTCCATATGGGACCCGAAACGAAGAGCTCTACGTTGTATATCCCATTTAGAATTTCTGTTTCTACTAATGTTTTTGTCTATTTCTGTTGGTCACACATACAGACTTGTCCTCACTGAAGCTTTTTTCCCTATGTTACCAAATGTTAAATAATTTGCAACTGGGGTGTGCATCGACTCCAAACAATTCAGTTCTACTTTCACTTCTTCATTGAGGAAAAGATATATTAAATGACAGAATAACCTGCGACACCTATAACTTTCAGCATGGGGGGGGGGGAAACGTGTTGGAACACCATAAAAACATTAATAGCGAAAACTGCATCTGAATGAGTGGAGTACAAGTTCCCAAGGTGCTGTATGGCTCATGACCTAAATGTTCCCTGCAGTTCATCCTACATTCATGTCGAAGGCTGATTGCAACTGCAGCTTTGAGAGCCACAATTCCAACAGGAACAGAAGGGGGATTTCTTCTTGCTCTCCTGATTTTGGGAGTTTCAGGGCCATGTGATCAATGCACTATCAATCCCATGACTCTTGAGCCAGTATATACAGGGCACTGTTGTAAAAGATATTCAAGTAGCAAAGTGATTCAAAATTCACTTAACAAAAACAAACAAAAACTTTATTTACTACAAAAATGCAGTCTAATCCTGTCGTGTGACTACACCCCCTCCCAGCCTTACCAACTGCCTGCATTCGGGAAATCATAGCACTTACCTCTCAATAAGCGAAAGGAACTTGGTAGGGAATAAATCTCTGGTCTGCAATCGCTGGGAGATTTTGCCTCCAAATAGGATTCCGTGCTTAGTCAGGACAATGAGAATCTGGCGCACAATTTCTCCTAGGTACATCCCACTGATCATCTTCTCATACCTGAAAGAGGGGTTATGTGAGAGACTCCACCAGTGCCTGAAGTGGAATCGTCTCAAACTGCAGAATAAAACCTAGTCTCATGGAAATACCTCATATTTAATACAATAAGACACCTTTTGGGTCTGCAGGGAATATGTGGTATGGGAAAAACTATCTGATGGCAAACCCAGAGAGTATATTAACAGCAGCAACACTTACAGAATCATGCACATTTTTTATTAAGGTGTCACAGAATGTAACTGTATGCAAAAGTACATAGTGTGGAATTCTGTTAACCTCTCCCACGCACGGTTTACTATAAAATGATGCTGATTCGTGAGGAATGTGCACCTACAAAGATTTGGGTGCCCTAAGGGAAATGACTAAATGGACATGGTACTAAAATGACAGCTGTATGATATGAACTATGGATGGGAATTAAAATAATTAATGCTTACAATTTTTTCTATTGAATTTATTCCAGCCCTCGGGATTAGGCCATTCTGCAAAGATCAGAGAAGAAACAAACCCTCTTGTCCCCATTACTAACCTCTGCTTTCCAGGATTGATTGAGAACTCATCTACATCCTGGTCAAATGAAGTCATGATGTCTTTCAAACAGCCATTGTCCCCAAAGGCTCCCCACTCCATATTTATACACATCTGTCCCTCATCTCCATCCACCAGCTCCACATTCCTCATCTCCTCCATGTAACAAGCATTGGTTCCTGTACCTACAAGGTGTTAGCAAAAAGAGGAACATCTCTATGCACACTCAAACAAGATAAAACAATAAAGGAGATGAGAAGGGGGTCAAAAGTTTACCTCAAGAGGCCAAATAAGTAGCAAAAATAGACGTAGAACCAGATAGAACACAATATGAGAGTAGATGATGAAAATGTAAATTATTTAATTAGCAATAGCATATAGCAAATGACATGGGGTGCTACCAAAACTCCACAGCATGTTGTAATGTATATGCTGTTGCTAATTAAATTATGGTGGCATGCCATTAATTCCTAAATCTGAGAGATTAGGACATGTATTTTATGGCAACGGAATATTGATACATAGCTACAGTAGGACTGTCATACAGGAGAAAGAGAGGAAGAGGATGAAGTCAACCCAATTGTATTCATTCTTTTATAAAAGCACCAACATATACCATAGTGCAGTGACTGAATAGCAATATGTAAAAATATTTTCAATCTATAGAAAGTAGGTGGAGAGGGGACAAACAAGGTTATGGGAAGACAAATCTATATATATATATATAAAAGTCAAAAATTGTTTGTTGGTTTGTGGGTATGTCACCGGCTGGGCGGTTACATTGCAACACACTAACCCCGCCCCCTCTGACATCACGCGATGGCAAAGAACTACATTTCCCATAATGCTAGGCACCTCGCGAGGTATGGGAGTGTAAAAATGGCATCTCACAACTTTGTAATCTGCATTAAGAGACTGCAGACAGGTGTGTGTTGTGTGTGACTGTGCTGTGTGTCACAGTTGTGTGCGCGCTGAAGGTGAAGCCAGGTATCATTCCACAAGTTTCAAAATTGTGGCTATATAAAGACGTGCAACAGGCATTTCTGTTACTCTCTTACGAATACTGCTAAAGTGTTATTAGAGCCTCTGTTGAAAATGTAAATAGTGCTTTGAGATTCAGTGTGGAGTATACTGTAGCACTGCTTACTGATTCAGGCTGGTGCATTTGTAGTAGTGCTTTTTATTCAGTCTGCTCTTTATAGTTGTAGTGTTTCTTTCATCAAGTCTACTGGATTCAAACTGCCTCCAAAAAAACGCAAACACATTGGACAACTTAATCCGAAAGCAAACAAATCAAAATTACTGCGACCCACTGAGACAACCGAACAGCACGAGACCCCACTTCAAAACACATTTACTGAATTTTTCTTTTCACCTTTCTTTTGGAGTCTTTCTGAAAACCGTAAAGCTACCTTAAGATATTTCTAACAAATAGTACCTATGAGAAAACGAAATCCCGCAACGCCGGGTATATAAGCTAGTGGCTTATAAAGGTCAAGATTTGGTGGCTGATCGTTATGAGCCCAGCAGAAAGTATGAGCATCTCTCATGGCATTGGGTCAGGACCGACAGGCAAATGTTTTGTTGGGGAACATTACCCCTACTGGCTCAGGTATCAAGTTGCCTGGACACACACAGCCACTACTTGCACCATATTCCCAAACATCTCTCCCCCTCCTTATCTCTTTATACAGTATATGTAAGTTTAACATCTAGGCTTATTACTTTAGTCCACTTGACTTCAAAGGAAACTTGTTAGTGTTAGAACAGGATTTTATTTTACAAGTGAACCTCACACTGTTGTGCCAATTTAATTTTAATGATGCGCTTTAATTTCCTTTGAGTAAAATGTGGAAGGTAGCACCAGGTATCTTTTTGTTACTTTGATATCAAATAGTTGATCAAGGCAATTCAGATATATGATTCCTCAAAGATACAGGGGAGCGCCAAGGTTCACGTGATTATATGAAAAAGAAAGATAAAGGCAACATAGTGTGATACAGTCTCAGTTTTTTCCTTTCTTTCTAGTGAAGAAGGTAATCCACTCACAATTTTCCTTTCAAAAATCAGGCATTACAGAGACACTTCTCTCTCTGTTTAGAGCAATGAGCATGGATATCCACAGGTGTAGATCCCTTTCACTTATTTCTCCACCACCGCACGAATACCCAGAAATCCTGAAGAAGTCGTACCGACGAAACGCGTAGAATCCTGTGTCCAGCATCCAGTCTGTGCAAGTCGCAGTTACGAAGTCCTGGCAGCCGGAGATCCCCCTCACAGCACTTCCGCCCACAGCCCTGCGTCAACCGGATGTGACGTAGATGGGAGCAGAGAAGCAGAGGGAAGAAACACACTGTGTACCGGTGAATTGCTGTAACTATCGGGATTTCGTACAATGACTGTACCTATTATTACTTATGTGAGTGCATAGCCATATGTTTTATCTGTGATGATCTCCAATACATTTTAAGACGTTATTGCGCAATTTTGGTATTTCTTATTATTTCTGGGTATTCGTGCGGTGGTTCTAGGGGGTTAATATGAGGGTTTTTTTTAGGGTAAGGGGTTAAGGTTTTAAGAGCAGCAGGTAGCGTTAATATTATCAGGTTTTAGGGTAAGGAGTAAGGTCAGGGACTTACTTT
Source organism: Ascaphus truei (assembly GCA_036426205.1). Taxonomy (NCBI): domain Eukaryota; kingdom Metazoa; phylum Chordata; class Amphibia; order Anura; family Ascaphidae; genus Ascaphus; species Ascaphus truei. The sequence continues at coordinate 98,837,574 of CM071571.1, read as the reverse complement.
AGCAGCAAAGTGGCCGGCGGTCGAGTATCCCGATAGCGAGGTGATTTGCAGCCAAGCGCTGGTGGTCATTTGGTCACAGCGAAACGGCACCGTCCAATTGTCCTTGACTGTCTAAATACACACACCCCTCCACAGGGGCAAAACTAGTCCCCGGTGGGCCCTGGTACAGTAAAAAAAAAAAAGGCCCCCCCTCCTCTTCCCACCGGGGCCCTACCTGAAGAGCAGGTACTTACACAGTTGCGGGAGCCCACCCAGGTGGTGGTTTTGGAAGTTGGTCCTAACTTCAGTGTTAGGACCACCTGGGAGGGCTTCCGCCACATCCAAGTAAGAGTCCTGCACCACAGGTCATGTCCAGGGAGGGTTCCTTTAGAAATGACAAAACGCTGTTACGGCACTGTGCCCCCTTCACCCATGCCAGCCTGCCCCTGCATTGGTAAAGTGTACTGGTCACACAAAAGGAGAGTGAGAAGTGTGTGCAGCAGGAATGGAAGGAAGTCACGACAGCAGCAATTAAGGCAACGATTACTGTTAAGAGCAGAGGTTAAGGTTAAGAGAATATAGCCCCCTCTTGGTTGCCTACTAAGTGGTTAAAGGGTAAATTGATACACAGGGTTAAACTGTGTGGGATCACCAGGTTCTGCCTTGCCACCAGTAATATCATTACAGGGGTAATTGGTATCAATAGCCACGCTCGTATTGTAGAAGCAGTTCTTCAGAGTTCGAAGTGAAGTTCTCATGCACAGCAAGTCCTGTATATAGGTTTGCGTGTTACTAGTATGAATCTAGCTGTGTCATGTCACCCTTTATTATTTTGACAATTAGTAACAAGCCCCTGTTCTTATGCAAGTGCCTGTAGAGAGGATGAGGACGTTTATGTCTATAGGAGAAGTATGCAGCATAGTTCCCATAGGGTTGCCAAATCAGGAACCTGAACATATGTCGGACTGGCCAAATCGGAAAGTTCCAATTGCATTACTGACTTCGTGCAAGATACTTCCATTCCAGTCTTTTTCTTGGTAACCATGATAATTACTTCCTCCGGGTAGAACCGGGACCTTCCACAGGATGATTCTCCAAAGCTTCTATTTTTTGCCATTTGTATTGTATCATCTCATCATGTATATTTTGAAGTGTGTCTGGACTGTGTTCAATAAACACGCTTTTGTTTTATAAAACTTTCTGGTGCCTATTTCTATCCCTACTTTCATCAAAGCCCAGCCTGCCGGATATACTTGGCCTGAGAGACTGAGCATATACATTATATGGAGATATGAGATGTGACACCCTTCAGAGCCGGGAAAAGAGGGTTACATGAATATTGAAAATTGCAATTGGAATGAGCAGAACAGCCCTAAGATTGTGTAAGACAATTTTTAGCTATGTTGCCACCATCATGAATTCACCAGAAAATAAGATACAGACATACCTCGGTTTAAGGACACTCACTTTAAGTACACTCGCGAGTAAGGATATATCACCCAATAGGCAAACAGCAGCTCGCGCATGCACCTGTCAGCACGTCCTGAACAGTAATACCGGCTCCCTACCTGTACCGAAGCTGTGCGCAAGCGGTGAGACTATAGAGCCTGTTACAAATGCATTATTTAAGTCATGCACATATATGACGATTGCAGTACAGTACATGCATCGATAAGTGGAAAAAAGGTAGTGCTTCACTTTAAGTACATTTTCGCTTTACATACATGCTCCGGTCCCTTTGCGTACGTTAATGCGGGGTATGCCTGTATTGTGAAGTAATTTGAAAATCAGTGACATAAATGGGGATTAGCTAAATACGGCTGTGTACCTACGTTTCTGTGTTTACATCTGATCTTGTCCATTTTATTTTAGCTTGTGTGACTAACATAACTAAAATTGTTTGTAGAACTTAAATGTTCCATGCTTTAAACAATGCTTCTTATCGCTCTACAACGGAAGGTGCTCAAAAATGGTATCCAACGCAAGTTTATTAAATAGATAGAGAAGGTTTCAGTTATGTGGTTCCTCACCTACAATCAGCCCAATCTCACATGCTGGGTCATCATAGCCACAGGACATCATCGTCCCCACAGTATCATTCACTAGGGCAATCACGAGCAGATCAGAGTTCTACAAGATAAACTCCATTACTAAATGGTCACATGGCAGATAACATAGATATCTTTAAGAAGGGGAAGGGTATATAGGGATATATCTAAATAAGTTAAATAAACTTAGAAAGTATGTTGATCCAGGAAGAAATTGGATTGCAATTATTAGAGTAAGGAAGGAATTTACTTTACCCAATTATAGTAGGTCTCACAAGGGGAACATGTGGGTTATTTTACCTTCTTCTGGATCAATACATACACACATATATAGGTTGAGAACCTATCAACAAAATGTAACACAGATTGAACTCTATGGACATGTGTCTTTTCTCAACCTCATCTAGTATGTAACCTTAGAGAATGAAGCAAAGACAGCTATCACAGAACAGAGACAGAGACATGCGTTCCATTCTTCATGCTGGAATATACACACCCCTTTCCTGATGGTGGCCTCTCGAAGAAGTCTGACCACATCTTGTCCTACACACCCGGATGCACTGAAACCTTTTGTCCAGGTAATCAGGATGCCCTGTGTAGAAACAGATGGGTCAAGTTGGTAATAGGAAAGCATATAACTTTTTTCCAAATAGAATGATGCAAAATCTTTACCTGGTCAAGGCTGGTCTGTCTACAGGGAAAGGAGAAGGTGAAACCCAGGGGCAGCTTTTTCCCTTGCAGATTGTTTGCAAGTTGAAAGTCCGAAATGCAGTCCACAATATGATCAAAGAGCTGAGGAGACAGTGGTAGTGCTTAAATGAACAACAAAGCTCATCCATAAGCTCTGCCTCGTCTTATAACCAGAAAAGAAGTGTGCATGCAGTATTTACTGAAGCATTGCAGGTCTAGCCCATCAAAAGTGGAGAAATACAAATAATTGTATGTATTGCTCCTAAACATCTCACCTGGATAAAGTGCAAAGTTACTATCAAGTCTCACTTACTACAGGATTTGTGTATTGCTTCTATATCAGAGTGATATAAACTGACCCTTTCCTACCATGACATCTGTCAATTGAGGTCAAACAAAGTGGCGATTTCAGCCAAGACAAGCAGCCCAAACACCATCTGGTCCCTCTTTATTTATACCTTGTGTTCCTGTTTCCCTTTATATGGTGAGCTCCTTTATGCAGGGATCTCAACTTATTGTATTGCAATGTGGTAAAATTGAAGTTAAATGAATGTCTCCAGCTAAAGGGGCTATTAAATTGAATTAATGCTAATTGGGTACCCACGTTGATGTGAATTAGCACTAGCACACTATTGTGAATAGCCCCCTTAGTCTATACATTTTTAATGAAATGCTCAAACTATTAACAGATAGAAATAAAACAGAGAGGGAACCGTATGAAGAATGAAAGGAAACTTACTAGTAACCTCTAGAGATGTGTGAGATTTTCACTGAAGTTCGAACCAGGCATAAATTTGTTTTTTAAGTTATACTAAAGCATGAAATGAAATGCATAGTTCATTTTGTCTATACGGTAATTCAAATTCTTCTGACATGAAATATATTTCATTATGATACTGTCTTAATGAAGTATATTTAAGGTCAGAAGAATATACATAACTGTTTTTTTTTCTATATGGAAAGCTTAAAAAAAAATATTTTGCCAAACATTAAAGTCAATGTGCAACTAACATGGCCTTTTATATACAGCCGTTTTAAATGGACAAGATCAAGGGTCACCAGGAAAGCCAAGACTAATAACATATGTACAGTAAGCCACAGTACAAGGATTCATTATGTATGGATTGACAAGATTCCATGTACAGTATGTAGAAAAGGGTTACGGCTCAGGAGTGACCACACATACCTTTTCTCCTGTTCCTTGTATCACTTCCTGAGGCAAGGAGAAAGTCTTGCTCGTTATTTGCACCCCTCTCTCCTCTTTACTGTCCACCTGGACATACAAGACCCTGAAGTTGGTTCCTCCCAGATCTAATGCAATGAAGTCCCCTCGCTCTGTAGGACAAATGGAGCACTGTTAAGACAACCTATTCATGTGAGACAGTGGTTATCCCTCCATTGTCCCACCTACAGTATCTTACCTGTTCCATCAGGTGTAGCACGCACATAGGTGGGCAGCATCTTCACAGTGGCAGTGGGCTGTGTACTCTTCTGCAGGCCAATGTCCATCTCCTTACGCATACAGCCTTGCACCTCCTTCAACTTCGTCTGAGACAGATGAAACGGGGCTAACACTTTGTTGATCCGATTTCGCTGGGCTGCAAGTCGCTGAGCTACAGCAGTCACTATGGCAGTGCCCTTCCCACTTCCATCTTCTGACACCAAAAACTTCACCTGGCATCTAGGGGCCAAGCTCTGCAGAGCAGAACAGAGACGTCCACTGAATCTAGAAGGTGAATGCAGAAATCGTTATCCTGTACACCATCCAAAACTAATAACCCTCAAATCAGGGAGGCAACCTCGGGTAACAGCCGTCACAGCAGGGTTGCCTAGTCACACTCAGAATGTGCAGCTTTATGGACTTATTAATATAGTACATGAATATGCATAAAAGAAAATATATTACACACCCCATTATTTGGGCTAAAATGTTGTGTACAGTGTCTAACACTACTAAAAATGTTCTTGTCCATTAAGATACTGAGTGTCCGATTAAACAAGGCCCTTCAACATTGATCAAGTGCAATGATTAGCAGTCCCTGGATCATTTACAAATCACAAGCTAGTAAGTTTTACAAAAATATGCATCTAGGGAGTCCCATAATTCCTTACAATCTAGGTATGCAGACTCTTAAAGCCACTGGGGGGGTCAGGCTAATTTAGATGCAATGCATTAAGGAGACTTGCGTACACATGCAGCACAAGTCCAAGGTACAGTAAATAGCAAAATAGTCCAATATCTCACTTGGGGTGCATCTTATACACAGAGCCATCAACTCCAACAGTGACACTGTCCTGTGGGCTCTGGTGGTTGCATTGGATACGGGTAACAACTGCAGCAAGTCCAGCAGCACACAGATTGGCAGAGCGAGAAGACACAGCGCTGCACACTCGTTGCACCTTCACAAGGTCCTGCTCACTTGGATTCAGTCCCAGGAGAGTCAAGATATTACGAGCTGCAGCCAGACCTAAACTGTCACTACAAGGGAGAGACAACAGTGATGGCATCAGGCCTCCACAAAGCATCGTCATGTCAATTACATACTGTACAAAAATATACGATACTCAGACATAATACTTACTCCTCAATGGCCGACACATGTTTGGTTACAAAGCATCCTTTGGTAAGAAGTGCTGGAGTTGTGACACCATCAAACAGAAGTCCCCGACTGGCCAGTGTGACCAAGATGTGACGCACAATTTCTCCCATGTACATTCCACTGACCATCTTGTCAAAGCTGTATGAGAAAGATGAGTAACTAGGAAATATTTTTTACATCTATGGACAGTGGTGTTTTTTGTAGGGGAAAGGCCTCATAGAAAATGATCATCTAAATTACAATAGATACAGTAATTCAGCTTTAGATGCAGAAATATGTATCCACTCCCAGTTACTATACCATCCCCATTAATAATTATTTCAAGATTACTATAAGGAGTTTTTTGTTGATCCAGAAAAGGTGGTCCTGGAACTCAGCTCTACTGAGGTTATTCCAAAAAAATAGCTCTTGTTATTGTTATCCTTAACCACCCTAGGCCCCTATTAAATAATATAATGCAACTGGAGTGCTGGAGAAGAGGTTAGATCAATTCAAAAGAATCTGAATATCATGTTCTCCAGAAGCAGGTAGCAGCTTCAGAGTATATTGAATTAGGGTTTTCCTCTAGCTGGGCTTGACCTTTGTTTATTCAGAATGGGTAAGACTACAAGCTTTCACCCCAATAGAAGAGTTGGAAGGAAGATTGTGAAATTGTCCATAGAGCAAGGTTGTGCAGCAGGGTATGGAGAATGAAAAAGAAGCCCTGCTTGTTCCTCTAAAAAAATAGGAGTAAAAAAAAAAAAAAAAGAGTAACGCAGAAGGTCTCACTCACGACTGCTTGCCGGGGGGGTCCAAGGAGTTCTGGTCTACCTGCCGGTCATACTCTGTCTGGATGCAACTTAGCTCTCCATCCTCCCCAAAAGCGCCCCACTCCATGTTCACACACATTTTTCCTTCATCCCCCTCTACTGACTCTACATTCCCCATCTCCTCCATGTAACAGACATTGGTACCGGTGCCTGAGAATGATACAGATCACCACATCAGAATGCCTTACCCTCTGCCTTTAAGCCTTCCTATACCCTTTAAAGGAACCATAGCACTCACCTGCGATGAAACCGACTTCACAGCTGTGGTCATGGTATCCACAACTCATCATTGTTCCAACAGTGTCATTGACAATGGCAATCACATCAACATCATAATCCTGACAGACAAAAAAGATAACGGCTACAAAGCAATACATTTTAAGGACTGTGCTGGCTGTGTCCAAAGCTACAAATCCCTCCATACCACACTAAAAACATAATAGCTGCCTAAATTTAATAAAGAGACTTCAGATTAAAAGCATCCTACACACCTCCATTTTTCCTCCCCACTTTCTGGCACTCACCCCATGCCTGTGGATGGCATCACGCAAAAGTTGTACCACATCCTTGCCTTCTACTCCAGAGCTGCGAAATACTTTTGTCCATGAGATCAGGACACTCTGTGGATGGGAATGATATTAGGATTCACAATATGACCCCAACAGCACATTGATCCTATGCACAGAATAAAGTAAAGTGCATATAGGTAGACCTGTAATCAGGATTACAAAAGTAAATCCAAGCATTTGAAGACACTAGCACACTAGTGCCACCTATCATAACCAATGGTAAAACTGTATTTTACCCGGCTGCGACGCACTCGCAAGTCAACTGCGAGCAACTGACAAAACATCGGGAGATCAGATGCAATATCTGCGAGAGCCCGGTGAAAGTAAATGATGCTGTATCTGTATATCATGTGTTGAACAGCAACATGTAAATAATACCTGGGCAAAGTTAGCCACTTCATTATACCTTGCCCCTTGCAGGGAAAGGAGATATAATTGGAATTATGTTCTGAGATCATAATCATGGTGGTGTAAACTAGACACAACATCTCGAAGATGACATAAATATTTCAACAACTACCCTCAAATCTCAATAGTGTCATGGAAGGTTGGTAGGTTTCTAAATAGACAAAAATCGGTTACTATGACACTGGTTTAATGGGGTGAAGCAGCTTATAATGATATCATGCCCCCCTCTCCCAAATTTGTCTCTACTGCTTATATTCTGTGGGATGGTCGAGGGTGGTGAATGTGATGTAAAGGTGGGCGGCCCTGGGTGATAAGGAAGACTGTCTGGCACTGGCAGCGACACCTAACCTAACCCTACGGGACACAGTACATGTCTGCTGCTACTACTGGGTGGTAGTGGCAAACATATGGCCACTACACCTCTTCGCACTCTGTCAGCTTAGAGGAGGACGTCTGCTGCTGACAGTGACCTACACAGGTCTCCCTGTGATTAACTTGCAGATGGTTGTGCAGGGTAGATGTACCTTTGCAAGGTGGAACTACACAAGTTGCAGTGGACCACTGCTCAGCCATGCACTGGTTCTTGGGGTGTGCAAACTAAAATATGACTGTTCCAAAAATTATGTAGGCCAGTGTGTCCTTCTCTTATGCTAAAATGTGGTGCTACTAGGAGTGGCATGTTTATTCAGCATCCTTCTGTCACTCACCATCATAATCATCCTACTCACTCAGGTCCATGACCACTACTTTGGACAGTAAGAGTGGCCTGTCCCAGTCCCTCCTCCTGAAACATCCCCATGTGTGCCTTCCTCCTTCTAAATAGCAGCAGCTTTCACCAAAAAAGTGTTGAACACGCTATAGATTTCGAGCAAACTTTCATGCACACCTTCGCAAATGTGACGCTTTTAAAAAGTTGCAAACATTTTGACAAAGTGTACAGCAAGGCATTCACGCATCTTTAGTGTTGACCAATCAGGGTGCAAATCATTTTATCATTGCACGGTGCAGTTGGTTGCCAACGCTCTAAATGTGTTCATAAATACACACAAGTATAAAAGACATTGCTTATGCACAAAAGCTTCTCTATAATGGCCACATGTCAATAACTGGAGAGCCAAGAAGAGCTGTGATATTGTCATGTGAAGGGCTGCTTCTGGATGACAAAGGGTGATTAAACTTACTGATAGAAAGGGATATTGGTTTGTGTGCGTCTTACCTTGTCCAATTGACTCTGCACACAGGGGAATGAGAACGTGAAGCCAAGGGGCAAGACTTTTTGGTTGAGCTTTCGTTGATGAAGGAAACGCGAAAGGCACCCAGCAACGTGATCAAAGAGCTACAGAGACATTACAAATAGCATTTAGAAAAAACTTAACCAAACGTTTAATAAGTACCATCTTCTATCATAGGGCATCACCTGACCTTTCTCCCATTATACTGAACTGACAAAGTCTATGGTCAATACATGTCTCCAGATAAGGACCATATTGACCAGTGTTGCTGGGGGAGATGTCCGAGGATGCCAGGAAACGCCACTGAAGGTAAGCGCTACATTTATTTAAAAAAAAAAAAAAAATTTGTGTTGGCCTTCTGTAGAAGGTGGGAACCCTGACAATATATTGGGTGAATAACGTGTTTTTTTTTAGGTCATCTAGTGTTTTAACTAGGTTTTAAATAGAGGTCTTAACATGTGGTTTGAATTTCCTAAACTTATTTAAAACAACCCAGTTTAGGCTAACATCCATGGTCACAATTATATAACCACACGACATACAGTAGCTAATCTTCTGATTCCAGTTTGAGGTCCTTCACTACTAAAAGGAGTGTTCAGTGGATTGTCCACTTTCTTCGCCTCTACTAGCAGTCACCTGTTGTCCCGTCCCCAGCATTGCTTCCTCAGGCATGGCGAAGACTTCACTGTCCATTTCCACCTTATGCGAGCCGCCCAGCTTCACCTGTAGAATTCGAAAGTTGGCCCCTCCTAGGTCCAACACCAAGAAGTGGCCCCTCTCTGCAGATAGAGACACCATGGTCAAAAAGAGGCACAAAGCAATAATTAGGTGCACAGCATGAGCACAGAGCTTTAATCTTCATTCCTGTGTCTGCCATTGAAAGAGATTTCAGTCTAGAAGTTATATTAATCTATTATTAGTGTACATCACTAGAGATTTTCTAGCATCCTATGATACATGTTATGGGACGAATATGAAAACTATTGTTAAAGGATGCTCTACAATATTAGAAATCTAAAAAGATATGAAGAGTTAATGTTAAGGTTTTATGGTTTTGCAGCCTGTATTTGTGAAAGCAATTTAAATCGTACAAGAGAGGCTTGCAACTAATTTCAGAGAGAATGTAAGTGGCACAAAACTGACAAATGTATAAACCACTCTTCAGAATACTGCACTACAAAAATGAAAGGAGCAAGAAGGCTGTTTAAAAGACAGCTCAAAATACATACATAGAATGAAAGATGTGTTCCCAGAGCTCTTAGAATGTTTAAAGAAGAAAAAAAAAAAAGAGAACAGGAAGATGTCTGGGAAATACAATATTTAATTCCTCCAACAGCTGAAATGTTGTCTGGGATTATACTACGTGTATATTGCATTGCAGATATACTTTATGGTATGTCAATAGGTAGGTCAAATATTCTACGGGCAGATACAGTATTTCAAACCATACACTTGTAACGCATATGAGAAAGCCTGTGGCTCCCAGGTAGATTAATACATTGAGAGAAACCAGTACTTTAGGCCATAGTTACATTTTTAACAAGAGAAATTACTAAATACAGCTCAACCCCGTTATAACGCGATCCGTTAAAACTCGAATCCGCTTATATCGCGATGCAAACATGGCTCCCAATTTTTGGTATTTATGAATACTTTACAACACGATTATTGGTATCTTAAATACTTTATTGTACAATGCATACAATTGTACATTATTTCTAACGCGATCCGCTTATAACGCGATGTGATTCTTTGGACCCCAAGCACAGCGTTATAAGGGGGTTGAGCTGTAGTCATTTCATTAGTAAATAAATTTATAAACAATTAGTGCATTTTTTATGCCCTTATCTGTATTCCAATCTAACACTGAAGCCGGATATAAATGGAGACAAAGGGGACTTACTCAATATCATGAGGAGCGGACCCTAGAATTCAAACTGGGTTTAAGCTCTTCAAAACGTCTCTGATCCAAGACAGAAAAAGAGATGTGCGGAACGGAAAGAGTAAAAAGAATAGAGGCATGTGCAATCAATCTGCAGCAATCAGGATAATTCATTCCCAACAAACGCATGCCTCTCATTGGGGTCTCTGGATCACAGTATTGCTGCAGTAAAGGTCCACAGCTAAAAACCCGCAAATGCAAGAACTCAACTTTTAGTACATACTACTGTACAGTACATTTCCTCTGACAGATATACAAGACATTATATATTGCAAATGTAACAGTTCCTACTTTACACTCCATCTCGGAGATATAAACATGTTGCACTGACCTAAGACATATGAGATATCCTTATAGTTCCCTCTTCACCGTATAAACATTGTGACATAGTGAGGGGTTTATTCTAAGCACACTCTCTCTGGAATATAAACTTTATACAGATCATTTATCACAGTTTATCACCAGTGTATCCACATAGCATGGGAAAAAATAAAGTCTATAAGTCTCACAGCCACTTCTAGGCAAAAGCTGGGAGATGACAAAACGACTCGGTATCTAGAAAACACAAGATTACTTTGCCTCAAATGGAAATGAGGAATTCGGCTGGCAAATACAGAAAGGGAACAATGGTCGGCACAGTTTTACTTCCAATTTTCTATCCCATCCCACACCAAAAAATAATAATAATATTTGCAGAATAATGGGACATACTGTAGAAACAGCTACATGTTCTTCGATCGTACCCCCAACTACTACTCACACTAAAAGAGCTATGCCACAGGGAAGTAAACTACTATAACACTTCAATTCCTGCCCCCTTTCTCTTAATTGTTGCATCTGATGCACTCTGGGGGGTTTTAACCCCTCCCTTGCCAACACATAACATTATCAGCCCCTTCCTGGGAGGAGCTAGGGGTGATAAAGGGGAACCCCCTCTTTCCTCATCCAATCATCTCTTTATATAACTGTTGCATATCTGTGTATGTTGAAAAGGAGGCATTACTTGTGACCCCGAAGAATGTTTTAACTGCCTACTGAAAGCACCCCAAGACCAGAGAAGAAAGTTTGAGTTGCATTAGTTAGTGTGGAGTTGCAAAGGGAGGAGGGGAAAGCCATGTGGCCTGATATAGTTTCCACACACACGAAAAAAGACAAAACGATTCTTATGCAATATTCTTATTCAGTTGATTACACAAGCTCAGCTGATAGCAAATGACAGGGCATTTTTGAGGAAGAGTGAATATTCTTTAGACTGCACAGAGCTCTGGGGAGCTCCCGGACACTTTATATTTCTGGAACAACATATTGGATTTTGAAAAATTAAACTAAGTAAAAAAATAAAATGCAAAAAGATAATAATATGCCGGTCAGTGGGGACTGCTCTTTTAAGACGTTCTAATGGGCTGTGTAACAAGCAAGTGGTCTTCTGGCAGTAGCCAGTGTAAGAGTACCCACCTCTACTACAGAATATATACAGAAATAAGAGAGAGGCCAAGACCACTCATAGTGTAGTATGTATAAAAATAGTATTTATATATAAAGGGTAAGTATTGCCAATACAAAAAGATAACACATTAACACATGTTACCCCCCCCAGTTCCCGGTTAGCCTCTCCGTCGGTTTACACTGAGGAGAGCGAATATCGTGAAGAGCTGCAGTCCTGGGCGAGTGCCGTCCATCCACCCCCCACTTAAACACTACTGGCAGGCTGCCTTAAGGTGTTATCTTTTTGTATGTAGCCATGCATAACAATGTCTACAGTCATCTCTCCTGCTGGCAGTAAAAACCTGGTAAGTTACAGGAATGCCAGCAGTAATCATGGAGGTTTGCCCTCACACCCTGGTGAGATGCCCTATGTATGGATGGGAGTGGCTACATGCTCTGAGTCCCTAGTTAGTGACATCAGAGATGTGCCTGTTTCCTGAGGTATATAAGGCACTGCACTGCCTAAAGTTAGTGTGTGGTTGCTGCGGGTTGATGTTACAAAGTGAAGGTGAAGCAGCAAGTTCAAGGTGCCCACTAGTGCAGTAACTAGTGGCACCAATCTATCTCCAGCCAGAGAAGGCCAACTGTGTCCAGGGGCCTGGCACAGGGGTGATCTCCCTGCGGGGAGAGGGAATCCCACTCCATTGGGAGGGCGTACCTTTTAAAGGGGATCACAGAGCAATGTGCGGCTGAGGCACTGATTGTGAGGGGCAGCTGGCCCTTATCACCACGCACAATAAATATGGCTTGTTCAACGAGAACCCCATGGTGTGAGTCTGCAATTACTCTCCAGGGGCCCTCACCACCAAGAAGGAGTTCCTCATCAGGACCATCTACCTGCATACGCATAGATCCTGATGAGGTGGAGGCGCTGCACGTGATGTAAGTAGGACTCGCACACACTACCTCAGCTACCTGTCTGGATTGACATCCCCCAATACCATCAAGCGGGAGACTCAGGAGTCCTGTTGCTTACAGGTGCACCACCATACACAGACATGTAACGGGGCTGGATAGACCACAGGGGCCAATGTGAGATTGGGTGGGTCAGACCAGACACGAACACCCGTTACATGTACATGCAATACTTAACTTTTCATGTATAAATACTATTTTTATACATTACTACCCACGCTCTCTTTTTCTTTTATTTCTGTCTTTTAGATCTCTGTTTTTTAGATCTCTGTTGTGGAGCCAACACCTATGAGGAGCTGCAGCCCAGGAGAGATTATTTGGGCTTTATGGCGAGTTGCAAGAACATTGTCTGGACTAATCTAATCTGTGATCTTTACACCTTTTTCTGTGTTGTTATAGTTATCTCACGTATATTTGTCACTTCTGTTTACCTTTAGTGTTCACTCGCCATTCGGGATTTATGGACTAGTTTATCATTATATATTTTAATTTGGGTTTATTAGCCTTTTTAAGGTTACTTATATCACGTTTAACACAAATGAAAAAGATGTTTCACAATAGAACATAGACGTCTACATGTCTGTTCAATATTGCCTTTCACTACAGAATATAATATATACACTGCACTGAGGTGGAGAGCAGGCCTAAAATACTTTTCTTACTGTAGCTCAGATGAATGTCTTTTTCAGAACTAATCTGTCATCATTTTTACAGCATGATACATTTACATATACACTATACCTTCAAAATGATTTTATCAAAAGAGATGTGTCAACTCTCATTTCTCATTTCTCACCAATATAGATACACAGATATGTTAACTGTAATGCAAGCCTGCCAGCCAAAGCAATGGGAGTTATCCAACCGTAGCTGGTATTTATCAACAGCTCCCAGATGAAAACTACACAAATATATATATCAAAGGAAATATCCCGCAATTGCTACCAATGGGGCCGGTACTGTTTTTAACCCTGGTTTGATAGCCACCTCCACAGATTCCTGCTCCCCTCCCAGTGCCTTAAAAACAGCAGTGATACTGTGTCTGATTGAAAGAAATCCTAAACGTGTTAAACGTTAGGGCTGAGCATGATGGGCTTTATTACTGCAGTAATAATAATAGAATATTCACATTCTGAAAACAAAAAGTCACAGAACTAAGGGGCACCTCCTATTTTGCAGGAAAGCGCTGCTCTTGGTATATAAAAGGTAGTGGTACCCGAGGTTTGTAAACAACAACAAAAAAGCAGTAGTACTCTCTCCCCAATTACCCTTAGGCCACGATTATAGTGGTGGCGTGCGCACGACGGAGCAGATGACGTCACGCGTCACACTGAGGCTGGAGGCGATTGGGAGGCGATGGGGGGAGGCGTAGCAGACGCGTCACCAGGCAGGTTCCCCCTCATTGGCCGAGCCGCTCACGTAACGCGGCCGTCGCATTGAAAAAACTGTTTCATTTGTCTCCTCTGTTACCTGTAGCGTTTGATCGCGCGCACTATGTGCGCCTTCATTGAGCTACATTCACCTGTTCTGGCGTCGCACGGCATCGTGCACCGCCACTATAATCGCGGCCTTACACTTTGACCTTTGCTTCTCGAGCAGGTGGTTTCATTAATGAGTGAGTACCACCTGGGGTCTAAAGAGGACTAATGGCAGTGACATGTTTAACCCTTTGTTGCTAGCAATGTTCAAGCCACAATAATGATAACATTTGAAGTATATACATACACAAAACATGTTTTTGGGGGGGCCAGAACCTATAGACTATGATGCTATCCATGGTTAGATGTCATTTTCACACATAATGCAGAGATTTTTCTAAAAATGCATTAAAAAAAAAAGTTTAATAAAGTCAAGTAGATATAAACTTTCAATATTTTAGTAGATGCTCTTAAAGAGTCCTCCAATAACGTACAGTAACCGTTACATTGTGCAGCACCACTGCGTGACTTTTAGGGTTGTAAGTACTACATCAGCCTACCCTCCAACTATCCCCCATATGTGAGAGGTAGGACCCGGTACGGAATAGGATAGGTTCATGGACCTAGGGCGAAATTCTGTCCCAAAGTTGATGTTCCAGTTAGGGTTCCTGTTGGCAGTAAGATGAAGTATAGGCCACAGTCCAGGAACCTTGTCTGGAAACAGAAGGGCCACAAGGCCTAGTAGTCAGGGATTGACCCAGTTGTGTATAGTGCAAGTGGCCACGGCTTGCGTTCCAGTTAGAGTTCACTCTTGTCGGCTAGTTACCTGCCCCTTCTCCCTTCCTTGCCAGCAGTACTGCGGCGAGGCTCGTTCAGGTCTACTCCACTGCTAAGGGCTGCGGAGACTACTCTTTCAATAGAGCATCCCTCTTCAGACTTCACCTTGTACCTACCTTCAGGGCAACGTTGCACTAGGCAACGTGGGAGTACAGGTACATTGATATTCACCAGTTAGTAAATTAAATCTTAGGGCTGAGTGAAGGGACACAAATAATGGAAGAAAAAGGATGCACCCTAAGGACTAGGACTTACGATTTGTTTGTTAAAGTTATAGCATACAAGATTACTAGACCGGACCAAGTAAAGAATGTTATTTTTTTGTGTATTTCACCATACAATAGTATAAGCTCTGTGGTTAGTGTTCTGTATGTATCTATACATTAGAGTGTAAGCACTGTGCCTGTTTACATACATACATACATACATATATATACCCACACATCAAAAAACAGAGATGTACTGTAGGACAACGCATAATTGTTGACCATATACTTGTTGTAATTGATGTACAAAATAAAACTTGATTAGACGCCGCGCCAAGGCGGAACTACAACCATTACCATTGGTTGCCGGAGGACTGCATTGCGAGGAGGCATAGCCTGCCTAGGTCCCTGACAACGATCAGCTGCTGGAGTTGCGGAATACTTCCCCTGTCTGCTCACGGAGCATAGCTCATAACATGCCTTTACACAACGGATGTTTGTGAGTTTGTTTCTTTTACCTTGTTCAGGATATTCAATTGTGTAGCTGATTTTACACATGGAGTGGACGCATGAGAGAGAGAGAAGAGAGAGAAGAGAGACGAGAGAGACGAGAGAGACGAGAGAGACGAGAGAGACGAGAGAGACGAGACAAGAGAGAGAGAGAGAGATAATCCACTCCTGCAGGAGCAGACACAAGACAGCACTCAAAGGTAAGTAAGAAAACTTGTATTCAAAAATAAACATAGCACAAACATGACCAACGTTTCGGTCCTCGTGGGACCTTCCTCAGGGTGGTGCTTGAGACTAATGGCCAGTGGATCCCTTAAATACCCCCATACCCCACCAAAATTACTCAACCAGAGTAGCTGAGTGGCCGTGCATCAAGTCCCATGATCAGACCCAAAGTCGCTGATGTCGCACAATGCCCGTCATCAGCGGTGACGTCACTGGAGAGGCCGGTCGGCAGTGAATCGGAGGAGTCCGCGCCGTGCGACCTACCAGCTAGATGCGAGGACCATCGACAGATCCCACACCAGAGTGCAGTGTGATACACATTCTAAGGCTCATGTGCTAGTTACGTCCTGTAAGTAGGATTCCAATTTTTCTTTCCGACGGAGGAGTAGAATCGTCAATTCACATGTACTGTACCATACTTACTTACTGCATTGGTCATTAATGTTGACAAAGTGCTAGGTGCATGTTGTGGATTTGTTTTATAGTAGACTATAATATACGGCCTTTTTTTTATATATTTTTTTCTCATATGAGTATTACATTTGTATTTTTTATACATTTACTCTGTCATCATCCCTGATCTTAGCTTAATGTTGCCACTTATTATTTACATTTAAAAGGATAACGCACGTTTTGTTTTCTTGTCTTCCACATTCTGAGGTTTCCAGTGCATTACGGATCCACAAGAATCTCAGCAGTTTTCACATTGGAAAAGAACTTTAGAGACTTTCTTTTTCTCTACCACCAAGCGCCAGAAAGGTCTGTCTTTTCTAGTTCATCCAACTAGTTGTGAGACAGCCAGCAGGACATTTCAGGCAGCTATATTGGACCTTATTGTACGGGACAGTTCACTTTGTATCACATTATTATTATTATTATTATTTTGGTGGTATATTAATGTATGTTTAGTGGTATTAGCGCTTTTTTCACTAATTTAGCACACATCTGTGAGTGTGTATATTCCTACAAAGTGAGAAGTTACTGGATTAGCCTATTTCTGATATGTATCCAAGAGAATGTCGAAGTGACAGTGAAATAACCTACTGCTGACATACCGGTGCCATCTGGTGTTGAGCGAACATATGTGGGCAGCATTTTAAGTGTAGATGGTTTCTGGTGGTCGTTACGCAGCCCTCGCTCCATGTTATCCAACATCATGTCCCTCACTTTCTCCAGCTGTGCCTGGGACAGCATGAACGGCTGCAGATAGCGCCCGAGCTGCAGAGGGAACAAAAGGTGCGAGAAACAATTTCTGCTGTTTCCCATCCTAAAGTATAAACGTACTAATTCTAATATATGCACATCTGGTATTTTTATTTATTACATATCGTACATCGAATAAAGCAAGCACAATGACTCCTTATCCAAAAAGAGTTTTCTCCACTAACTGTAGTTTACGTCAAATATGTATGTGTGTGTGTGTGTGTGTGTGTTGGTGCACATGCATTATCCCCTTCACTACCACTGTGCCCTGATCCAGATTACATTGTACTACATAACCCTGCTGCAAAATGCAATTGCAGATGCAAGCACCTAATAAACATTGATAAGGTTACACTTAAAAAGACCTGGAAGAGTTTTCATCCATAATGCCCTGTTTGGAAGCTCCACGCACATTCATCTCTGGCTTCATAGTCTCTATAAGTGATTTTTGTGGTGTGATCCTGTATGCATGAGTAAGAGAACAATGTACATTTTTATAGTGTTCTGTTAAGAGACCGTCTGTGGTTACAAAGTGTTGCTGAAATGCCATTTGTAAACTTCCCGTCAGCGGTGCGAGATTGACAAAAACAGAAGTGAGTGGGGGGATAGGAAGAGCCCTCTTGACCGGTCATGGAAAAAAAATGTACTTATTTCCTGCGGTTATTTTAAAAAACAAAATAACTGGCTATTACGAGAAGCTTTGTAAAAAGCACTTGTGAATTGTAGCAATAGCCCGTCAAAAATATGACATTTTACCTGTAAAGTTTTTTAAACATACCCATTCATTTTTAAATCTATGTTCGTTACAGTACAGTACAGTTTCAACTCTTAGTACACTTTAGTCAAAAAGTGAATAAAACATATACAGAAGTGTATAGGGATTTTCAGCTGAAAATGTCCCAAACGGCTGCTTTGGAAGATATATACCATGTATATGGTATGTCCAAAGTAAGGCCCCCGGGCCAAATATGGCCCGCCACCTGGATCAATCAGGCCCGGGACTGTTCTTAAAATGTCCAGGTTTGGGCCAGGTGGAGGAGGAGAGCAAGACTGCCGGCTGCATCAACACTACAGCTTCCAGAGAGCAGATGGCGCTGAAGAGCCCACCATATCCGCTCATCCCTAGATTGTGTGTGTTGCATATGTGTTAATAATGCATATGTGTGTTCCATTCATTATGTGCACGTTTATGTTGTATATTTTGAGTTTGTAAATGTTCAATATAAATGTGTATTTGTATATGGTATGTGTGTATATGGTGTGTCTGTGTGTGTGTGTATATGGGGCATACATGAGGTGTCTGTGTGAGTATATGGGGTATTGTCTGACTTTGTTGTGCTTATTGTATTATAATTTCCTGTACGGTATTGTCTGTTGGAACTCTGGGACCCACAGGTTACTTCCTAGGTCTATCTCTGTCCTCTGCTCTCAATAGAGCACCAAACGGCCACCTTGCCAAAGGCAGCCTGACTAAAATCCCCAAAGTGCACCGCGGGTCGTGTGAATATCGTGAGAGCTGCTGCCTACTGTAGCTAGAGCAGCAGTTCCACAAATTCACAGCGAACGGAGGAAGAATCACAGTGTCCTGCACTTGGACCACGTCCTGCACTTGGACACTGAAACAGCCTTATTTCCTCTACGCGTTTCACGTTACTACACATAGAAGTATTTGGCACACTATCTATATAAACAAAATACACCATCCACTGCACAACATCAATTTATTATTGATAATATTATGTTTATTTGAGATTATGATTATTTTCTGTTTGAGTAAGAGTACTATATCCAGACCAATGGGATGACCATGGATACATGATTTTCTCCAAATTCTGCAGATCTCTTTATGGGTCTATAGGAGGAGGATTTTGTATGGGTCAACAACAAATTCTGCCAACATATTGTTTACTATGGAAGATATATTGACGATATTCTGATTATTTGGTCTGGGTTGGGTGAAGACCTGATGGAGTTTGTCTCCTTTTTGAGCAGTAATGATCAGAATATCATCCTTAGTGGTGAGATTAGTACCATAGGGATTCACTTCTTAGATCTCCGTTTGGAGGCAGTGGATCATCGCATTGTAACCAAACCCCATTTTAAACAGATAGATGTGAATTCCTACCTTGATTACACAAGTAATAATTCTCTGCAATGGCTCAATAACATACCGTATGGACAATTCCTGAGGGTAAGCAGGAATTGTTTGGAGCCATTGGACTGTGAGGAACAAACACAGGTCCTTTAAACAGAGATAAGGGTTACAGTGCGGATGTAATACATAACTCCATGAGCAATAGTAGTTTAAGGCCTAGGGATACATTGTTAATTCCAAAGGATAAAAATAAAATCTCAGACTTTAATAAAATCCCAACGTTTATTGCAGATTATTGTAAGCAGGAAACCAATATAAAGAAAATGATCTCGAAACATTGGGAGGTTCTCCAAATGGACCCGATTCTATGACATACCCTACCACCTAAACCTAAGGTAGTCTTCAGAAAAACTAGGAACCTTAAAAAGTGTACTAGCACCTAGTGCCCTGAAACCACCCAATAAGATCACTTCCATTGATAATTTCCTAGGGAAGCCGATTGGGAACTATCGGTGTGGGAAATATGTGTTATGTGCAAATACATGACACAAGAGAAAACCTTTAAAGATGGCAGAATAGGGAAAGAATACAAAATTGGTTAATTTATCACCTGTTCTACCAATTTTGTAGTTTATGTCATTAACTGTCCCTGCAATAAATATTATGTTGGGAAAACTATTAGACCGATAAAGGTAAGAATGAGGAACATGTCAATGGCATTAAGAATGCGAGACACCTTTTAGATAAAGAGGAAAAGGTTCGTAATTTGGCTCAGCACTTCCTTGACCATCATGGTGGGTCAGCAGAAGGTTTGCATTTTAGAGGTTTAGAATTGGTTAAGAGAGATTTTAGGAAGGGAGATAGAGATCTAAAACTTCTCCAGCGAGAACAGTTTTGGATATACACATTATGTAGTAGGACCCCTTTGGGACTGAATGAACAACTGGAGCTCCACCCGTTTCTGAAATAGAATGGGGGGGTTTGTGGGATCCTCTACTATTCTCTCTCTTTTAGGTCTCTGTCGGGCATTTTTAGTTTATGATCTTAGATATATGAAGTGTTTTTAATTCTTTTATAGTTTTTTTTAGAATTTTAAGGGATTTTTAAAAATGTAATAGTTAGATAATGGGATCACTATAATTTTTTTTAAAGTGGACCTAAATTAGAGAATATTTAGTTAGGCATAGGTTATTTATGGGGTATAGTAGTTGGTCCTTTCCCCCCCTTTTCTTCCCTCTCCCCCTTCCCCTCTTCCCCCTCCCCTTTTCCCTCCATTCCACTTGTCCTTTTTCTTTCCACCCTCCCCCTTCCCTTCCCCCACATTTCCAGTCCATCTTTCTTTTTCCCCCTACCCCCTCCACTTTCTTCCCCCCCCTCCTCTTCCCTTTTGTCCTTCTTCTATTTGGTCCCCAAATAGACCAATACCATCAAGGGGGAAATGTGTGAACACAGATATTGAATGTGGCTTTGTAGTGTATTCACAATTTCCATTTTTAATTAAGGGTAGGAATTTTTATGGTATAGTCTAGGTGCTGATGTGATTGATAAAACAATTAATAGGAAATGGTGTTCCCAATAGGATTTCATTTTCCTATCACTTTTTCTGGGTACGTAGCTTTTTTTTAATTTTTATTTTTTAACATTTTCTGCCTTTCATATTTTATTGTTTTAATGTGTTTATAATGTGTAATATGTTCTTTGTGGATGTAAGTAAATGTTGAAAATTAATGTTGTGTGTGTACACAGGAGTAACTGTCCAATGGCTGCACTGTCAGTTTCAATGCCTGGGCCAATAGGACGATATCTGTCCGTATAAAGGGGACAGTTCCCAGCATGCAAAAAATACCTCCTGACAAAGGGTGGAAAAACGTGAAACGTGTAGGAGAAAATAAGGCTGTTTCAGTGTCCAAGTGCAGGACGTGGTGAGATCACCCGTCGGGACATTGTGATTCTTCCTCCGTTCGCTATGAATTTCTGGGAGCGCTGCTCTAGCTACAGTAAGCAGCAGCTCTCGCGATATTCACACGACACGCGGTGCACTCTGGGGATTGTAGTCAGGCTGCCTTTGGCAAGGTGGCCGTTTGGTGCTCTTGTGAGAGCAGAGTACAGAGAGCAGACCTAGGAAGTGACCCATGGGTCCCACAGTTCCAACAGACTGTGATGCGAGGGAGGGATGCCAGCAATGCCATTTTATTATAAGTACGTTTTTGATGTACTACATATAATCATATAAAGGAATTTTCTTCTAATAGAGTTTTTTCTCTGCACTCCTCTTTTTGTACATGCATGTTTGTTTTTGCCCCAGTAGATCACAGAGAGGCTTGGAGCAGCGGGAAATACTGTGACCAGCAAGAAACAGGAAGCTTCTTATCAGAGCATCTTCAAAAAAAATTCTTCTGTACTGTAGCTTTAATCCAGTTAATTAAAGGAGCAGTTCCTCCTGCTAGATTTATTTTTTCTTCCTTTTTTTACATGTATAGGAAGCAGAGGGTCTCTGGAGCTGGGATGCGTTCATTTCAGCACCAGGGACCCCTGGTTCCCGAGATAGTTACCAGGGCAAATGCTGCAGTTTGTCTCCTCCACGGGAAAGAAAAATGGAGGTTTTAATCTCACGTGATTGCGGCATCCCTGAACGCCTATTCTCTCCCAGACCCTCTACAATCTGGCTTCCGCACTGCTCACTCCACTGAAACAGCCCTCACTAAAATAACTAACTAATGACCTCAATGCGGCCAAAGGCTGAGATCATTACATTCCGCTCATATTACTCGACCTTTCTGCAGCATTTGATACTGTGGACCACCCTCGTCTCCTTCATTCTCCATACTCTTGGCATTCGTAACAAAGAGCTATCCTGGATCTCCTCTTACCTCTCCCATCGTACTTTCAGTGTCTCATTTGCTAACACCTCCTCTATCGATCTCTCTATTGGGGTACCCCAGGGCTCTGTCCTGGGACCCCTTCACTTTTCTCTTTCCACACTCCCTCTTTGTGATCTAATCACATCTCTTGGGTTCAAATATCACCTCTTTTCTGATGACACACACATTTACTTTTCTACCCCTGACCTTACACCTGCTGTACAGACTAAAGTTTCGGAATGTCTCTCGGCTACATCATCCTGGATGGCCCTACGACGACTTAAACTTAACATGGCAAAAACAGAGCTCCTCATATTTCCTCCCAAACCTGGCCTTACTACCTTCTTCCACATTACTGTTTGAAGTGCTATAATCCATCCAGTAGCCAAAGCACTCTGACTAGCGGTCACACTCGACTCCTTTCTCATATTCAAAAGGTAGCAAAAAAACTGTAGTTTTTTCCTCCGCAATATCACTAAGATACACCCTTTCCTGTGGTGCTCGACAGCAAAAACTCTGGCTCAGGCCCTCATTCTCTCCCATCTCGATTACTGTAACATTCTGCTGTCCGGCCTTCCTGCCTCTCACCTGTCTCCCCTACAATTTATCCTAAAATGCTGCTGCCAGAATCACTCTACTATTTCAGAAACTTGTCTCAGCGTTTCCCCTGCTGAAATCCCTCTACTGGCTTCCTATCAAATCCTGTATCACACACTCAATTCTCCTCCTCACTTTTAAAGCTTTACACTCTTCTGCTCCTACTTACATCTCAGCCCTAATTTCCCGCTATACACAATCCCGACTCTTGCGTTCTGCTCAAGGAGGTCTTCTCTCTAGCCCTTTTGTAGCTAAAGCCCTCTCGCCGCCTTAAACCTCTCACTGACTGCCCCACACCTCTGGAATGCCCTTCCTCTCAATATCCGACTAGCACTCTCTCTATCCACATTTAAGACCCACCTCAAAACACAACTGCTTAAGGAAGCATATGAGTAGCTCCATGGCTGATAATTAACACCTCATACATAAACCTTGGCCCCTTGCAGACACACTAACCAGAACGCCATCCTACTGTCTCTATATGTTCTTCCTACCAATGAATTAGATTGTAAGCTCCTCGGAGCAGGGACTCCTCTTCCTAAATGTTACTTTTATGTCTGAAGCACTTCTCCCCTTTATGTGTTATTTATATTATTTGTTATTTATATGATTGTCACGTATATTACTGCTGTGAAGCGCTATTTACATTAATGGCGCTATATAAATAAAGACATACAATACATACATACAAGAGGAAGGAATCATCCAACCTATATGGAGCACAGCACACAAGCCATGACATAGACACTGCAGTCGTGACGTAGCCACGATCTCATGGGGCCCCTGGAGTGCCAGACCCAATGACGTAAGGGCTACGTCTTGGGGCACCCAAAGGGTTAAATGGATACCTTCAGTGCCAGACAAGCCTGTACCATACAGGTTAGTAATGTGTGGCAGATCTCTCTGACACTGACGGGGTTAAAGTGCAGTGCAATAAAACATATTGCCATGTGCCTATGTGACTAAGCCCCCCCCTTTTTCTTTTTTTTTTACTCCTCAGGGGGTAAAGATTTTCAGGCATGAAATTACATTCTATACTTTATCCCCATTGCAATATTATTGTACTTTGTATAATGCAGCGGGACACAATACATCCTCTCTACCCCATACACACCATGATCTTGTGCTTACCTCATCATCAGTGAAGGGTTGCAGAGTCGCAAAGGCTCCTGGGAGTGCCATCGCTTGATGTATCTGGCGCAGCAAACAGCAGAAGGCGAGCAGGAATGGATAATGGAGAAAACAGAAAGACAGCAGATACTGTACGATCGTGCCAAGGGGACAAAAATTATAATTCAATGCAATGGAATAAATAATGTGAAAGGAGCAGTGTCAGTATCGCAGAGAGAAAAACTTCAAAGAACATGCGATGTGCAACCCCTGAGGTGGGACTTCTCACCACCACATCATAAGACTAATGCTATCCCTGTCCACCCCAAAATGTCAAGGGGAAGTTATCAACCACTAGTTTACTAGAGCGCTACAAAAATAGATGCCTTGTATCAGACAGATACTGTGTGACGATGGGTTGATAGTCTGACCTGCCCTTACAGTAAGTTGTTGGAACCGGGAAGGTTTAATATGTAATTATTTCAAAATAAGCATTCAGTTACGTCCCACGACACAAAAAAAACAGGATGTGAAACTGAAAACCCTGATTGAGTAAGAGCATACAAAGGAATAGAAAACTGTGCATGTTTCTGAGGAGTGAAAACTAGGTCTAACACAGCTGCCCTTCCAAGTCGCATCTATGACGGTGAGGGGGTAACCAGGCTCTTAATAAAAGGTCAAGTCCTGTTTTGGTTACCCCTGATCCGAAATAAGGGCTCAAGAAGAGTCAGCTCTTGAGCTCAGTAACGTTATATGCATAACCTGTCATTTGCGTTAATAAAGAATGTTTGTGTTTTTACCTTTCCAGGCATGCCAGTGAGCAGGGATTGCTGAGGCATGAGTTTCAAGGGTGGGTTTGCGGCGGAATTGCTGTCAGAATGTGCCTAGGTAATTCGGGTCCAGAGTTGTCGGTTCCCCTAAAAATGTACCCGGGAATCATACCTGATTCTCGGATACTTGTAGGCACATTGTCCGGGCAATATCTCCCTTTGAAAACGCTTGCGCGACTCACAACTAGGGTTCCCTGCTTCAGCATAGCTCAGAAAGGTAAATGGGGCAAAGGGTTGAAAAGTGTCCCTATAACTAAAGGGGTCCCTAGGTTAAGGGGGATACCCCAGTTAATGCCCAGGTAGCCCAGAACCTATATAGGGGTTCATGGGTGCTCCAAGGATTCATAAGGTTGTGAGGGGACTCTCAGAGTTCAGTCTAAGTCTAAAAGATAGTGTGTGGGGAATAAAGGCTAGTAGAAATAAAAGTGCAGCTTTCTATTCTCTTCCCCATACTCAGAGACTTGGAACGGTATTAAGGTATATTTTTATTAATACTGTAATCGTGCTGTAATGTACTGTTGTGCACTGTTTATGAGCTTGGACTTTTGGAACCAATGCCCACACAGACTGTCAGGGCTACCAAGTTGGTGCCAGTAAGTCTAGTCGACATCTGAGTACAAAGTAGCCAGAACCTGCCAGAGGTGTGAAAGCCATTCGGGTGGCAGGAAAGGGCTCAAGTACCCACGTCCTGGGAACAATGGTAGTCGTCCGGGCTGCCATTTGTCCTGCCAGACCTGGAGGAGCCTGACCCAGCGGGTGGCATGAGATAGCCAGGGACAGAGGTGGCAAACTTGCGCATGCCCCTTGACAGATTCAGATTCCCCACTAACCCGGCTTTCTGTACCGGTTTCGCTCTGATTGGCTACTGAGAAAGTTCCCACGCGCTGATTGGCTGTAGTATTTTGGAAATGGAGCTCCAAATACTATAAGAAACCCTGAGCCAATCAGGTTAGAGATTTCTAGCGGTAGAAGTGCGAGCAGGCTTTTCAAAGATGGTCTTGTGCGAAAAGCAGAGCTACCGGCTTCGTTTTGAAGCTGAAAAGTCTGCCCGCCAGAGACTAAGTCCGTCTTTTTGGGACCAAGTTCTCAAAATAGAATGCACAGTAGCAGTCGCGGCTGGGATTGCAAGCTGATTTTAGTTCCAGCAGTTTTGTACTAACACCCGATCAAGAGAAAGTCCAAGTTCTCAGAAGAGAAGGGAGCGGTGGTGTGTGGAACTTCACGCCAATTTGGGAACCAGGAGATTCCGGGCTAAGCCCCGGTCAGGGTAAAACTCTTATTTAGAGTTCCCTGCACCTAGACAAGTCTAGTTTTCGACCCCCAGTTCCCCAGTGTTCCACTGTGTGTATGCCTATTTCTGTGAATAAATTACAATTTATTTCACTATCTTGTTTTGCTCAATGAATGATCCTGGTAAAGGTGTACAATAAACCTGGTCTCCCGTGACAGCATCCCACATCAATAACTAACTTGTATGTGTAGCCAGGTCCCCAGGTCTGTCCTTACCTCCGCTGCAGTGGGAGCGTTAGGCAGGTTGCCAGCGAGTGCAGGGAGCGCTCTGGTACTTAGGAGGCTCTGCGGCGGCCCGAACGTTCAGGGCGTCGCCATTTTGAGGTTTGCGCAGGGAGTTAGCGCTGTAGCGCGCGAAGCCCGGACCTATCAGAAGAGGGCTAGAGCAGGGGACTACAAGTCCCATGAGTGCCAGGACCGACTACATGGTGCCAGGGAGCTAATAGGGCACTAGGATCCTTCCAGGAAGGATATAGGAGGTTGCGCAGGGGAGCACGTTGTCAGTCGAGACCAGGAAGGGAAGGGGGTAGGAGCTGTATGTGTAGAGAGGCAAGTAGCCTCTACACTAGGCCAGAGACGCCCCTAGGCCCCAAGTAGGCCATGAGTCACATACAGCTTGTGGTTGCTGTAGGGATAGGCCCTAGAATAGGGAACCTGCCCCATTAGTGTGCATAGTCTGGGACACAGCGGTCGCTGCATTTCCCTAACAGAGGTTTGGGACCAGGTCTCTTCAGAGACAGACATAATATATCTGGGTGGGATCGCCTGAAAGGACGTTGCGGAAGGTATCGCGTGTCTGCGGATCCTTTTCGAAGTTGTCTGCTGGCCCGAGCGCAGGAGCGCTCGGCAGGTAATCACATACACCAACTGCACCAACTATATACTCTCTCCATAGTGGCAGCGCGGTCACCACACATTGGGGTTTGGGTGTGGGACATTGGACACCGTGTGGGAAACACGGTGGAGGGTTGCGTCCTGCGAGACGCTTTGGGTAGTTGTGTCTCTAGTGGGAAGGAGTATGTGATGTGTACGCATATAAGGTCACAGTGTATCGCTAGTAAAGGTATTTGTTATTGTACATCCAGTGTGTATCTCATTATATTGGTGTCCTGTGAGGAACAACTCCCACTCTGTTGGGATCCCTCCCAGGTGGAGGCACTGCATCTAGTAAGAGGTAATATATATCACCCCAGGCTCTCCGTGGCAGAGGCTCAGGCCCTGTGAGCCAACAGGTTAACCATTAGTAGCCTTGCTGTGTTCTAGGGGAAACAGGGCTACATATGGAAAATGACAGAACCCAACGCAAATAAACTATAGAGAAACCCCCGCTACTGGTTGCAATAGTTACTTAATAATGATGGGTGTAGGTGCTGATGGGGCAATATAAGAATAATAAACAATGGAGGAAAGAACCCCAGTAGAGCACTCATACACTGTGTTGAGATGATGAGTGTAAATTTTTAATTAAACTTTATTAGAAACATAGTAAAACAATGGGGATTAAAATAGGATTAAACTCTGTATCACTACGCTTAATTACCTAAGGGATATGATAGTCCCCAGGTAGGTAGTCGTTATTGAAGTGTTGCTTGAGTACACTAGCCCCCAGCCACCTTAATTAGGGAAGCCTGGGGGAAAGCTAGATTGAGGGATTATAAATACTATTCTTATATGGAATGCCAATTATATACTTGTAGTGCATTGGTGCAATATTGTTGAAATGACACTGCTAATGGTGGGTTGATTGCACAGCCTGTAGTTAGCAATAGAGTGTCATTTAAATCTTGATAAGATAATTCACCTATGTTCCCTTAGGGTTAAATGAACAGTGTAAATTACTGCCCCAAGGATACACAGCAGCTATAGCTCTAGGTCATATTGTTAAGACATCTCGCTCTAGCTGATATTACACAGTGTAGTTATAATAAAGTGTGCTGCACTTCTAAAACCTGTTACTAACTGCAGTAGGTGATAGATTAAATAGAGCACCGTATAGACAAATGGTGGCAGTTGCTATATAATCTGCCCCAGACCTGAAGGGTGTGCTATTTAACCATATAAGATTGTGAACTGACTAAGGGCCTCATGCAGAGAGCAGCGAATTTTAGAATTGGAGAGGGGGAAAATTTTTAGCTTTTTTGGAGAGTTTTTTTCTCCATATGCAGAAAGGGCAGAAAACTGCATTTACAAGCCTTTCTGCATATGGAGAGTTTCAACCAGCGCTATAAGCGCTGTTGAAACTAGTGGGGAAAAAAATCGCGTTTTTTTTTTTCCCCCCTCCACCGGCCGCGGAGCGACAGCTGCTTGGTGGAGAGGAAAAATGTTGAAAATCGCGCCATTTTTTTGGCGCGAACAGCCACTAGATGGCGATCGCGGCTCTCTGCATACGGCAGAAAAAAAAACTGGAGAGATTAGAAACTCTCCAGCCGCGCGGCGAATTTCAAGGGAAAAAAAAAATGGCGCTTTTTTCAAATCTCGCCATTTTCGGCTGTTTTTAGCGCGATTTTCACCGGAAAATGGCGAGATTGCTATTAGCGCTGTTCTCTGCATGAGGCCCTTAATCAGTAGATTGAAATAAACCTAATCTCTGATAAAGAGCACCATGTGTATACTGATTGCTATACCTGGAAATCCCTGTATGGGAGTTACTGTGCAGAGTAGTTGGTGTATAAGTGTAAAAAATAATTCAGCTCAGCACGTGTAGAACATGAACAGTATCTTAACAGCCCTGATTAGAGTGCAGGCACTGAGCCCTCACACAGACGCTGCTATCTATGCTTAATGACAGAGCAGGCAGCGCAGAGACTCAGCTCCTGCACAGTTTACACTCCTGTATTACCCGATGGTCTAAGGCAGGGGAGCGCAAACTTTTTGTGCTGCGCCCCCCTGTCTCTCTGCCCCGGCTCTCGCGCCCCCCTGCCTTCCTTCAGCCGGCGTTGCCATGGTGACGCAACACAGACGGCTGAATCCCGGTAAGTAAACAGTTGCAGGGGCCTCACGCGATCCCCCGGCATTTAATTTAAATGCCTGGGGGAAGAGCGCGGGGCCTCTGCAACTGCCCGCGCCCCCCAGCACAATATCCCGCCCCCCCTGGGGGTCGCGCCCCCCACTTTGCGCACCGCTGGTCTAAGGGAGCCTCCTTTTCTAGGGATTATATATATATACTGACAAGCTATACAGCAGCTGTAGAGTATACTTACCTGTGCTGTTGCTCACTACCATTCACTGTTACAGCAGAGTAGCTCTAATCAGGGCTGTTAAGATACTGTTCATGTTCTACACTTGCTGAGCTGAATTGTTTTTACACTTATACACCAACTACTCTGCACAGTAACTCCCATACAGGGATTTCCAGGTATAGCAATCAGTATACACATGGTGCTCTTTATCAGAGATTATGTTTATTTCAATCTACTGATTAAGTCAGTTCACAATCTTATATGGTTAAATAGCACACCCTTCAGGTCTGGGGCAGATTATATAGCAACTGCCACCATTTGTCTATACGGTGCTCTATTTAATCTATCACCTACTGCAGTTAGCAACAGGTTTTAGAAGTGCAGCACACTTTATTATAACTACACTGTGCAATATCAGCTACAGCCGAGGTCTTAACAATATGATCTAGAGCTATAGCTGTTGTGAAATCCCAACTACAAGTTATAATTGAGCTTTAAACAAGGAAATATGGTAGGAAATATTTAGTTCTATTTAGAATTCAAGACCCATTCCAAGTGCATCATAAACACGTTTCTTGTTAATCCCTAAAAAAAATGTGTCAGAACTATATTCCTGCAAACGATTCCACTCCCATCTGCAATATGTTGCTGGCCCTTCCCCACACTAAAGGGGTTAATCGAGCCTGTAGGACCCTCTGTTTTTGAGTGCTGACCCATTCACTTACAGATCTGCTGCTACTGCTCAACCCTGCTATGAGTAACGTGTAACACACCCTGCTGTTGTAGTTCTAACTTCAAATATAGAGCTCTGTAACAGCATCTCAATTATAATGAAACCCCAGCTAAACTAGTAACACAGCCACATGTACTGTATGCTCTGCTACTGCACTTCAACTTCCTGCTACTTTCTTGTAGACACAGATCTGCCTTGATTTAGAACCTGCGAGTCGATTATTAACTCTACATGAGCAGCATTGTTACAGCACTTAAAACTGTCCCGCTACACACTCTACGTTCACAGAACTGAGCCCACATACTGGTACGGACACTGCCCTGGGCTCAGTCTCGTTTGATCTACTATTACCCCCTATGCCAAGTACATTAAACCTGGAGCACACCCTGCTATTTAAATCCTAAAACGTCAGATTCCATTAACTCTCCTACTGTTCTGCCCATAAATAAGACATTGTGCTGGCTGTGGATTAATAAATACATATTGAGGCATTGTAATCAGCAGACAGAAGGCTGCCGAAGATGTGAACACATAATGCTGTGTACTTCAACTGCCTCCAGCACTGGAGCATAAAGCATTGTATACTGTACATACCTAGGCTGTAATCCAGAAGTACCAACAGACCAGG
The DNA here is from genome assembly GCA_036426205.1 of Ascaphus truei. NCBI lineage: Eukaryota > Metazoa > Chordata > Amphibia > Anura > Ascaphidae > Ascaphus > Ascaphus truei. The sequence continues at coordinate 98,807,175 of CM071571.1, read as the reverse complement.
ATCAGACTCCTTTCTTTAACAAACAGTTTATTCATATCTCTATCCTGTACCCTCCCTCCGTGGTACCCTGTGCCCTCCTCCCTTTCTGCTACAATATAAGTTAAATAACTCCACCTCTCTTGGCACCAAAAAGGAACCACACAAAGAGTTGGGAAAACTGTGCCTCCAAAAACTCTCTGGGAACTTGGGGGTCCAGGACACACAGCACCCTGCTCCTGGAAGCACAGGACACACACACACACACACACACACACACACACACACACACCTCCCTGTCTTCCCATCCCCAACATTCCTTCTGGAGGACCAGCCGTAGATGAACGCATTTCTTCCCTCCAAACCGCATGGTCCAGGATTCAGTCTACCCTTCTCAACTCCTCCCGCAGGTCGAAACTTCAGGCCGATCGTCGTCGTCGTTCGGCGCCCAGTTACAAACCAGGAGATTTGGTATGGCTCTCCTCTAAGAATATCCACCTCAAGGTACCATCTCCTAAACTGGCACCCAAGTTCCTGTGTCCCTTCCCTATTTGTGAACAAATCAATCCCGTGGCATTCCGGCTCCAACTACCACCCAGTATGAAGATTCCCAATGTGTTTCATGTGTCCCGCTTAAAACCATTTATCTCCAGTCACTTCTTTCCAGATCAGACTCGTAAACCGGATCCCATCACTGTACAAAATAATGAGGAATACGAGGTTCACTCTCTTTTGGATTCTCGCCTATGCAGGGGTCAGCTCCAGTTCTTGGTGCAGTGGAAGAGCTTTGGCCCTGAAGAGAGATCCTGGGTTCCATCAAAGGACATTCATGCCCCGGCTCTTCTTAAGTCCTTCAGGAAAAAGTTTCCAACATTCATGCCCCGGCTCTTCTTAAGTCCTTCAGGAAAAAGTTTCCAGAGAAACCGTTCTTGGACCGTCCTGAGGCCGTTTCTGAAGAGGGGGGTACTGTCAGGAATCGGCGTTCTCCACACTCCTCACACAGAGCACTCCCTCCCCGCAGCACACACACACACACACACACACACACACACACACACACACACACACACACACACACACACACACACACACACACACACACACACACACACACACACACACACACACACACACACACACACACACACTCCACCTTAGTGTTAGTGCAACTTCACACATTAATATTAGCATGAATTACAAGCAATGGTAAACAGCAAAACCGGTGCAAGTCAATGTAAACACTTGTACAAACAGATGTAACAGGTTTCCCCCACCCTCTGGGAGATTACGCTATTACAGGGTGTCATGTGCTGATTACCTGCTGGCTCACAGAAGCTCCGAGGTTCCGCCAATGTTATTGGGGAAGACAGGAAAGGCTTTTGGTGTGATGGTGGGTTCCCTCTCAATTGTGCGGCGTCTCCATCTCTTGCAGGCTCCAGGGATGCTGGAGGCAATCCCTGCAGAAGAACTCTCTTCTTAACCCCCCTCCCCTTATTGATTGCTCTCTCAGGCAGGAGTATATGAAAGAACTGGAACTTTATTCCCACACACAGAATACAGCCTTTAACTGATTCAAACTGGTCTCTTCCTTCCTCCGGATGGTCCCTGGAATCAAACCACCAGAGCCTATCCTCTGCTCTTCCCTCAACCCCTGGTGGGATGAGGGGTATCTGCCCCATCCCCCAAGGGAGGGGATGGAAGTGTAGTCAGGTCCCAGACTTCACACTCCCAGCAAACACTCTCTCATGGGAGAGAACACTCACTAAATGTGGTGGTACAGCCCCTTAAGTACCATGGGGGAGGTTCCCAGGTCTGAGCCCCTGATTGGGCCGAACACAGACCCTAGGCCCACCTCTCCCTGTCACTCAAGGGAGCTGCTTCCTGAAGGGGAAAACTCAAATTAACCCCTACACTGCCTGCACTGGTACCAGGGTTTATGTGTTGGACAGGGCAGATTAGTAGCCAAAAAGAATATCTGGCTACACAGAAAAAGAATGTAATAACTTCACTTGGGCCACAAGGTAATGACTAATTATTTGCTCCTCTTCTCATTTGTAAGGCTCTGTGAGTTATTTGTCACTGTGCCTGTGCATCCCACAGCTGGCGGAGCGGTGGATTATAAACAGTTCAAAACTGAGTAGCTTGTGGAGATGCAGAAGAAATGAAGCCAACAGCAGACGCAGTCCAAATACACGCAAAAAAAAAAAACGCAAAAAACTCTTAGTATTTTACGAGTGTATTATTGGTATTATAAAATGGTAAGATATGCACGTACAGCAAGAATAAATAAAACAAGCATGTAGATATAAAAATCGTAAAGATAATTCCTCCAGGATTGGGCAAAGCCTCACGCCGGCATCCAGTCAGGAACGCTGTAGCAGCCGGAGGTGAACCATTGGGCAAACATCTTGCCCAAAGAATCGCCTATACTCCATACCAAAGGGAGCACTGTGACTCGCACCACGCCACTCAACACCGGAGAGATGACTTTCAGATGCTTCAGGCAGCATCCAAATGTAGAGTCAGATAGACAAATCGTCCTGAATTACAAAGTGTAGCAAAAATGTCCAAAATAGTATCCAACACGTTTAGTGGCCCTTGAGCCACTTCATCGTGGAATCAAACTCCCTGAAACTGGCCTTGAAAACTTATCTGGCATACCCCTAACATCAACATGCTTCCTCTTCACCTCCCCCATCCAGCCAATTGAGTTCAGCTGTTTGGTTGGACCAAATTCCACCTCATCTTAAACTCCCTAAGATCCACATCCTCAAACCTTAATGGGACCAGCTGTGCAGCTGGACCAAACTCAATCCTGAGGCATACTATTTTGGACCCTAAATGTGAAGATTATTTCGAAGCTTCAGACAATGTTAAGAAGTAAGGAGAGATGCTCCAGAATAAATAGGTTCTAAACCTAGAAAAGTCGGTAACATGATCACAATGGTGAATATATTAGAATAGCAGTGGGCTGGACATATCACAAGAAGAAATGACCATCGTTGGACAAACCATGGTACTTGACTATATTCCAAGGGAAATTAAAAGGCTTGCAACTGCAGTACCTGGAAGTTAATTGGAGAGGCCTTTATCCAGCAGTGGATCAACAGGGGCAGATGTTGATGGTGGTGATGATTTTATATATAAAATATATATTCATAACAAAGAGAAAACACCTGCTCAATTGATAAATAAATATATGTAATAGACTCTGCTAAATAGTAAGTAGCATAATGTATGATGGCCGACTGGTTATAACATGTTAACAGAAAATAATCTGTGCACCAGCACTCTTATTGTTGCAAAAAAAAAAAAAAAGGCTTTATTGAACATGTAGAGAGATCTAAATCCCACTAATTACCGAACTATAAACAATTAAAAAATCACAGTCCCTACCCACCTGTCTGAAACAATATACTGTAATTAAAGGTCACACAAATATCTGTGCAAAACCATCCACACTCATTAAAAAATATTTATTTTAGAATTACCAGATATACTCATACTAATTGCTAGAGGTATACAACCACTACTACTTCTGTATACAACTTCTGTCTAACCCACTAAAGCCCTATCTTGCCTAAAACCTCTCACACACTGCCCCACACCTCTGGAATGCCCTTCCCCTCAATATTTGACTACTACGCTCTTTTATCCACCTTTAAGGCCCATCTTAAAACACACCACTTTAACGAAGCATATACTGTATGTACCTCTGATGGCCGATACTATACACCTCATACATCGACCTTGGCCCCTGGCAGACACACTTACCAGAACACCCTACTCTCTCTGTATGTTCTTCCTAATTACCACATAGATTGTAAGCTCTTCGGTTTAGGGACTCCTATTCCTACTTTTATGTCTCAAGCGTTTATTCCCTGTAACGCTCTTGCTGCCCGCAAACCTGATGAGACCCCGGTACTGAGGTGGGAAGGAGAAACACCACACACCCACAGCAGCGGGAGCGCGCCCGGAGTGTGGTATTGAGCGTAGCCGGGTTCTGGACTTGAGAGAAGGGTTATCGGGTACTTGCTGGATTCTGGGTTATAGAAGGTAGAGTAGTCGAGTCCGTAAGCCAATGGTCTGGGAATGGAGAGAGCCGCATAGTGAGAGTCCGCTAGCCGAGTCCAAGGAGTTTAGAAGTAAGCGTAGTGGAGGGTTTGCCAAGGCCCAGAGGAGGTACGCAGACAGACCGGGTCAGGAACATGGAGACTGAAACACAAGAGCGAGAGCCAAGCACAAGACCAGACAGCAAGAAGCTACAAAGGATTATGCTGAGCACTGACTGAACATGGAAGCAGGAACTAAGTACCCCGCAGGCACCAATCACAGAGGGGGCGGAGCGGAGGCGCGGCCCCAGCAGAGACCGAGACAGGTGTCAGGAATCGACGTTCTCCACGCTCCTCACACAGAGCACTCCCTCCCCGCAGGGAGCCCCTGGACACACAAAACAATCCTGCCTTACCGGCCTCCACGGCTCCCCGCCCCTGCCGCCGTCGTGGGATCACTCCCCTCGGCGATTCCTCTGTACAGCGCCGCGCGCGCCCACGCCCTCTTGCACGCACACCTACACCATCCACTGGCTCGGTTCACGCGCGTACACGCGTTACTGAGCGCGCTCATTCTGCACACTCTTCTTCCCGTCCCCCGGACCTCAGGCTCCGCCCCCGCACACTGCACGAGCATACTCAGGTTACCAACAAGACTCACCTGGCCTGTTATGCCTGCACCAATCTGCAGTGTCTCCCTGTAGCTCTTCCTGTCCCGCCTCCGTTCCTAATTGGACCTTCCTGCTTTATCTAGCTCATCTCTGCTCTCAGTCTTTGCTCGACATAGTCTCTGTATGGAAGTACTTCTGGATTCTCTCAGTGTTTTCACAAGTTCTGACGCGGCTTGTACAACTACCCCCTCTGGCTCTCGATCTCGGCACTCCTTGGACAACGCTCACTCTGGTAATCCCTTGAACATGGCTTGGACTACGACCTATCTCCACTCTCCACTTCCTGACCTCGGCAAGGCATTCATCACTCTATCTCTACAACCGGTACCGGCAAGTATTGTCTACCTTACTACACCTGGCCTGGCAACGCTTTATACCACACTCCGGACGCGCTCCCTTTGCTGCGGGTGCGTGTATTACCACTTCCCCTTTCAGCTCAGGGGACGGGTCTGGTCTGCGGGCAGCACCGGCCTAACAACAGGGAACAGGAGACAATGGGCAGTCAGAACCGGGTGTGCTGCTCGGGAGCGTGGCGCGACGTCACGCGATAGCCGGTGGCGGGGCCAACCGCGGGAGAAGGCGCATGAGATGTGCGGATCTGCGTGCGCGCTGTAATGGCGACGGCCAGGCGTGCACAACCCCGGAGGCTGTGGGGGAGACAACCGCGGGTGCGGGAACAAGGCAAGGGGCAGGTGTAGCGGCGGACATGACCGCGGTCGCCGGAGCAGGACGGGGGCCGAGACAGCGTCGGCTGCAGTACCAGTGGTGGGTAAGGAGGGGACACGTCATGCGGGACATGCCCCCTGATTCCTTACATTCCCATTATGTGTTATATTATTATGTCACGTGTATTACTGCTGTGAAGCGCTATGTACCTGTATGGCACTATATAAATAAAGATATACATACATACTAGCAGACAGTCCCAAAAATTCATCAGAGTAGCAGGTAACATTACTACGTTTCGCCCTTGCTTCTTCCGGGGTCTGACATATGTACGGTAGAGGTGGGACTAAATAGGATAACTTCCATTGGATGTCACCCATACACACATGTACTGTATGAGTAAAAACAATGTTTTATGTTATAGAATCCCCACTTCTTGAACTGATTTCTTTACCTGTATCAATTCACTATAATTATGCCCTCTTCTCAAGTGACGTGCCACTGTGTCCCAAAGTGTTTTGCTAATTCTTTTTAACATATTTTCTGTAAATTTAGCAGAATTCTCAACATTTCTCATTGTTTTAATGAGAATCACCAAGAATTTGCAGTTTCACTAAGCCTTTTTATGATTTCAGATCCTAAAAGAGGGAAAGTGAGAGATCATTAAAATAATTTGTATAAATTTTGCGCAAAAGCAAAAAGTCCTATTTCAGGGTCTGAAATCTTAAAAAGGCTTGGCGAATAATTTGCCAAGTCTGAGATTTTTTTGCAGAAAAAAAGTCAAACTTTGCTAACTTCTGTGAAAGTTTCAGACATCTCTCCACTTCACCGGGCACGAGGGCGACGATTTTATTAGGTTTAACTTGGTTTTCCTCATAGCTCATAACTTTCCCTTCCCTCTTCTACCTTCCTCCTTCTCTCCCTGTGTTACTGTATTGCATTGTTCACTTCGACAATGCTTGCTAGCTTTGTTCAAGTTTGTAATGATACTGTAAGTGATATCTTGTCTGAAGCAGCAGCAGTATTGTGATATTAAGTCACATGTACAAGGTAAATATGAACAGCTGATTTTTGCAGTACAAATACTGCCACACAAATTTGTTATTAATAGGATTCTGTAGGCTAGACCAGTGGTTCCCAATCTGTGCGCCGCGGCGCCCGGTGCACCGTGGCTTGCCTAGAGGGGCACCGCAATTATCCTCCCCACCATAATCTCTCTGATTATCCCTCCCCTCCATCCCTCCTTAATGCCGGCCGGGCCGCAGGGGATTGGCTGCAGGTCAGAGTATGCCGGGGGGCGGGGCTTCCGCTTTGTGCAGATCACACGGTGAGTGTGTCTGCCTTCCCGCTCCTGGCTCCTCTGTCTGCTGGTGGCTGCGCGGTGTCCCGTCCCCTTCTGCCCCGGGTGATAGAAGGTGGGGGGGGGGGAGTTGTACATTATTTGCCTGTCCTGGCAGTGGGTGCAGGGAGAGGCAAGAAGCCGCCTGCACGGATCTCCTGCCTTTCCTCCTCCTGACCCCCCCCCCCCCACACACACACCCCCAGTCACTCAGATCCGTCGCTGCCTCTGCTCTCCACTGTGTGTGTGTGTGTCTGTGTATCTGTGTGTGTGTATATCAGTGACTGTGTGCAAGGAGCTGCCTGCACGGATCTCCTGCCTTTCCTCCCCCCCCCCACACCCCAGTCACTCACATCCATCGCTGCCTCTGCTCTCCACTGTGTGTGTGTGTGTGTGTATCTGTGTGTGTATTTGTGTGTGTGTGTGTGTGTATCTGTATCTGTGTGTGTGTATGTGTGTGTATCAGTGACTGTGTGCAAGGAGCCGCCTGCACGGATCTCCTGCCTTTCCTCACTCCCCTCCCTCTCCCCCCAGTCACTCACATCCGTCGCTGCCTCTGCTCTACACTGTGTGTGTATCAGTGTGTGTGTGTATCAGTGACTGTGTGTGTGTGTGTGTGTATCAGTGACTGTGTGTGTGTATCAGTGACTGTGTATGTGTGTGTATCAGTGACTGTGTGTATCAGTGACTGTGTGCAGGGAACCGCCTGCACGGATCTCCTGCCTTTCCTCTTTCCTGTGTCTGAGAGAGTGTGTGTCTGAGTGAGTGAGAGTGTGTTTCTGAGAGTGAGAGAGTGTGTGTCTGAGAGAGTGAGTGTGTGTGTCTGAGAGAGTGAGTGAGAGTGTGTGTCTGAGAGTGTGTCTGAGAGTGTGTGTGTCTGAGAGAGTGTGTGTGTGTCTGAGAGAGTGTGTGTGTCTGAGAATGTGTGTGTCTGAGAGATTGAGAGTGTGTCTGAGAGATTGAGTGTGTCTGAAAGATTGAGAGTGTGTGTGAGAGAGTGTGTCTGAGAGTGAGAGAGTCTGAGAGTGTGTCTGAGAGTGAGAGAGTCTGGGAGAGTGTGTCTGAGAGTGAGAGAGTCTTAGAGAGTGTGTCTGAGAGAGAGTGTGTCTGAGAGATTGAGTGTGTCTGAGAGAGTGAGAGAGAGTGTGTCTGAGAGTGTGAGAGAGAGAGTATGTGTGAGAGAGTGAGTGTGTGTGAGAGAGTGAGAGTGTCTGAGAGAGTGTGTCTGAGAGTGTGTCTGAGAGAGAGTGTGTCTGAGAGAGAGTGTGTCTGAGAGAGTGTGTCTGAGAGAGTGTGTCTGAGAGAGTGTGTCTGTGAGAGTGTGAGAGTGAGTGAGTGTGTGTGAGAGAGTGTGTGTGAGAGTGTCTGAGAGAGAGAGTGTGTCTGAGAGAGTGTGTCTGAGAGAGTGAGTGTGTGTGTCTGAGAGTGTGTGTCTGAAAGTGGGAGCGTCTGAGATTGAAAGTGTGTCTGAGAGATTGAGAGTGTGTCTGAGAGAGTGAGAGAGTCTGAGAGTGTGTCTGAGAGTGAGCGTCTGAGAGAGTCTGTCTGAGAGTGAGAGTCTGAGAGAGTGTGTCTGAGAGAGAGTGTGTCTGAGAGACTGAGAGTGTGTCTGAGAGTGAGAGAGTGTGTCTGAGAGAGTGAGTGTGTGTGTCTGAGAGTGTGTGTCTGAAAGTGGGAGCGTCTGAGAGATTGAAAGTGTGTCTGAGAGATTGAGATTGTGTCTGAGAGAGTGAGAGAGTCTGTCTGAGAGTGAGAGAGTCTGAGAGAGTGTGTCTGAGAGACTGAGAGTGTGTCTAAGAGATTGAGAGTGTCTGAGAGAGTGAGAGAGAGTGTGTGAGAGAGAGTATGTGTGAGAGAATAAGTGTGTGTGAGAGAGTGAGAGTGTCTGAGAGAGAGTGTGTCTGAGAGAGTGTGTCTGAGAGAGTGAGAGTGTGTCTGAGAGTGAGAGAGTGTGTCTGAGAGAGTGAGTGTGTGTGTCTGAGAGTGTGTGTCTGAAAGTGGGAGCGTCTGAGATTGAAAGTGTGTCTGAGAGATTGAGATTGTGTCTGAGAGAGTGAGAGAGTCTGTCTGAGAGTGAGAGAGTCTGAGAGAGTGTGTCTGAGAGACTGAGAGTGTGAGAGTGAGTGTGTGTGAGAGTGAGTGTGTGTGAGAGAGTGTGTCTGAGAGTGAGAGAGAGTGTGTTTGAGAGAGTGAGAGTGTGTCTGAGAGAGTGAGAGTGTGTCTGAGAGTGAGAGAGTGTATCTGAGAGAGAGTGTGTGTGTGTCTGAGAGAGTGTGTCTGAAAGTGAGAGCACCTGAGAGTGTGTCTGAGAGTGAGAGTCTGCGAGAGTGTCTGAGAGAGTGAGAGAGTCTGAGAGAGTGTGTCTGAGAGATTGAGTGTCTGAGAGAGTGAGAGAGTGTGTCTGAGAGTGAGAGAGTGAGTGTGTGTGAGAGAGAGTTAGAGAGTGTCTGAGAGAGTGAGTGTCTGAGAGTGTGAGAGTGAGTGTGTGTGTGTGAGAGAGTGAGTGTGTGTGAGAGTGTGTCTGAGAGAGAGAGTGTGTGTCAGAGAGAAAGAGAGTGTGTCTGAGAGAGTGAGAGAGTGTGTCTGAGAGAGTGAGTGTGTCTGAGAGTGAGAGAGTGTGTCTGATAGTGAGTGTGTGTGTCAGAGAGTGTGTGTCTGAAAGTGGGAGCGTCTGAGAGATTGAAAGTGTGTCTGAGAGATTGAGAGTCTGAGAGCGTGTCTGAGAGTGAGAGAGTCTGAGAGAGTGTGTCTGAGAGTGAGAGAGTCTGAGAGAGAGTGTGTCTGAGAGATTGAGAGTGTGTCTGATAATTGCGAGGTCTGTCTGGAGAGTGAGAGAGTGTGTCTGAGAGTGTGAGAGAGAGAGTATGTGTGAGAGAATGAGTGTGTGTGAGAGAGTGAGAGTGTCTGAGAGTGTGTCTGAAAGAGTGTGTCTGAGAGAGTGAGAGAGTGAGTGTGTGTGAGAGAGTGAGTGTGTGTGAGAGTGTGTCTGAGAGTGAGTGTGTCTGAGAGAGTGAGAGTGTGTCTGAGAGAGTGAGAGTGTTTCTGACAGTGAGAGAGTGTGTCTGAGAGTGAGAGTGTGTGTCTGAGAGAGTGTGTGTCTGAAAGTGAGAGCGTCTGAAAGTGAGAGCGTCTGAGAGTGTGTCTGAGAGTGAGAGTCTGAGAGAGTGTGTCTGAGAGAGTGAGAGAGTCTGAGAGAGTGTGTCTGAGAGAGTGAGAGTGTGTCTGAGAGAGTGAGTGTGTCTGAGAGTGTGTCTGAGAGAGTGTGTCTGAGAATGTGTCAGAGTGTGTCTGAGAGCGAGTGTGTCTGAGAGCGAGTGTGTCTGAGAGAGTGTGTCTGAGAGAGAGTGTGTCTGAGAGAGTGAGAGTGTGTGTCTGAGAGAGTGAGAGTGTGTCTGAGAGAGTGAGAGTGTGTGTCTGAGAGAGTGAGTGTGTGTCTGAGAGAGTGTGTTCCTGAGAGAGACACCAACTGCGCACTGCAACTGTTAGGTATGTATATACAACTTTGTTTTTACGTTGGGCGCCTCGGAAAAATCCTGATCGCCTTGGGGAGCCTTGAACCGAAAAAGTTTGGGAACCACTGGGCTAGACTCTGTTTTTATGACCTTTTTTACTTTATAATTATGGATAACCTTTACACTAGCCAGATTTTAACTATTACGTTAATATACCAGCGAGTACCTTAATATATTTCAATCTCAAAAATGACATTTTCTCATTAAAACAACACACAAACATTTTGAACAAGGTTGTTTTCGCTTTAGGTATCAAAGTACTTTACACCTAAAATGCCCTACATAGGAGAAGTGAAGGAGTTGTAACTTATGTACAGATTATAGTGACAATCTGGCCATTCCTCGTGACTTCCAAATGTAGCCGCTGTTAATGCTCCCGCTGGCATGTTGCAGCGGGACATACTCTATGTGGCAGCGGGAGCAAACACCAATGCCCAGACCAGGATCGTCTGGGAGTTTGGCGGGGCTCGGTGCTGGCGGAGAGCGCGGGGCCTCTAACTTTTCTCCAGGCATCTCCTCCAGGGATGTTGTGGCGTCATTTGACGGTAATGCGTCATTGTGGCGATGCATCATCACAAGGAGAAGATGTTGGAGATGAGGAGCAGAAGGAATTGCTGGAGAGGAGCTGCCCCCTCCCCCAAAACCTAGCCCCCCCAAACTGTTGTGGGGAATAGCGTGGGGTCTCTATAAACGCGGGGCTCGGTGTGATTGCCCCTGGTCCAGACATTAGCCACGAGAGATAAAAGGGGATGGGCTGATGCGCTGTTTAACCTGCTGGCACCCACCAGCATATTCAATATCTCCTGCTACATCTGTATGAGAGAATCACGCCTAATCTGCAGGAAAGCAAAGCATTTTCATACTTTCTCCCTGTGAACAAAAAAATCTGTGAATGGAAGATGAAGAAACCTTTCCCATGTTCCTACTAAATCTTCCTGAAATTAGTCTTGGCCAATATTGATGTGGGAAGTTCTGTATCTTTTGACATCATTTCTTTCCTTTTACCATGCATCACAATATCAGCCAGGTCTCATGTGGGATAAATCTCCCTGGCTGACAGATTTGTGTCTCACGTAAGAAACTGAATAAGACGTTTCTTAAATGCGGTTGAGATGTAATCATTAAAAATATAATAATATATAAAAATGTTACGTGTGCCAAGGTGAACTTTTCAGAAACTTGTTAAATGGCCCCATTAATCTTTTCTACGTCTGCACCTACGTGCCATAATTACATTTCTAAATGAGTCCAGTAATGGCTCTTAGATGTAGGAGAATCCAGTGTCAGCTATTTAGCTCTCCATTCTATTTCAACTTTACTATACAATTGTTCATTTGGGTAATACAGTGCACATTATTGGGGGGTCTCCCTACCCAGCTCTTCACTTCTGGAGAATTCCATGGTTAGGACTTTGTTTGCACTTGTACCTTGCAGCACACTAGAAGGGGTTAATGGTGAGCAGTCGATGCTACAGATGAAGTGCAGTGGTCGGTCGCACAGCTGCGAGAATTTCCTGGTCAACAGTGTTCAATGCCTTGAAAGTCCGCAGGGTACCGCATAACAGTCGGTAGTGGCCCATCGGGATTAACACACCGGGGGTCCCTGCATGGCACTCGCACTGTGTGAATCCTACTGGGTTGCACCTGTCTGTAAGAGATGTGCAGTAAAAGTGAGACTGAATCAGTCACTCTACCTGTGTGCCAGTATCTCCGTAATTTTTTTATATTCTCCCGCATCACGCCCCTTCATTGCCTTGGTGGCTACCCGATAAGGTAATGAATTTAATTTTGATAACACAGTATTGAAGCAGGGGTCCCCGGAGCGGAACCGCATTAATTTTAGCCTCAGGGACCCCCTGCTGCAAGAGTTACAGTATGGGGAGCCGGTATCTCCCTGCATTGTTTAAATGTCCCGGTCATGTGGGACATGATGCGGGAGAATTTAAATATAGCAGAGATATCGGCACCCCATATCGGGGCCTGAAGCACGGAAAGCAGGGGGTCCCCGAGGCTGAAATGAATGCGGTTCAGCTCCGGAGACCCCGTTTCAATACTGTGTTATTAAAATAAAATAAAAGCCACGCGATCGCCTGTTAGAGGTGCACAGGTAGAGGGACTGATTTGGTCTCACTCTTACTGCGCATCTCTTACAGACAGGTGCAACCGGGTAGGATTCACACAGCGGAAGTCCTATTCAGATGCAGGGACCCCCACTGTTTTAATCCCGATGGGCCATTAAGTCTTCTTACTGGGACTCCACAAGCACATATGAAGAAAACACAGTGCCGCAGTGGATTTCGAGGTGGCAGCGTGACCAACCATAATGCTGCATCTGTATGCTCCACCCTGTGTTCCAGGTGGTATAAAAGAGGAAGCAGTGAGTTCTGGCAGTGAGTTTCCAGTATGGAGCGGAGCCTTGCAGTGTAGAGGTAGAGGCCATGTTCTCCAAAGTATAGTATAGATGTCCTGGCCCTTTAGCCCCTTGTAACAAAGGGGTAGGGTCAGGCAGGTTAACTCACTCCCTTTAGATGCACACTGAGTCCTTCTTTCTTTCTGTTCTTTTATTGCAAAACAAACAATAACAGATGAGGGGAATTATGGGCGAGTGGCATATGTGGGGAAGAGGTAAATTAATAATGCATTGTATGGGAGAAGCATTTAGAGGTGTGTACTCACAGACTGCTGGATCCAAAAGGAAGTGTGCTAGTCTGCACAAACAGGAACAAGCAAATGGGGCATACTGATAAACAGAGAAAGGCAGGGGAAAGGGCTAAACCAACTCAAGTTTTGAGCAGTGAGAGGTTGCCAAAGCAATTGGGAGAAGCTAATGGAAACTACACGGAATAGCAACATTGTTGCAACTATACTGAGGAGCTGGCAGCCTCAGAGCAGGGAAATATGCAACTGGTTCCAGAACAATAGATTAGGCCCCCTTTTATTGTGCTGCAGTTAGGGACAGTTAGGTGCCTTCACCCGTGCGGAGGCTGTGAAGTGACCCGCGTGAAGCGGGTGCTTTCCCTGGCCATGGTGGACGGGCCGTGGGGGGCGTTTCTAGGGGTGTCACAGAGCTGGTTCGCCCTCATTGGGCGAACCGCTCACGTGACTGGCCTGTCGCGCCAAGAAATCAGTTTCAACTGATTTCGTGCGCAACGCGCTTCCTCCCGCGCGCCGTATGGACGCAATCACTGCCTTAAGGCAATCTGATCGCTCAGCGTGCGGACGCCTCCACACCATGGCCCCAGCCTTAGGATCCCATATTATGGCCACATGAGAAGAGCATGTCCCAGTAAAGGGAATGCAGACATGCCTTACTGGGCAAAGCAGAGAAGCCCCCAGGATGTCTGCGGATCAGCCATACCAGCGGATTCCCATCCACAGTATTCAGTAACCCCTGAGGAATTGGCAGTTACAAAGCAGGATGGGAAAGTAACATTACACAGAACAAGCCAGGATCTCAGCAGGGGCCCGCAGTATAAGGGACCTCCAGGGTGTTGTTAAAAAGGGGGGCCTGGTCCACAAGATGAAATCAGTACAGTAACAAGAGAATGTACTGTACCTCCCATGAGTATTAAGAGTTGGCACTTAGGGAAAAGGTCTGTAAGAATGATAGCAGTATGGATAAAATAAAGTAAACATGTAAATCTAAATGTGACTGCAGTGCAGGTAAATGAATAAAGATTGAAGTTGTACTATAAAAACTCTTGGCGCCCATCTTTTCCATCGCCCAGCCGACCGCAGACAGCACCCTGAGACAAGGTAAATCATTGCTGATGTCAAACACAGAACTACTTCGATGTAACCTCCCTAGGGAGCCGGCCAGGGAAGGTCACATACATCTGGCCTCTAATCACAGTGGGCACTGATTTTTATTCTGCTGAATGAGGCAACAGTTCTGTGGAACTGAACCTGCCCTTACATGCCAGGCACACACTATATCTTCAGGATATCTCCTTAATGTCCCCAAACTCCCCTCCTGGGCTCTCCTCAAGATGGTAAAGACCGTCTCAATCCCAGCCATTTTCTTTCCCCCCTTCATTTCTATCCTGACCCTTCTAACTGGGTCAGTCTTCAATTTAAAACTTGTTTTAACAGGAACTTTAGCAAAACATTTAGAACTCAATATCTCAGGACGGACACACAGCTCAATGGGACTGACTCTTTTATTGAGGGCTCCTTACTCCTACATACATCAGTAATAAAATTACATAGATAAAGGTATACTTTCAAACTACATAATTGTGATCACAGAGAGTAATCCTTTGTAGCCCAGTGGGTAGCTACAAAACCTTGTAATAATCCTGATTACCTCTTGTGCCAGGGAGCTGTGCGTTATTTCCCACGATTGCCGTCACATGTCCTCCTAATGATTGAAGGGCCTACACATCATTACTATAAAGCTTTACGAACATGCTATTTCAGTACATTGATTCAATGAGATCCAGTCCTTTGTGGCAGTGAATGGGTTACATTTGCAGTCTCCTCTACTCTTAAAAGGACCCCAGCAGAAACCTCAATTTCCTTTGCCCTAGAGTATATACTGTATGTATGTGGGGAAAGTACCTCTGTAAATTACTGCAGCCAGGGATAGACATGGCAGATTGGATGCTTCAGCAGATTCTTTCTTAATTCCAGTCTTATTATACCTGTGCCTTCACTTGGGAGGGAGAGCCAATAAACAGTGAGGATGAGACAAGAAGGGGATACCAGGAGAGGAAATTGCAATCATAGTATTTTCCTGATACAGTGAAAAGTCCATAAACAAAATTGTTCAGTAAAATTCAGTAGTTTGAAAAATGTTAGGGTTCACTTGCAGTAAGTCACTGTATCATATGATGGGGCCTATGCAGAGAGCAGCGAATTTTAAAATTGGCGAATTTATTAAAAAGTAGCTTTTTTGGAGAGTTTTAATCTCCATATGCAGAAAAGTGCGAATTCTGCTATGTTTAACATGGATGCGTGTGGCGAGTTTAAATTGGCGAGATGCGCGCTTCAGAAATGTGTTAAAACAAATTCGCGCCTTTTTTTCCCTTTGCAATGGCCGCGAGCGGCAGTTTTTTCTGGAGAGGCAAAACGGAGACAATCGCGCCATTTTATTGGCGCGAACAGCCGCTAGATGCCATTCGCGCCTCTCTGCATACGGATATTTTTAAAACTGGCGAGATTGAGGTTCTCGCCAGCCGCGAGGCGAGTTTTACAAATAGAAAAGAAAAATTGGCGCGTTTTTCGGAACTCGCCATTTTCTGCTGCTTTCTGCGCGATTTTCTCCAAAAAATGGCGAATTTCGAAATAGCGCTGCTCTCTGCATAGGCCCCATAGTGTTTTATTGTGCATTGTGGGTCCTTCTGGCAGCAAAGGTGATAATGCACTCAATATTTCAAAGTGGAGCACTACTGTTTTTATTATACAATTACATTTATTTTACTAACTTCTAGGTCCACTTTCACAGCAGGAATACACTTTTGTAGAATGAGGTCCAAAGACCTTTTACCCCAATGTTTATCAGGTTTAGAAAAAAAATTTGTGATCATCCTCATGACCACTACTTTTAATTTCTTACATTTTAATCACTGATTCACAGCAGATCAGTGACTGGGATAGACATGGTTGCCGACACAAGGGAGAGCAGGAACAACTGTCCAGGGTCTGGCGGTGGTGGGCTGAGTCGGTGGAACTCAGAAGTCACCCGGAAGTCAGGCCCCACACGTGAAAGTACAGGCCCCTCCCTCTCCCCCCTTCAACACACTTTAGACCCCTCCCTCTCCCCCCTTCAACACACTTTAGACCCCACAGGTTCACACCTTGGTCCTGCGCCCAGGGAAAGCTGTTGGGGACACAGTGCTAAGTGAAAACAGTAACTGCACACTTTATCAGTGTATTGATAATAGTACAAGGCATTATAAAGAGGGCATAACACTAAGCTGAAACTCTGTCTACTGTAGTTCTCTGGGAAGAGGATAAGGGTAGAGGAGTGCAGAGGAATTGTATATATATTAATACTCTTGCAGCATAGGACATAAGAGGAGGACTTTCAGTGCCAAGATCAGACCGGGTGGAAGAACAAGAAATTCAGCTGGGTCTGCCCTTAATCGCCCAGGTAAATAGTTTCCCAGTTTGCCTGGGCTCCACCTTGAATAAACTTTGCGACAGGAACCACCCCCTTCACATTGCTTCCTCTAAACATGGGCCAGGAAAGCAGAAGTAAAAAAAATCTGCTCTGGGGATTAATACCTTAGACCAATTAAATATACATTAACCCATTCACTGATAAAATCCTATCTTAAGTCTTATAAAGTCACCTTGTGCGAAGAATGATCCGTGCTTTTAAACCAAAATGGAACTGGGGGGGGGGGGTTATTAGACACTGCACTCAGGTTTCCTCCCCCGTGTGGTTTGTAGATGGATAGCTCTTTTGCAAGCCTTTCTCCACTGACAAGAACAGAACTGGAACATTTCTTCCTATAATTCCCTGCAGTCCCACCCAGGTCTCCTTAAGCCCTGCGGTGAGAACCTAACCCTACTATGACAGGACTGCCCTTTAGTGCTGTGTCTCTGTGGGCCCCTGTTACTGGGAAACTTGCCATAACTCAGAAAACAAATACAGTTGCTACCCGTTTCCGGACTAGGGGCCTTTACAGCCGGCAGCTCACTACTATTCCTCTTCTCTCTGCCTGCTCCGGTCAGCGCGCGCTCTCACGAGGGGAGGGGGAGGGGGGCCTGTAAGGAAATTAACCCCTTAACTGCCTGTAGGGACCAGAACTCACTAGGAATACTTTTAGCATACTCAAAAAGGTGCTACATAGGTTTTAAATGTATTTACTTAGTCACAGCCGTGTATTGCTGTACAGTAAATACTTTATATGATGATGCCATGCACAGAAGCTCCTTAGTAAATACATGTTTGCATTGCTGACACTTTCAGTGTTAAATCTATTTATTACAAGATCAGTTCCTCCTACACATTTGTTTACACCCCATTTTTTTACAGGGTGAGGACTTTGAGGCAAACACCACTTTTTCACATTTTCAACTTTGGGGACCCCCCACCCCCATGGGTTCTTGAGAGACTTACCTGTGACGTTATCGGATTTAAATCTCCCTCACGGGAAACAAAATGGCTGCCATTTCTCGGGCAGTAGGAAGTTGCAACATAATCAGTTGTGGCTTCCTATTGGATGGCCATTTAAAGCTCCTTTAAAAACGAGTAAGTAATGGCGGTAATTCTACCAGTAAGTATCTCGTGAACCAGTTGGTTACCAGAGTTAAAAATGGTGGATTGATCCTTTAAAATACTCTGGGGCCCATGCACTAAGCTCCGATTTTTTGCGCTGAAATGGAAACATTTTGCCCGGGCGCAAAAGGGTGAAGCCAAATGCGCTATTCACTAAGGCAGCTCTGCACGTTTGGCCCGACAGAAAAAATGCCTTTTAAGGCCTCGGCCATGGTTACTCCTGGCGTGCGGAGGCGCGCTGAGGGTGGGGAATAGAAATATACTGTTACATGTCCTATGTCTGTGGGTATGGGGAATAGAAAAAAAAGCTGCAATTTATTTTCTATTACCCTATATTCCCCACACTATAATATAGACTTAGGACTGGACTTTAAAAATCCCCTCACAACTTTATATATGGTTGAAGCACCCCAGAACCTCTCTACTGATTCTGAGTGACCTGCACAGTAACTGGGTATCCCCCATAACCTAGGGACCACTTATAGTAACAGGGACCCTTTGCATCCGTTTCCACCATTTAACTTTCTGGGCTGTGCTGAAGCAGGGAACCCTAGCGGTGAGTCGCAGAGGTGTTTTCAAGGGGAGATATTGCCGGGACAATGTGCCTATATGTATCCGTGAATCACGCATTATTCTCGGGTACATTTTTGGGGTATCCAGCAACTCTGGACCCCGACTACCTAGACACATTCTGACAACACTTTCTCCGCAAAACCCCCCTTGAAACTCCTACCCTAGCAATCCCTGCTCGCTGGCACGCCCGGAAACCCATCCCCCAGCAATCCCTGCTCGCTGGCACGCCCGGAAACCCATCCCCCAGCAATCCCTGCTCGCTGGCACGCCCCCCGAACTCCTCCCCAGCAATCCCTTCCGCTGGCACCCCGAAACCTCATCCCCCAGCAATCTCTGCTCGCGTGCATCGCCGGAAACTCATCCCCAGCATCCCTGCTACGTGACACGCCGGAAACTCATCCCCCAGCACTCCCTGCTCGCTGGCACTCCCTGCTCGCTGACACTCCCTGCTCGCTGGCATCCCTGGAAAGGTAAAAGCTGAAAAATCCTTTATTGTTGCATAATTACAGGTAATGCATATACAACAGTTAGGGTCAAGAGCTGACACGCCTGAACCCTAAAACATGGATCAGAGGTAACCAAACAGACTTAACCTTTATTAGGGAGCCTGGTTACCCCCTCACCGTTACAGTCTGTAGTTCTCAGCGCTCTGGGGTCCTGTCTGAAGCAGGGAGACCCTGAAACTCGGGAGGCCTGCAATAACGTCTCTTTATATTGGAACGCTTACTCTTGTGTATAATGGACTTGACTTGCCCTTCCTGGGAAAAGGGCATAGCCCTTATCAAAGACTTATGTTTTTGTTAACCATTTATATTCTGAAGATAAGCTCTGTTTTGTTCCACCTTTTTGGGGGCTAAATAAAAAGCCTATACTCTGAAAAGCCCATGTGTCATTGTGAGGTCCCTGCAACAAGAACACCGAATGCGTGACCTTCACCGCGTCTCTACCAGCACCGGGACGAAGGAAAACATTCAGTGCATTTTCTTTCACCGGCCTTTATTGACTCCTGTGGTTTTGTACTTTGTATAAAACGCTGTAATTGGCCTGGGTGTAATTTGTGATTGTGCTATAGTAGTACATGCATATAAATCACCTAATACCTACTGTACTACTGGGTTTTATCTTCTAACACTGCTTATATTGAGCATGGTTGTGTTTTAACGCCTCTATGGTTTGGGGTCATACACGTATACATTCTTTACGTCGATCCTCCCTACATTTCTTTTAGTGTATAGCGATTATAGATATACTGCCGCTTCCTCGCTAGACCTTTGTTTCAAAATTGGTCAATTAAAAGCAGCAGTTTTTCCAATGTTCAGTTTTAAATGTACATGGGGGAGAGAGTCCCCGGCCCTGATTCCCTAGACCTGCGGGAGCCAGCGCTTCCAGAGATATGGGGCTTTATGTACCAGTGTACGGTGAAACATTATATGGCCACAATATAATCTCCTGAGACATTGCAGCTTTTATTGGGTGCTGGAGCGAGTCCCACCCATATCGTGTCCCGCAGGCATGTAATCTGGCCCAGTGGGCAAACATATTATATTTTGGGGAAACAGAGGGTTGAAATTGAATCTTATTAATTTCACCCCAATTAAAATATCACCTTGCTACACCAATTGTAATAATTCCTACTATTAGCCCATCTAATACACCAAATTTACCTGTTAAAAAACCATCAGCACTAGGAAAACCGTCCTATAGATTTGTACAGGATTTACGTGCTATTAACTATCGTAATGCCAATTTTTCCTGTACAGGTAGTCCTCATTATCCAACGTTTCACTTTACAACGAATGGCATATCCAACGCTTTACAATGCAACCCTATGGGCTGTTTTTCGACGCCGGAATGTGTTATCCGACGCTCACCGCCACTGATTAACATGGGACTCACTTTACAACGGTTTCACTATCCAACGCTACTTCCAGAACGGATTCCGTTGGATAACCGAGGACTGCCTATAGTAACAAATCCAGCAACCATGTTATTTTTTCTACCCCCGGCATCTACTTATTTTACTGTAATTAACTGCAGCTTTATAAATGTCTATGTAGCCCAGTGGAGCGCAAACTGGGGGGCGCATGATTGTTCTGGGGGGCGCATGATTGTTCTGGGGGGGCGCATGATTGTTCTGGGGGGGCGCATGATTGTTCTGGGGGGGGGGCGGTTGCAGTGGCCCGTGCGCTTCCCCCAAGGCATTTAAATTAATGCCGGGTGATTCCGTGAGGCCTCTGCAACTTCACTTAGCTTCTCTGCGGTGACGTGTCGCCATGGCAATGCGGCGACGGGGTCATGTGACGTCATGTTGGCATGGCAACGTGACATCACGTGATCCCGCTGCGTCATTTGACGCCGGAGAGCAGGTAAGGGAGGGGAGGGGGGGCGCGAGCAGGGAGGGAAGCAGCCAGGGGGCGCAGCAGGGAAAGAATGCGCACCCCTGATGTAGCCACAATATCTCATGACTCATTCTCTGTTCCTATTGATCTATTACAGTTTTACAAAGAAGCATCTCCAGATAGGGGACAATTCTGTAATGGAGACCACGCTCTATCACAACCACCCCAACCAGAGACAGTTCTACCCAGAAGCCTGCAGTACCCTGTCCTACGGAACCCTGCACCACGACCACGGAAACCTGGGTGCAGATAAAGACTTTCGAACTAGTGAGAGACCGCTTCTTCTGGCCCAAAATGCGAGAGCCCGTAGTGCGCCATTGTCGGAAGTGCCTGTGGTGTATCCAGCAGAAGACACTGTACACACGCGCAGCTCCAATGGGTCATCTAAAGAGCTCTGGTCCCATGGACCTAGTCTGCATGGACTTTCTATGTATAGAGGCAGACTCAAAGGGCATCGGGAACGTCCTAGTAGTGACCGATCACTGCACCCGGTACGCCCAAGCGTTTACGAGGAAAGATCAGAAAGCTCTCACAGTCACCAAAGTACTGTGGGAGAAGTATTTCATCCACTATGGGTTGCCGAATCGGCCGCACTCCGATCAAGGGAGAGATTTCGAGAGCAAGCTGATCAAGGAACTGCTCAACATTCATTTTTTCCTGAATCAACTACAGAGTATCAGAAAAAAACAGCAAATCCCAAAGCTAATTAAATCTGCCTATTCTGTGGGAGTCTTCACAGCCTTCCTTCCCAGGGCTCTGCCTTGCTGGGGGCAAAATGCGTACTTTGTTTTGCAGAGACAAATTAGGTAGAAAAAAGTGTCACTGTCACCGTCACCGTAGCAGTAGCAGGAGATATATATATATATATATATATATATATATATATATATATATATATAAACAGGCTGTACTATTCCCTCTGGTGCGATGTTGGTATATACTCTGATATACTACACCAACACTGCCATTCAATCTTATTCAAACACAAAGTTATATTACAATATGTTGTGTGCTACACTTGCATGTATACTACATTATCCAGGAAGGGTTTTGAGGGTTTTAGCAATCAATACTGTGACAATTTGAGATAAAAAACAGGATGAGGTATGCTGGTCACTAGAACGCAACCATTGCTGGACACACGGCTGATACTTCATGCTGAAGTGCGCCTCCCAGATTAACGTTTTGGCAGAAGTATTCCTAAACATTTCTCAACTTCAAATCTAGAAATCTAACAGCTTCTAATCAATATCCCAAGGAGGTAGAAAGACTGATGTGAAAACGGACCAATCGTGCAGTCATTGTGTCCTGCATTTAGTAAACTGTGTTAAGATTTAAGGAATTTATAGATTAGCACATGGGTGTGCAAACTGGTGGGCGCAAGATTATCTGCGGGGGGTGCAGGGTTTACAGAGGCCCCGCGCGCTTCCTGAAGGCACTTAAATTAAGTGCTGGGGAAGCGGCGAAGGCCTCTGTAAACTTCACGTACCTTGGTTCAGGCGGCGTCTGGAGACATCGCCATGGAAACGTGGCGGGGTCATGTAACGTCACCTTGGGGGACGCAGATAGGGGGACAACCGGCAGGGGGGGCGAGCACAGGAGAAAAAGATTGTGCTCCCCAGGATTAGCACAACAGAGTTTAGTTAAATATGGAGGTCAGCTAAAGGGAGTCCTGGATTACAAACCTCTCCGTCGCTATCAGAGATCACGATAAACGGCTCTTCGGTGATATTTTTCTTCTCATCACTGCCCCCTGAGCCTCCATCCTCTCCTCTGTCCTCTCCTCTGTCCTCCTCGTTTGGTGAATTGTGCCCCTGTGCTTCCTCTGAGTGGCTCTTCCTCCTCTTGCGAGGCATCTTCCCCAACTGTACAGAAGTTAACAGGTTACAGGTGCTGTGCAGGAGAACGTATTCCTCTGTTCCAAATGTCAGCTCCTGTTAACTCTTAAAAGGCAGATGTATTTATTATGTTTTCTAGACCAATATTGCTCTGTAGCGCAATCAAATAAACATGGTTGCTTTTGCCCTTTAAAATCTGAGTCACCATTATGATGAAAATACTATGAAATGTAAAGGCTTCTATACAATTTTAAAAATGTTTGCTTTAGAATTCTCCATCTGTATATATTTGTATGGCAGTACTTTTCCACCTTTTAAAAATGTAAAAAAAAAAACCACTTTTGTAGGGCACATTTATTTCTTATAATTATATAAACAATGTCTAACACTGCAGTACAACATGTAAAGACCTTTACGTTGTTACATTTTTATAATATAGAGAAATATGTTATGATATCTTGTATATACAGGCACACTAATTTCCAAAGTGGGCAAGTACATTTTCGGTGACCCATAAATTTGCCCACTCAAGAATTGTGTCCTGCCCGCAGCGAGACCAAAAGTTAAACATGGCCAATTTATAAAGCAAAACTTGACAATCCAGATCTGTGGTTAAGTTTAAGGATCTCTGAAGAAACCATTTACACCAATAGTTCACCTAAACTGAAATTGTGTGGCATATATAAGAATGAATACCAACCTCAATATAAATAAAAGAAAAAATGAGGAATAAGTGCAAACCTACCAGTCTTTGAGGCCCAAGAAATTAGGGCTGTTGGTCCCGGGGTTACCCAATTATCTGTTTCACACAGGTCTATTTTCTAAGTAAAGTGTTAAATCGGGCACATGGCAGGACACCCAGTCTGGTTCAGAGCTGAGAGGCAGCGAGAGGAAGTGGAGAAAGCTTGGACCAGGCAAACTGGACACGAGGTCCGGAATTGAGTCCGCCAGCCGAGTAACCTCAGTGCAATCTGACTGCAAACAGGTTTATTCTAAACCAAACTTATTTCCCTTTCACCCCCTACTCATCACATGCATTCAGTGAATACAATAAATGCCAGGTCTCAAACAATGTGCAAAGTGTAAGTATGACACACACCTGGGGTATTACAAACACACACAACATGAGTGCAGGGTAGTGTAGCTACAATAGTTTGTGACACATTTACCCATATATAAAGTGAAGCATTATTAACTTGGAGATGGAGCGGTTACATACACATTTACCCCTGGGTGTAGAAGTGACACATTTCCACCTGGCCGGGTAGTTACAGTGACATTTTTAACACTGGCCGGGTAGTTAGTGACACATTTACCCCTTGCCGGGCAGTTAGTGACACATTTACCCCTGGCCGGGCAGTTAGTGACACATTTACCCTTGGGTGGGGTAGTTACTGACACATTTACCCCTGGCCGGGCAGTTACAGCGACACATTTACCCCTGGCCGGGCAGTTACAGCGACACATTTACCCCTTGCCGGGCAGTTAGTGACACATTTACCCCTGGGTGGGGTAGTTACTGACACATTTAGCCCTGGGTGTGGTAATGATGTAGCTCTCTGACTCACCAGTCGGGTGGGGGTCCGTCTCCTCCGCTAGTTCACCAGCGGATTTGTCCCGAGAGAAACTCAGGAAAACAAACGCGCAATAATTGATAATAACAATGTGAGAGCGGCACGCGCGCCCCAGCTACTTCCTCACATCGCGCGGGAACAGACTGGCGCGCTCCCGAAAAATGTCACTGGCACGAGCGGCGCTGGAGCAAGCGACGGGCACGCGCAGTGAGGAGCGTACCAAGAGACTGGGGAAGGAGGGGGAGTGGGGTCAGAACACCGACTGCTCACCTCACAGGGTGAAGCTGTCACCGGTCGTACTGCACTCCCTTATCTGCCAGGTCACTGTGTAGACCGTGAAGGGATATCCTGTAGTAGGCCATTGTTTATTGACATGTAATATCCCCAAGTAATGCCATTAGTAATAGAATAAGAACTACATGATTACATCTATGTTTAGTAAAGCATATGCAGACAGTGTTGTTTTTGTAGGGAGTATTATGGCAGAACCTTACGCAATTTTTTTTTTATACATAAACAATTCAGCTTTAAATAAAGTAGGTGGAAGAAAAGTATTTATCCTCTTCAAGCTATCATTTCTTATTCACTATACAGGTATGGAGCTTCATGTTAAATAAAAGTACCTGAACCTAGTTCTCCTAAGTCCCCCTCAACCTCCCCCCCAAGTCCCAACCCCCCAAAAAGCTCTGTAAGCATGGCTGAGATTATAGTGAGTGCGCGAGCGCATGGGGTCGCACGCGCCTCTCGCCCAAGCGATGGGTGAACTCAGCTTCCAGCGATTAGGGAGGCGTGGTGGAGGCATCACCAGGCTGGTTCGCCATCATTGGCTGGACCGTTCACGTGATGTGGCGGACGCACAAAAAGACAAAATAATTTGTCTTTTCAAAAAACTGCCGTGCGAATGCGCGCAGTATGGGTAGCCTCATAGGGAAGAAGTATGTTGTTCTCGCCGCGCCTGCACCGTCGCGAGCACTATAATCTCAGCCTGAAGCCTCGTCCAGGGTGCTAAGAGGCGCGCTGGCGCTCCAGCGCTGCACCCTGCTCAGCCATGCTTTTCCTGACTGGCTAGGTGCGCGCGCGTCTGGGGGCGCGGCCTCTACGTCACGGAGCTGTATCGCCCTCATTGGCGATTGAATTCAGACTAAATTCAAATGTCTAACTCCGATTAAAGGAGAAATACCTTTTGCTAATCCCAAACAGCATTCAAGGCTTAAAAAAAAAAAAAAACGCTCATGTGACACGCTTGCGAGCGGTAAATTCAAATTTGCTCGCTCGGCATGCGGTTTGAGCGCCGTTCAGGCGCGCCCGCCCGCTCACGCAGGACACGTGCATTGTCGCAACGTGTCTACCGTGAGCGTGCGTGCCCGCTCAGTGCCACCCTGGACGAGCCCTAAGGCAGCGCATACAGTTGCGGTGACGGCGACTGACACATACCGTGATGTGCATCATGCTACACATAGTGACCGCGACAAGGCGGCGGTACAACCGAGCGGCAGGAACCAGGAAAGACAAATCAATGTGTCTCTCCGTGTGGCTGCCGCGTGACATCAGCGTCAAGTGAAGTGTTTCAGCCAATGATGGGAACCACTCGCATGATGTCACTCCTCCGCCACTCCCCCAGTCGCCTGCATAGAGTGCAGGATTCGCGTGCACGTGCTGCGTGAATGACGTCACGCGGTCTCTCGCGCACACTGCAGTCCACATAAGCGCGGCCTAAGGCTGCGTCCCCGCTAGCGCTGAGATATATGTAAGTCCCTGCTCACGCGGTGCGTGCACGCTCGTGCCTGGGCACACACGCTCACCGGCGCTCATGTAAACAAAAAAAATCTAACTTTCCAGCGCGCTCATTGCCCCTCCCCCCCCCCGCGCAAACATAAATGACAGGACACCCGGCGCTCATGCTTGGAGCGGGGACTCAGCCTAACTCGTACTTATACAATTGGGACCCTGTCAGTTCAACAACAGTCAAGTTCATGAATGTTCCTGTAACACTTGTAAGAAACTACATTTAAATGTCTAATTACTATTAGTGTTAGCTTTTTACAATTACTGTGTAATCAGAATAACAGTGTTTGTGACTGTCAATGTGTTTTCACATGGGAATCTCTTTAGGTCATTCCACCCTTAGGCTGAGTCCCCGGTGGCAGCTGCTGCACGCTCTACGGCGTGCGCGCCATACACCAGAGCACAGTCCTCTATGGGGCAGGCCCCAGTCGCCGTGTGCGTGGGAACGCAAAGCGCGATAACGCGACGGCTGGAAGGGAAGACAAGGATTTTGTTTTTCCCTGCAGCGACACGATCACGTTTCACTAGCAACCAATAGTGCTGATTGAGTAGACCGTGCTTTGCGTCGCCGACGAGGTTGTCTACTGTGTTTACGTCACGTGACCGAGGACCCGAGATCTCCCTACTAGTGCTGCGTGTACACACAGACGGGGGTCTGTGCGCGTCCCTGGTGTTGGTGCATGATGCGTCCGGGGGGCGGGGTTTAACCGCGATCCTGACAGAGGGACAATTGCTGGTCTAAAATAGATTTGAGGGACAGTTACTGAGGTAAAATAGATATGAGGGCAGTTATTGAGGTAAAATAGATATGAGGGGGCAATAGATGAGGTACAATAAATATATGGGGCAAATAATGAGGTAAAATAGCTCAGAGGGACAGTAACTGAGGTAATATAGATACAAGGGGCTATTAGTGTGGCAAAATAAATATGGAACTCTCCTCTTGTCTTCGGAACCTAACCTTTCTCAAACCTTCCCTACTCTCCTGTGATGTCAGAATCCCTGAGGTAACACAAGGATACACTAAGCATACACTAACAGCATACACGTACCCAGCATACACTAAGCTGCCAAAACCCTTTAGGAGAGGGGTTGCATATGTAACGGGTATTCCCCCACCCAATCGCATATAGAGTGTATGTGAGGGGGAACCTATATGTTACCAGGTGTGGTGCGTTATACCTGTCAGGCCCACAGGAGGTCTGAGACTCCGCCAGTAAGAGCCTGGGGTGAATCTCTGGAACGTTTCTGGTCAGCGCCTCCACCTATGTGAGATTCTAGGAGTGTAGAGTGGCCCTCACATAGGAACATCCATAAAGTAACCAGCCCACACCAAAGGTTATGGCTAAAAGGGTTTACTATATGGCAAATAACACAACATAACATACTTCAACAATATGACATTGACAGTGTCCCTCTATAACACTAATAGGCACAACTACCCGGTCACCACGCAGGGCTTTTTACCCCACACGTTATATCAATAGTCCCAAATGTCCCACAATATCCCAAATGAGTGACTGTTGGTAAAGTTGGTGCACTTATAGATACCTGCCCGGGCACACGTCCGTGCCCGGGTGTAAAGCTCTTCAAAAAGGGTCTGACGCAGGAACAGGAATCCGCCTCCGCGTGAGGTGTCTCCCTCGTGGAGCGTCGCACCCACAGAATGTCTCTTGTAGTAGCCTGTCTGAGCCCAGACGCAGGCCGCGATCACTGCGTGCAACTGTCACATAGAACTGGGTACTATAGAAAGCAAACCCCCCCTTGCACTGAAAGGGGCCTTTCCTGAAACTGCCAACTAATTGCTGTGGCTGCACTGCAAGCCACACTGTCTTTTCTTGTCAGAGCACACAGCACTGCAGCTGTGTCAGTGACAAGACTCAGATTCAGATTAGGGCATGGTCCCTACCTAAGGGGCCTTCCCTATGAACTTACCCACTAACCTAGTGGGGAGTGGGGCCTACCTGGGCCTGTGGTTTCTCTGGCCTAGTACAGCAGAGCCCTGCTCTGTTTACACTACCTTCCCCAATCTCTTCCTGGATCCAACTGACAAAACCCTGTCTGCACACAACATTGTTGCAACTTTGCAGCATGAGAAGCTGCCAGCTCTATTGGCTTCAATGCTGCCTGTGACCAGGGTGAAAGTGCAGTCCCCAGAGGCTGCTGGGAATTGTAGTTCTTGGTACAGCTCTTTCCTATGGGGACCGCGTGCGCGATCTTTACTGCGCATGTCTGAAGCTGTAATGGCCGCCGCTACTCTTAACTGAGCATGCGCAACTTCCAAGAGCTCTTGCACACATGTAATGGCCACCTCTATGCTTGCCAACCTCTGTGCATTGCACGGCACAGGCGCGAACTCCCGCTCCAACCTCAACATGGCCGCCGCGACTGCTCTGCTTACGCGCAAGCCTCCGCACATGCGCGAACACATTAAACATGGCGGCGTCCTGCCGCAGCTGCCACCGGGAGCCCCCGGGAACGCGCTCGCCCCCGCAGCAGCACACACGCAAGGGGGAAAGAAACCTGCAGACAGGGGGACCAGAGGGACCCTGGCTACACATATATTTATCTATCTATGTAGCTTGATCTATGAAGTTCCCTCCGGCACCTGAATCGAGAAAAGCAAGTGTAGATACTTGAAAGCCCTCCCCATAGAGTGTAATGGAGACAAGAATGCAAGATGGGTTGTCAGTAGAAATAAGGGAGAGAAAAAGCGATCCCAATGAGACTTCCCACGGGTCTCATGGGAACTTTGCGTTTCCCGAATTTTGGGGACAAAAATAGGCAAAATGTCCAGAAACACCGCAGTAAAGACATAGGCCAGCGTTTTTGCGTCGTAATTTCTCCGATTTGGAAAGGCTAGAACCGCCTAATTGCATAGGTTCGGATGTATCCGGGGAAGAAACCTCAGCTGGGCTCACCTGACCGGGACTGATCCGGGATGGAATGGTACGATGGTGAACCTTCTCTGAACGTCTCTCCAGGAGGCAACGATCCACCTTGATACAGACGGCAATGAGCTCCTCCAAATCGGTGGGGCGAGCGTAGGCTGCCAACTCATCCTTCAAAGCTTCTGATAAACCTTGCTGGCCAGAGCTACATCGTTCCAGTCGGTCTCGGCAGCTATAGTTCTAAACTCAAGAGCGTATTTGGCAACTGAACGGCTGCGTTGGGAAACATGAAATAGTGCAGAGGAAGCAAATTCCTTACGACCGGGCGTATCAAACACTTTCCGGAATTCCTGGGCAAAGGCTCCGATATCCTGTGTGAGGACGGATCTTCGCTCCCAGATGGGAGAGGCCCAGGCAAGAGCGTCATCTACAAGGAGAGAAAAAATGTACGCCACCTTGGCGCGGGGTGCAGTAAAGCGTGAAGGATTCATTTCAAATTGTATAAAGCATTGATTCAAAAAACCCTGGCATTCATGAGGGTCGCCCCCATAATGGTTGGGGGTAGGTAAACGAAGTTCTTGAGAGAAAGGCAAAGCTGGAGTAGTGGGAACATCAGGGACAGCAGGCACAAGAGGAGAATGCGGTTCCTGTAAGGCACGGGAAAGGGTGTGAAAGTCCTCCTGAAGGGAGAGCATGGTTTGCTCGCTACCCACAATTTTTTCCTCTAAGGTAGTCAGGTAGCTTGCGTGTGTGCGCAGGACTCTTCCTACCTCAGCGGGGTCGAAGTTTGTGTGGCTGAGCATACTGTAACACGTAGCTCACCACAAACGAAGCGCGACCGCGGTGCTGGGGTAGGGAATTTTTTAACGCCGACCCACAGCCACGCAGGCGCGCCTACGATGTAGAGTAGTCATTCAAGCCAGGTCAGGGTTATAGATTGGAGATTAGTGTTAGTATTTGCCAGGTCTGGAGTGGAGAGTTGCGGATCGTCGGAGTGCGTAGCCAAGTTCAGGGTTGGAGAATATCGGATAGTCGGGGTACGTAGCCAGGTTCAGGATAGGAGAAAATCGGATCGTTGGAGTACTTAGCCAAGGTCAGGACTGGAGACAGTAGAATGGTCGTACGAAGCCAGATCAGGAGAGGAGAGGTGCGGAATCCAAAAGACAAGCTAGGTAGGCAACAAGAAGTTAAACAGCAAGGCAAGGTCACAGGTACTGGAATGCAGCAAGGCACGGCGTCACACTAGACTATGCTCAGCAAGGATTGAGAGCAGACTGAAGGTATATAAAGGCAGAGCCTCCAATACCCAGCCAGGGTGGAACCAGGAAGTAAGCACCGATAGACTGCTGGTGCACACAGCTGTGCCCTATGACACAGTCTAATTGGGGATGAGGGCGGAACTGCTCATGCGCCGACCCGCGCACGTCACGAGGTCAGGGGGTGGAGCTTGGAGCGCGCATCACCCCTACGCCGATACTGAGTGTCTTTAGAGCAAGAGGGGGTGGGACCAATCGCGAGTCAACACGCTCGCGTCACTGAGGTCCGGGGCGGAGCAGAGAGCGCGCGTCACTCCCACGCCGGTCCTATCCATCACCAGAGCGGGGGCGGGACTTAGACCGTGCGTCAGCAGGGAGACTGGCAGAGCGGGAGGCAGGGTCAAAATCCGCAGACGGGGAATCAGGCCGCGCAAGGTCCGCGCGCGCGTACTGTGACCACGAGACCGTGCATCCTGAGTGTCCGTAACGGAAGGTTTGTTGGGGTGAGGAGACAGTTTGCGACCACCAGGATGGCGAATCCTCACAGTGCTACCACCATATCTGAAGAGAAAGAAAGGGTACAGCTGCCGGAGGAGTACTTCGACTTCAAGGATGTCTTCGACAAAGTTAAGTCTGAAATTCTTCCTCCACATTGTCCCTACGATTGCCCCATCGAATTACTTTCAGGTACGACACCGCCCAGAGGGGCCTCTTATCCTTTGTCTATGCAGAGACTAAAGCTATGAAAGAATACATTGCTGAGAATCTGCTGAGAATCTGCTGAAAATCTGCTGAGGGGTTTCATTCGCAAATCCACATCTCCCACTGGGGCCGGGTTTTTCTTTGTCAAGAAAAAAGATTTTAAATCTTGATCCTAAACTGAGGCCTTCCATTCAAAATGTACCTAGGTTTGTGTTTAGGAAAGCAAGAACGATAGCAGGTTATGTTTCACCTAGCTTATTTACCGCACCTGTAACAAAAACAAGAGGCTTTGTAGCACCAGTAGGTTTTCATAAGTGTGGATTTTGTAAAGTCTGCACTTATGCTAAACCTATAAAAATTATCCACACAAAAATACACAGACAAGTGTAGCCCTGTGTAAAAATGGGTTACATGCCTTTCTCATTCTGTGCTGTTATTCCTGTTAAGAGGGCAGGTTTGCCCTCAACCCCTTGTGATGTGTAAGGTGTTGCAAAGGAACTGACAGCATGCTCTGTGTCCACTGTTAGTCACTCAGGGGTGGGTCTTCTGGAACCTATATATAACGCATCACTTCCTAAAGTTAGTCTGTTGATCCTGGGTTCAAGTCTGCTCTGTCTTGAATCAAGTCTGTGAAGTTCAAGTGTCAAGTGGCAGATTGACAAGCTGACCCCACACTGTGTCCAGGGCTCTGGCACAGCTGGTAGTCTCCCTCAGGGGAGAGGTGGCAGAAATATCCCTGACTCTATTACAGAGTCGGAGGTACTTCCTTAATATGTGCAGCTATATGATGTTGCGTCTAAGTACCCGCCGCTATGATGGCAGTCTCTGCCATGCAAGAATGTACATAAGAAGATGCCCTTGTTGAAGACCCTTCTTCCTTGACTGTAGTGTAATCAGGAAGAAGATGCACCCAGGAGTTCTCTTCCAGAAACTCCTCCCTGCTATCGTGGGGATCTGGAAGGGATGGAGGCGCTGTACCAACTGTGAGTAGAACTCAGCACTACCTCATACGCCTGTCATGGTGAAATCCCCACTACCAATGAGCGGGTGACTCAGGAGTCCTGTGAGCCAGCAGGTGCACCACACTACACTGAGATGTAACTGGGGGCAGATTCAGACCATAGGGGCCCATATGAGATTGGGTAGGGGTCGAACCGTTACATTTTTGGAGGCGCTGCTGAGATCATCAGGACAGGCTTTTGCTAGGCTGACTAGGAAACAGGGAATGTATGCTGCCAGGAAGTGCTGTGGGATGGAAGGGAGCCTAGGGATAGTCAGGGGCGTGACGGTCCGCTCGCAAAGTACACTCAAGAGCCCTGAATGGAGTAAAGTAGGTCTGAAGACAGGGCTATAGCTGTTCTAGTCCCTTGAGGCAGCTAGTCGTATGACGCCTTAGGGGGTAGCCTGGTTAACATGGGTCAGGAACTCCTGGGAGGGTCTGCGCTAGGTGTAACCAAAAGTAGGTGACGCCCTAGTACTGCATGGGAGAAGCCAGAGTACTCTAGCCAGTAACCAGACCACACTTACCACAGAGCACATACTGGAGAATAGTGTGTAAAGCATACAGAGAGAGAGTTAGCCTAGCCTGAGGTAGTGTCAGCAGTAATTGTCTGATCTGTATTAAGATTGTACAACTTTAGCACGACAAGGGGGTGGAGTGTCCCAAAATAGCATTTTCCCAAAACACACATGAGATACATGTAGAGGTGCACTGGCATTCTTTATTGCATCGAAATGGCAGCTGCCCAGCAGAGAGGAGCACCATGTGCGATTGCAAGAAGCAAGTAAAAATGGCGACCGAACGTAATGATGTGCCGCACGGTGCGGAGAGTCCAAGATGGCGGCTCGCACCTGATGGAGAGAGCGCACGTGGAGTGTATACCACGGAGGTAACACATACAGAAGGGACTTTTGCTAGTTTACAGTGGAGTGGCGCTAAAGCAGTGGCTGCGCCGTTTTTGTCCTGCCTAGGAGCCCGGGGTGCCACCCTGGAGGAAAGTGTTGAGGACATTGCTATCATGTGCGGAGATAATGGAGTATCTGATTGCCAGATGGTGATCACTACACAAGTAACCCCTGCTGCTAATATGGATTGCAGCGTGATCCAAAATGGCGGCTCCCGCTTCCCTGGGAGACCGCGTGAGCTGTGTGCAGAAGAAACTTTTGCAATAAGTTGGCCAGGAGAGGTGCGAAAGAAAGAACCCCATCCTGCTGGGGGAAGTGGCGCGAAAGCTGTGGCCGCGCCCTCCTGGACTGTGACAGGCTCAGAGCCAATTCTGGGTCATGATGTGCAGTTGTGGGACCCTCCTCTAATATCCACCAGGGGGAGGGGTCCTTGCATCTGCCAATGGCGAACAGAGCTGACTGAGGGAGGAGCTGGATGTGCGCTTCCTGCCCGTCAGTTGCGAGGAGCTGGTGAACAGGAGAGACTGCTGTGCCATGTGTCTCCCTTAGCCAGTGCGACTAATTGTGCCATGGACATTGCCATACACCCCTACCAACTGCCAGGAGGCTTCCTGGTAGTGAAGGCGGGTGGAAAAGAGACCCTGCGGTGCCTGTGCATGCAGTGCAGGTTACCCGGCGGAGAAGCCAGCACCACGGCGCGATGCCCGGAATGCAGGATACACTACCTGTGGGCCGTGGAGTTGTTCGGGCCTGGGCACGCCGCGGAGGCGGGAAGAGAGACAGCCAAGCTGACGGCTGGAGCCTCGCCAAGAGTGAAGCAGGAGAAGGCCGATTTCGGAGAATGGGGATCCCTGCTAATGACGGTACCTGACAAGAGTGAAACTGGGGCCTGCTACCGCAGCGAGAACCCGGAACCTCGCTGTCGGTCCCCTGTGGAGGTACCCTTGCCGGCATCGGAGTCTGTCTCGTCGGACGACGAGCTGGGAAGCCCGACATCGGTGGTGATGCGCCTACCAGCGGGCCACTACAGCGGTGCTGAAAAAGACAAGCAACTTACCGGTGACCTGGCGGAGCTGAGCCTCGAGATCCCGCGACAACCTGCGCTGGTGCGGCCAGAGCAGAGGAAGAGTCCCATGGCCGTGGCGACTTCCAGCGTGAAAGGAGAAGAGGACCTCATCGCAAACCAGCGGAGTGGTGAGATACCCTCTTCCCTCCCACAGGCTCCGATGGAGGCGGCGGAGAAGACAGGCCCGACCAAGGCCCAAGCAGAGCTGAGGAGCGAACCATCGTATCCGGCGCCGGATGTCGAACTGGAGGAAGAGGTTCCGGTGGGGGACCCCACCCAAGATGGCGCCTCGTCCCGCGAGATCGATGACGTCACTTCCGGTGGCCGCAGCGGAGCCGACCGGAAGCAGCCGTCGCCGCCATTCAGCACTAGTCTGTCCGAAGAGGATCTGGACAGATACCGGGAAGCTGTGAAGAGCAGAAGAAGCCAGAAGATGGGTGAGCCTGATCTGCCCAACGTTGCTATGGGCCGAGGCATCGCCAAATTGCAGATCATCATACCGCAGCGTAAGAACACTTCCCCCTTCCCTCTGCCCAAGGCCACTGCCCAAACCCCTGCCCCTGTCACGTCTTCCTCTGGGTCCCAATCTAGCCAAGGGTGGCCTGGGGAGTCCCGGGCTACGTCTGAGGAAAGGACTGGGTCAACTATGGACTGGGGTGAATGCTTTACTTCTGATGAGGGTTCGGGGAGGGAAATGATTCCTGCTAGTACATCCCCGCGGATGAATCCTACCGAGTATGAACCAACTGTGAGGGGGAGGTCTAAACGTTATGGGTCGGCTTCTAGATCCACTGGTACATCAGGTGTCTCTTCTGGGGGAGAGACAGAGGAGAGGGAGACAGCAATGGCAGTAAGAGAGCATGCTGTGGAGCAGAGCACCAAGTGGTGGGCTCCCATGTTTGAGGGGTATGAAGCCTGGCTAGATCACACCCGATTCATATTAATAAGAGGAGAGGTGGTTGACCACTGGTGGGATGTGGGCGAATACTCTGAGAAGGAACACCAGGAAGAGTTAGTCAGACGGTGGTACGAAATACAGAAGGGCCTAGTCATTCCAAGGGGATCCTCTATACTGTATGACGTAATTGACCCTGAAGAGCCCTTATCTTGAGTCCTGCCAGGAAAGGCCGGCAATAAGAAATTGATCAGAATCAGCAGGGCTGAGAGGGCCATAGTTGCACGCTACAAGCAGTCACATGGATTAGAATACCCCTATGTACCAGAACCTCTTATGCAGGAAATAGAGGACAATAGGGATGCTTGGTTAAGGGACTCTTGCCATGTGGAGCATAGGACAGAGGCTAGAATTTGCTACCTAATGAGAATCTGGAGTATTGGGCGCAATATCTATATGCACAAGATGGAGTACCGTCCATAGAACGGACAGCCTAGGTGTTATAGCATATCAGTGTTAGATGCTAATGGGAGGGAGGTCAAGAAGCCTGATCCCAGGCATTACTATTGAGGCTTCTATTCTCCTTAGGAGTAGTCCATAAGTGTAATGCTGGATACCATAATGTCTTATGTGATTATGTACAGTGTGGGAAGATATATTCCTGTATTGATATTTTGTTTTGTATTTTGCAGTTGCCATCTGAAGGAAGGTTCCACAAATTTAGGTCCCAAGCGGGGAAGTTGGATTCCACCAGGGGGAGATTGTAGCCCTGTATAAAATTGTGTTACATGCCTTTCTAATTCTGTGCTGTATTTCCTGTTAAGAGGGCAGGTTTGCCAGAAGTCATCATGGAGGTTTGCCCTCAACCCCTTGTGATGTGTAAGGTGTTGCAAAGGAAGTGACAGCATGCTCTGTGTTCACTGTTAGTGACTCAGGGGTGGGTCTTCTGGAACCTATATATTACGCATCACTTCCTAAAGTTAGTCTGTTGATCCTGGGTTCAAGTCTGCTCTGTCTTGAATCAAGTCTGTGAAGTTCAAGTGTCAAGTAGCAGATTGACAAGCTGACCCCACACTGTGTCCAGGGCTCTGGCACAGCTGGTAGCACTCCCTCAGGGGAGAGGTGGCAGAAATATCCCTGACTCTATTACAGAGTCAGAGTAACTTCCTTATGATGTGCAGCTTATGATGTGCGTGCAAGTACCGGCCGCTATTAGGGCATCTGCATGCAAGATGCAAATAAAGATGCCCTTGATTGAAAGACCTTCCTTGCCTGTGACTGGAGTTAATCAGGAAGAAGATGCACCCAGGAGTTCTCTTCCAGAAACTCTTCCCTGCTATCGTGGGAATCTGGAAGGGATGGAGGCGCTGTACCAACTGTGAGTAGAACTCAGCACTACCTCATATGCCTGTCATGGTGAAATCCCCACTACCAACGAGCGGGAGACTCAGGAGTCCTGTGAGCCAGCAGATGCACCACACTACACTGAGATGTAACTGGGGCAGATTCAGACCATAGGGGCCCATATGAGATTGGGTAGGGGTCGAACCGTTACACAAGATTAAAATTAAGAACTTTATTACATGTAACACTCATTATGTAGTGTATATGCTAACTTGTGGGTGTGGAAAGAACTACATTGGGAGAACAATACGTCCATTGAAACTACTTATAATGGAACATATAAGATCTATAAAGAACAAAGATCTTAGATTTCCAGTAGCGAGACATTTCACTGAATTTCCAATGGGTAAACTAAATCTACTCACATTCAGTGGTATTGAATATATTCCTCCTCCGATTAGACGAGATCGCCAGAATATTTTAAATCAAAAAGAAATGTTCTGGATTTTTTCAATGGACAGTTTAATCCCCAATGGTATGAACATTGACTGGGAGATCAAACACTTCTTAAAATAAAGCTTTTGATTTCTTTCCACACAACCCCAAGTGGTATTACTAATCTATGTCTGTGATTATTATTAATATTGTTACTATTGTTCCTGTTACTTTTTGGTTCATTGATCTCTTCTGGTTATGATCAATAATTATTAATAACAATTTTTTAATTGAATATACAAATGTTGGATCTTTATCTCTGTACATCTATCTCCAATTATATTATCCAATAGTTCTTTAGTTATATTATATATTTATTGATTTGATAGACATTTTATTTAGTTGGTAATAATCGTTTAGGTTGCGAAGATAATAATAATCTATCTATGATTATTACACATTATCCATAATACTATACTAAAATACCTTATAAATATAATTTTAATAGGTTTATATTAGTTATTATTCATTTTCATTATCATATGAGATCCTATTTAATAAGACTATTGGGTAAATTATAATTGGAGATATTATATTTTGATATGCTGATGGGCAGAGTTTGTTCACTTTAGTGACTAATGTCTGTATTCGCTGTTACATAATAACCCTGTTGAGATGTATAATGTCTGTGAAGTCATATATATGTGTATACATATCCAAGATTGACTACTCTACACATTATACATACTATAGCCTATTACATGTGTAGCCCTCTTTCCTCCACCCTAAGTGAGATTGAGGTGGGTAGATGTATCTGACTACTTATCAGTGTGGTGCTGTACCTGTTTGGCAACCAGGAGGGCTGAGCTTCTGCCACGGGGAACCTGGGGTATATACTTACACTCGGTGCAACGCCTCCACTGATGAGGGATCCCAACGTGGTGGGAGTGAGCCCTCACCAGAACAACCATACAGTAAATACACACAATGTGAATAATCAGTATTTACTGACCATGAACGATAACTTCAATGAAACTCTCTTTGCATAACATCAACACATCATATGAATAACATTGCATCACCCTGAATGCATACCATCCCCTCACCCACATGTCCATCATCACATTCCCCTCAGTCCCTTCGATAATACTGTGCTTGGACACTTATCCCTTGAGAGTCCACAACAATAAAGAGAGTGTGAGTGTGAGGGATAGCGCTTCCCTGTGTTGGGGCCCGGTGGTGCATTTATTATACTACCGCCCTGTTCACTGCTCCTGATCAGGATAATCCTTGGGACTCAGCAACACCGCACAGTGATCCCACGCCGCACTGCGCTGCTCTCTGCAATAATGGATACACACGCTGACTCCACAGGGGAGGGATCCCCAGCCGGAATGATCCTTTACCACAGTCTCTGCTATGGAGTCAGATACTCTTTCTGCACTCAGGCTGCACGGGCAGCCTGCAGCATGTCACTTCCTCTCTGAATATGGTGAAGGAGTCCTTGTTTTAAGGCAGTCCCTATAACATACAGTATTCCTCTAGTGTCTCAGGGGACTAACTGGGCCCTGGGGTATACCTCTACCCTAGCCCCTGCATGCAGAAGATCTCTTGCTGTAGATTCTGTCTGATCCCAGACTCTGGCAGTTCACCACATGCAACTGGCACTGGTGATATTACACACACTGTATAACTTAGAAAGCAACCCACCCCCCTTCTTCCTATGAGGGGCCTTTCCCTGACACAGCCAAAGCAACTACTCTAGCTGCACTGCACACAACACTGTCTCTTCTTGTCAGAGCACACAGCACTGCAGCTGTGTCACTGACAAGACTTACACTCACCTAAGGGCAGGGTCCCTACCTAATGGGCCTTCCCTATGAACTTACCCACTAACCTAGTGGGGAGTGGGGAGTGGGGCCTACCTGGGGCCTGGGGGTAACCTGGCCTAGTGTAAGAAGCCACTTGCTCCTTACACACTTCCTCCCCCTTCCTTCTCCCATCTCCAACTGACTAGCGTGGTCTCTGCAACATTGTATCCTTCTCCAACAGGAGACGCTGCAAACCCTATTTGCTGGCTGACTGCACGTGATGTGGGTGAAAGGGCAGACCCCAGAGGCTGCTGGGAATTGTAGTCTACTCAGGACCTCTTTAGCATTGGGACTGCGTGCGCTATGCCTGCCGCTATGCTTAACTGCGCCTGCGCGACCTTGGGGAGTTCCTGCACTACGGAGCGCCATCTCTGCCCCTTCGTGCTCACTATATTGGCCGCCGCGTCGCATCTGCGCATGCGCGAGCCTCCGCGCCCGTGCGGTAATAACAAAGATGGCGGCGCCGTGTCTCTGACGCCACGAGAGACGCGCTCGCCCCCGCAACTGCCTTCTCACTGGGGAACCGGGGAGCCAAAGGGGACATGGCTACATTCTTACCCTGGTGGAAATACCAACGTCCCCGCTTGGAGGACAGCGTCACACAGCACAGAGTTATATAATAAAAATGTTGGGCATAGTATATACAACTTATCACAGGTGCTTTAACGTCAACAGTGCAGAACTTAATCATAACAGTTATACCAAAGGCCAGCTGAGTGTTAGCTGTTTGCTGAGACCAATTGTGGGGTGCCCTAACTGATAATGTGGGGGTACCTCACTTTGACTTTCGTGAGCCTCTGCAAACTCATGGTCAGGTGCAACAGTCACTGGTTCCATACTACTTCCTCCCCCTGGTGGAAGGAATAGCACAGTGTCTCTTGGCCAGACCTTTACCCGGCCATCCGCGGCCTGGATGCGGTAGGCCAGGAGATCTTGACCTTTTCTGCGGTCCACCACATGGTGAATGGAGCGCTCCCTTTTGTGCTTAAAGGAGGCAAATTTCACTGGATCACTCACAACACAGTCCTTGTCCCTAAGCACTTGGGAGGCTTCCACTGGGAAGTGAGCGATTAGCAAAGTCTCTGTACTCAAAGTCTCTGTTACATCCAGCAGGGAATCAAAGTACAGGAAATCGTAGGTGGCGGTGCAGCTGCCTTGGAAAGAACTATGACCAAAGATTGCGGTAAAAACTAAGTACAAAAATGTATTGGCACATATGGAAGCAGCAAAAAAGTCCTCCTGCAGGGGGTAAAGGGTTGATACCTTACCACTGCATTGCTTCACGGTGTCCAGCAGGTCATCAGGAACGCTGACTGTTACCACCTCAGCTGCACTGGACATCAGGGTAGAGTTCAATTGTCCCTCCACTTGGCAGATGGCCGGTACACACTGTTGATCCTGTACCGCCTGGTAGCAATCATTTTCTGTAAACTCGGGAGTGTTGGATCCCAGTCCTGGGACCATTTGAGTTGGAACGCACGGGCTCCCAGGTTGACGCGAGCCGCCATTTTGGACTGGGTTCCGCACCGTAACTTCTTCTTCTACTTCTATGTCCGGCGCTTCCATCGGAGCCTGTGGGGAGTAAGAGGGTATCTCACTACTCCGCTGGCTTGCGATGGGATCCTCTTCTCGGCTGTTCCTCATTCACACTGGGAGTCGCCACGGCCGTGGGACTCTTCCGCGGTTCCGGCCGCACCAGCGCTTGCTGTGGGGGAACGTCAATGTACAACGGGCCCACCGCCAGGTCATGAGCAATCTCACCTCGGGCACACGGGCCCACCGCAGAGCAAGCGGCAGCATCTGGATACACCTCATCTAGGGCACACGGACCCACAGCAGGCTCTGTATCCGCCGAGATAGTTGGCTCTGGGTCTTTGCAGGAGTGGTCCGCCGGCTGGCGCATCACCACTAATGGTGGATCAGTGTTAGTGATAGGAGAGAGAAGAGATACTTCCACAGGGGGACAGCATCTAGGTTTCTTGTATTCGCTGTTGGCTATCAACAGCAAACAGTCTTGCTCCGGTGCCACTAGCGGAAGTGCACTCCACTTTTCCTGGGCATTCACCCCGCTCGGTGGTTCTGACATCTGAGGATCCTGCTCGGGAACCGGATCCAGAACCGACATCTGTGACTCGGGACCTGAGTCTAGAATGTCCATGTGGGCACACGGGCCCTGTACAACCTCCACAGCTGAGGTAGGTTGACTAGCAGCGGCGTTGACCGCCTGGGTAGAGACATCAAGCGCCTCTTTCTCTACGGGTTCCGCCATCAGAGGTTCTTGTTCTAGAACGTCCCCTTTGAGAGGGTCTGGAACAGTGTCTGCAACCTTGGTTTGGATGCACGGGTCCCCTGAGGCCTCTGAAATTAGGACAGACTGATTACCAGCATAAATCACTTTAGTAGAGATGTCAGGCTCCTCCTCCTCTTTCTCTGGTGGTTCTGTAGGCTGCGGCAGTCTGGGTTCCAGGAACTGCACCTCACAGTCGGGACACTTGGGCCCTTGGGTCAATTCACCGACGGGGCATTCACAACCGCTCAGGCGGCAGTGCAGGCATCCTTCCCCATCTACCACTGTTGTCGTGAGCGCTAATGGTAACGTAGATAACCCGTCAGTCCAGCCACCAGTCACATTCCAGTCTTCTAATACACATGGGCACACTAACAGTGGCAAGCCTTACTTTGGAGCCCGTATGACTCTATACAGCCGGGGGTGAAAGTCAGAGCAGGTGGTACCCCCCCTGTGTGTGGAGGGGCCAATCACATCTTTCTCTGCTGGTTCCGGCTCTAGAACTGACTCTGGAATCGCGGTTAGAGTGCACGAGCCCTCCGAAACTTCTGTGAGGTATGTAGATTGATTACCTGCATTGACTGATCCAGTTATGAAGTCGACCGCTTCTTTCTTGGCGGTTTCTGGGAACTGTACTCCGCAGCAGGTACACCTGGGTACCCAAGTCATTTCACCACCTGGGAAGTCACAAGTGACACAAGAGTAGCGTAGACACCTTATCCCTTCTATGAACACCTCATTGTAGTCTAGTAGCAGCAGGTCGGGTCATAGGTCATACTACCAGACAGACTCAATAAATTTTGTATACACGGACACAAAAGAAAGAGTACCTTCCCATTCTTTTTTAGCCAGGCTCCATACAATTGAGGGTGTGATTTACTGCATCTTATACTTCTATTATGAAGAACAGAATCTGCTGACTGCAGTTCCTCATACACTCTCCACTTGGCGTAAAGCGGGAATGGGGCACAGTCTACAAGGGAGTGGTCCTGGCTTGGCTCTGTGCCACTCAAGTTGTGGGGGCAGGGCTCTGGTTTTCCCGCCAGTCCTGGGCAGATGTTTGCAACATTTTCCTGTGCAAGCTAGTAGTCAGCACATGGGCTCTCCTGACATGGCAGAGAATGCCATTTTAGGTGTGCCCCCCAATTAATATTCACAAGGAAAGGATTCTCCGGCCCTGAGGGCATAAACATTGTGGAAATTTAGATGAGCAAATTGACAAAAAAAAAATATAGGCACCCCAGATCAGATCTCAGCAGCGCCTCCAAATGTAGCCCTCTTTCCTCCACCCTAAGTGAGATTGAGGTGGGTAGGTGTATCTGACTACGTATCAGTGTGGTGCTGTACCTGTTTGGCAACCAGGAGGGCTGCGCTTCCGCCACGGGGAACCTGGGATATATACTTACACTACAGTAAATATACACAATGTGAATAAACAGTATTTACTGAGCATGAACGATAACTTCAATGAAACTCTCTTTGCATAACATCAATACATCATATGAATAACATTGCATCACCCTGAATTCATACCATCCCCTCACCCACATGTCCATCATCACATTCCCCTCAGTCCCTTCGATAATACTGTGTTTGGACACTTATCCCTTGAGTGTCCACAACAATAAAGAGAGTGTGAGTGTGAGGGATAGCGCTTCCCTGTGTTGGGGCCCGGTGGTGCACTTATTATACTACCTCTCTGATCACTGCTCCTGATCAGGATAATCCTTGGGACTCAGCAACACCGCACAGTGATCCCACGCCGCACTGCTCTGCTCTCTGCAGGAATGGATACACACGCTGACTCCACAGGGGAGGGATCCCCAGCTGGAATGATCCTTTACCACAGTCTCTGCTATGGAGTCAGATACTCTTTCTGCACTCAGGCTGTACGGGCATTCAGGCACTGTCCTGCAGCATGTCTCTTCCTCTCTGAGTATGGTGAAGGAGTCCCTGTTTTAAGGCAGTCCCTAAAACATACAGTATTCCTCTAGTGTCTCAGGGGACTAACTGGGCCCTGGGGGTATACCTCTACCCTAGCCCCTGCATGCAGAAGATCTCTTGCTGTAGATTCTGTCTGATCCCAGACTCTGGCAGTTCACCACATGCAACTGGCACTGGTGATATTACACACACTGTATAACTTAGAAAGCAACCCCCCCTTCTTCCTATGAGGGGCCTTTCCCTGACACAGCCAAAGCAACTACTCTAGCTGCACTGCACACAACACTGTCTCTTCTTGTCAGAGCACACAACACTGCAGCTGTATCACTGACAAGATTTACACTCACCTAAGGGCAGGGTCCCTACCTAAGGGGCCTTCCCTATGAACTTACCCACTAACCTAGTGGGGAGTGGGGCCTACCTGGGGCCTGGGGGTGACCTGGCCTAGTGTAAGAAGCAACTTGCTCCTTACACACTCCTCCCCCTTCCTTCTCCCAGCTCCAACTGACTAGCGTGGTCTCTGCAACATTGTATCCTTCTCCAACAGGAGAAGCTGCAAACCCTATTTGCTGGCTGGCTGCACGTGATGTGGGTGAAAGGGCAGTCCCCAGAGGCTGCTGGGAATTGTAGTCCACTCAGGACCTCTTTAGCATTGGGACCGCGTGCGCTATGTCTGCCGCGCCTGTGCAACCCTGTAATGGCCGCCGCTATGCTTAACTGCTCGACCTTGGGGAGTCCCTGCACTACGGAGCGCCATCTCTGCCCCTTCGCGCTCACTATATTGGCCGCCGCATCGCGTCTGCCCATGCGCGAGCCTCCGCGCCCGTGCGGACATAACAAAGATGGCGGCGCCGTGCCTCTGACACCACTGATAGACGCGCTCGCCCCCGCAACTGCCTTCTCACAGGGGAACCGGGGAGCCAAAGGGGACCTGGCTACACATGTTTGAATACACATTCATTATTTAGTTTAAATTAATATACAATTTAGTATGTATTTTTCCACTGTTTTCATTATTTAGTTTTCGATTCTTTTTGATTTTTATTATTGTTTCCCTTTTGCATTTACTTGATTTTAATATTGTTTAGTTTCTTTATGCACGTCTTCATACACAACCAATGGGCTGTGGAGGTTTCTAGGTTTCTATCATAAATATCAACCTTATGGTTGATTTTAGTCCACCAATTGGTATGTGTACGTACATATATGTTTCTTTTATATATATGTTTTTAAACACTTATCATTGCATATCCCGCGGTCTGTGTCCCGTTTTCTATTTTCTATTGGGACTCAAATGTGCATGTGTGTAAAGTTTAGTACCCGCCTACCGGCGTGCGTCACAGCATGATCATCTGAACCGCCCCTGCTCTGTTTTGGGGAGGGTGATATTCCTTTGAGAAGGATGTGACGTCATATCCGGTCCCGGCACTTACTCTGTTGGGGGTGGAATTTCATTGAGAATGACGTGACGTCATATCCGGTTCCGGGTCTCTACTTAAGGTTAGTTTGTTCAGGTATTAGCACTCTTTGACAAAGCCCTGTATGGGTGAAACGCGTTAGAGCGCACAGGGGACCTATTTCCCTCTTTTATTCCACTTTTTTGCTCATGGATTAAATAAAGGCTTTTTTGTACAGCACAGTCCAGTCACCATACTTTTTGCATGCAGTGCTCGCTGTTTCTTTCTCCCTGCAGAAGGACTTTTCGTTAATCTTGTGCCATTTGTCTCCTGCAACCTATCGCGACTCCTGCTGGGGCCGTGCCTCCGCTCCGCCTCCTGTCCTATTGGCCCACGCCAGTGTAAGGAATCCACACCTCAGTTTACTGCTTACCTTGCCTTACAGACCTGTGCAGTCTTGGAACACTCCCCCTGATATCTACTGCAGCTGTGCAAGCTATTACTGCAGCCCCAGCCTGGGTTCAGTCATTAGAGCAATGCTGTCACATGTCCCTTCTGCTATTGGTTCGCGGACCTTTAAATACAGCATTCCCACAATGCTTCTCTGCCAAGCATAATCCTTCTTGGATGTTACCAAGTGTTCTGCCACAAGCCCCTAGCTTGTTCTCTCGCGTTACTAACTCTGTTATTGTCCTAGTTCATGT
The DNA here is from genome assembly GCA_036426205.1 of Ascaphus truei. NCBI lineage: Eukaryota > Metazoa > Chordata > Amphibia > Anura > Ascaphidae > Ascaphus > Ascaphus truei. The sequence goes on along the minus strand of CM071571.1, from coordinate 98,762,866 downwards.
TCCTGGTTCCTGGGGCCTGCTGCTCTCTCTCCACTGCAGAGGCCGTGTCCTGGTTCCTCTGCTGAAGTGGTGGATCCCGAGCGTTTCTGTCAGCTCCCTGTTCCCTGAGGCCTGCTGCCTTTCCCATAGCAGAGGCCTGACTACTGGTTCCTGGGGCCTGCTGCTCTCTCTCTCCATTGCAGAGGCCGTGTCCTGGTTCCTGTCTTGAAGCGGTGGATCCCCCGCGTTTCCTTCAGCTCCCTGTTCCCTGAGGCCTCCTACCTTCCCATAGCAGAGGCCTGCCGTTTAAGTCCTGAGGCCTGCTGCTCTCTCTCCTTGCAGAGGCCTGCCTTGCACTTCTGTGCTGAAGCACTGGTTTACCAGTGCTGCCAGGCGGTGTGCCCACTCCGGTCAACCTTCTCCTTGCTGAGACTGGTACCATGGGCCGCGGTCGCCACCCGCGCAGAACCCGCTCCCGCCCTGGCACTATTACGTTGAAGCGGGACCTACTTGACTACCTGTTGCCGAAACTCCACCTGGATAATGTTCTCCATGATGTCTCCAATCCTGACCCTGGCTCGTCCACTTCTCCAGTCCCGACCCTGCTACGTACGACTACGAACTGCGCAATCCGGATCCGACTACGTGGTCTCAGGTCGGTGATTATACAACCCCACCTCAGCCCCGCGGTCTGGTCCTGGTTTGTGGCGAGCACAACCGTGACAGTATGCTCGGCCCCACAAACTCGGACCGCCCTGTTGTGAGGGTAGGTATGTTTCTATCTGAAATCCTGTCCCGGCCTGCGGACCAGTCCTAGTTGGAAAAACAGTACCTGTACGAAAGACTGCCCCGCCTGAAAGTCAGTTCATATTTGAAGGTTTAACCCCTTCTCAAAGACAGCTTCATAAAGAAATCCTTACCGGGTCTCTACTTAAGGTTAGTTTGTTCAGGTATTAGCACTCTTTCACAAAGCCCTGTATGGGTGAAACGCGTTAGAGCGCACAGGGGACCTATTTCCCTCTTTTATTCCACTTTTTGTGCTCATGGATTAAATAAAGGCTTTTTTGTACAGCACAGTCCAGTCGCCATACTTTTTGCATGCAGTGCTCGCTGTTTCTTTCCCCCTGCAGAAGAACTTTTTGTTACTCACTTGCACAACCTGGAGCACGCCAATCCGGATGAAATACTACATTGAGTAAGTGATTTTTCAGTTTTTCAACCTCCCAGGGAAATAGCCATTAATGCGGGGTTTTCATATTAGGGGTCCGCTGTTGGTCGAGAGTCCAGCTCCGGTCAACCCTTTCTCCCATCGCTAGGCTAATCCCTTAAATAGGGGTGAAGCAAGGTTGATATTACCACTTAATTAACTCTTTGTTATCCGGAGTGATTTGCATCAAGTATATGGACTTTACATTGTTGGATTACTCTGCAGCACATATTGTGTTTTGGGGGGGCTCATCCTCCCCAATTGTTTTCTGTGGCACAAGATTAGTTGCTGCGCAGCTGGGGAGCGGTGCACAACGTCACGTGAGGGCGCCGCGGGTGAGAGAAGCGCGGCGATTCCGAGGGGTCGAAGCTAAGCTCTGTGGCAGCGCTAGAAGAGCTGCGCATGCGCTCTGTAAGCAGAGCGGGGTGCGGGCACGCGTTGGTACCAGAGCGGAGGTCTATGCAGAGACAGGTAAGGAGGGAACATGTCGCAAAGGACGTGTTCCCCGATTCCTTACAGGTACGACTGCAAGGTACGCTACCGGGAGCTTCACCCGGGTGACAAGGTCCTTCTGAGAAATCTGGAAGTGCCAGGGAAACACAAATTGGCTGACCGATGGCGAGATAGTCCTTTCGAGGTGGATTCCCATTCCTGTATACCGAATAAAGGACTCAGAAGGACGGTTACAAATTTGGCATAGGAAAAATCTACTGCCCATTCCTCAAATCGATGAGTCTTCCTTGATTATGCCAATGGAAGATGAAGAAGAGCCTACCGCCGGTCCTAGCGACGTCCTGTCTACGCTGTCTGGTGCTCCTGCCCAGACTCTAAACCCTGAGAGTCCGATATTCACCCCAATGGGTGACAATGACCATTGCCGCCAACAGCGGGGGAGAAAGGGTACTGGCATCCTGGGCCCCGTGGGTCAGGGGGGCCGGCGGCCAGGCCCCCTGCGCAGCCGGGTGCCAGTTAATTAGATAAAAAAAATTTAAAAGTTTTTTAAAAATGGCGGCGATTCCCCCGTGGTCCCGGCGCGCATGCACAGGGTCTGCTCCCCCTCCCCGTGGGACGGATGGGGAAGTACCAGCTCCTCCTGCAGCGCCCCCTCCCCCCCCCCTCTCCCAACGTGGGACGGAGGGGGAAGTACCAGCTCCTCCTGTGGCGGCCCCTCCCCACCCCCGCTCCCCACGTGGGACAGAGGCGGAAGTAACAGCTCCTCCTGCGGCCTGCTTCCCCCCTCACAGCCAGATTCCCGTGCTCCCCCTGGGCCCACCTCCCGTGGGCCCCCCCAGCCCACCTCCCGTGCCCACCCCCGAGCCCACCTCCCCTCCCGGACAGCTGCCGCGGGGATATCGGGGGCAGGAGGGGAAAGAGTCCGGCGGCAATCTGCACCCACCCGGTCAAGGTAAGTCATTGTCAACCACCACCTTCCTCCCACCCCTGAGGAAAGAAGCTGTGTCATCTGAAACGCGTTGGGTGGTCCCACTGGTTCACTGCCTTTCCATCTGCTGATTTTTCCCCGCATGCCACTGCCGTGCTGTCTCCTTCCATTTGGAGCACTTTCGAATCTGCCGCCACCAGTACCATACACTGCAGTCGAGGGGTTTGTTGAATCTGCAGCTGGGAACTTGCGACAGCTCACATCTCTGCACATGTGCGATGGACGGAGAACAGAGGAGGCACAGAGAGTCTGAGTTTTCGCCCCAGCGAGAGCAGGGCTCTTTCCCCATCTGGAAGCCGAAGCCTAACACCAACATGTGGTCGACGCCATGGAGCAGACCGGCGATCTATGAGAGGGGATACTCTCTGATTATCCACTGTGAGTTATCATCTATCCTCTGGTAAGCGGGCAATTCAGCCCCAGCAGGATTTTTTCAGTGGGACTGTGACAGGGTAAATAAAAGCCACCAGTTATATGCCTGAAAACCTATGTCTAGTCTGCAGTGCAGCACTGACTAGGTTAACTTCAGCTGGGAACCTCAGGACAATTAGTTGGATCCCAGCTGCCTAATCAAGGTGGGTTAAAACCCAGGCTGTAGACACATGGAGCCTGGCTGTTGAGGAGAGAGGAGTAAGCTGATAAATAGATTCCTGTAACAAGGTCTGAGTAGCAAGGTAGTTGAATTGTGAACTCTCTGTCCCCTGCATAGGAAAAGGATAACTGCCTGATTTATAGACTGTCTGCTAAAGAGAAACTGTTTTGTTTGGTTTGCGGAAGAAAAAGCCATTTTTGTTTGTTGCTGATGAAAAGCTATTTTTGTTTTGTGTGCTGTATATCTTTTAACGCTAAATAAATAAGCCTTGTCAAGAAACCCACGTGTGTAGTTGCATGTACCCTGCAACATATGGTGTCAAGAAGTGAGATTTTGAAAGGCCCCTGCAGTTAAAGGGCCATACATACACACAAGAATGAAAAAAATGGAAGAATTTTTTTAAGAGTTTTTATGCGAATCCAGGGGTCTGCCAGTCCAGAACTTGCAAGC
>CM071571.1:98588356-98755095 GCA_036426205.1 Ascaphus truei | reverse complement strand
GTTTTTCAAAATTTATGAAATCTGTATGATCTCGCCATGTATCAACATCAGCTAATAGTGTATTGATCTCAGTATTAATTTTGTCAAGTCGCTTATTCTCGTATGAGATGAGTAGAGCAATCAACTTACTTGAGCATTCAAGTAGAGTGTCTTCCCACTCTTTGATGAATTGAGTATCACTAATTAGGTGAGATGGAGCGAGATATACTCTTAAGCCTCTGGGAACAATTCCTGTTCGTGCATAATTATTAAGACTTGTTAATTCCCACCAGATCTTAGCTTGAATGCTCATGTGATGTTCTAGATCGAAAAAATATTTTTTGATGGTATCATCTGTCTCGGTTGGTATAACAGATGTATCGGTTGTGGATTTCGAAAACAGACATGCTGCTTCGTTGATCCAGGCCCCAAAGTCTTGTTTGGTATTGAGAAAGCCTGACATAGTAATATGCACTGGCGGAAAGCCACAATAGCCCCAATGTGGGGGAGAGAGGTGGGGGGTGGAGAGGTAGGAGGGATGGAAGTAGGGATTGATCCAGTGGGAGCTGACGTGGAGGAAAGAAGGTAACAACACACCTTCAAAAAGAACTAGTATACACAGAGAGTACACGTCGCTAGCCCCAGACGCACAAACCCCTCCTTCTTTATATCTAAACAACGTTGTGCAAGGGGAAAGTACCATGTTAAACACACAAATAATCAGCTAGGATTATAAATAGCCCCCTAGTGCTGCACTCAAGGTTGGTGACAGAGTGAGTACAATGTCATACCATGAAAGGCCAAATAATAGCCTAATTCCCAAAATGGGAAAGCCGCCAAAAGTCACACATAAAGAAAAATAATAAATGCTTTAATAGTATCTAAAAAACGACGAAACACAATAAAACTGCACAGGAAAGTGCAGGGATAAAATCCCCAAATGTGTGGAGTCACGGAGCAATGAATTTGAGTAATTGCTGTACAGATGCACACACAAAAGCGAACCTGTATGTAGCTGGCAAGGCAAGTCCCATGCAATCTAATCCTACTATATAAGTATAACACAGTAGGTCACTGAGTGGGGGACAGAGAAAAGCAGGTAGCAAATGACCGCAATGTGTACAAATGGAACCTATGGGTAGGGTATAAGCATCAATTGCCAGCACTGTCAGTGATAATACACAATAGTGGAGCTAGCTATAAAGTATAGCGGTCTCCCGCGACTAGCTTGGTCCCCTTAACAGTCTGGATATGGCCACAAAATGATGTGTATAACCCTTGAGCGCAAAGCCCTCGAGGTGATATCACCTCCGTAAGTGCTCTGGAACTGGCTTGTGTGTGTAGGGTATATACAACCTGATCCGCAGTCTGTGATCTCTGCGTTAAGCAGCAAAGGGAGCCCCGTCAGTAGTTTGCAGCTAAGCCGTGTCTCCTTCCACAAGCCGCGTGTACGTCAACGTAATGACGTCACGCGTACCCCGACGTACGTTTCACGCGTCACCTGCGCGCTTTCTCAAGGGGGAGGAGTGTTAAATCATCATGTTGGTGGACCTTTTAAACCTCCCTGGAGGGGAGGGGCGGGTAGCGAAGTCAATAAACCATTAAAGGGACATACTAGGGAAACGGGTAGCCCTAACAAAACATAAATGAATCAACGGGGAAGGGGGTGGGGAGGGGGGGGGAAGAAAGGAGGAGGGAAAAGGGGGGGTGAGAAGTGGAACTTCTAAATCGTATTGATTGTTTGTATAAGTATGTATAAGGGCAGATGAGTGTCCAGACTTCTAAAAAATGCAATGGATATTGTAACAAGTGTATCTAGGGAACATACAATGACACACATCGGGTTGACACCACAGCCTTAGGGGGGCAATGTGTGGTGTAGGAGTGTGCTACACTGTCGGAGCCGCCTAAAAAGTCAAAACGACTCCTGCTAAGCTGGTAATGGTTGTCCTATATACCCGTTTCCCTAGTATGTCCCTTTAATGGTTTATTGACTTCGCTACCCGCCCCTCCCCTCCAGGGAGGTTTAAAAGGTCCACCAACATGATGATCTAACACTCCTCCCCCTTGAGAAAGCGCGCGGGTGACGCGTGAAACGTACGTCGGGGTACGCGTGACGTCATTACGTTATGTTTGTGCGTCTGGGGCTAGCGACGTGTACTCTCTGTGTATACTACCGACTCCCCATGGAGCATAGAATGTATACACAGCGATGTAAAACGCTATCCGACGGCCAAAATCCGGCTACAGGTAAAAGGTCAGGAGGCTTACCTCGAAGTAGGAGTCGCTCCTTGGCTCCCTGCCCCCGTTGTGCTCGGTCGGGACTGGCCTTTCTTTTCGGACCTAATGGCCCCAGTCTTTCACGAGGAGCCTCCTTCAAGGGCTCAGGAGAACCCTGGCAAACTGTTCCCCTTCTCGGCAGACCTTTTTCCCAGTAGACACCGGGTTCAAAAGACTCGGAAGCAAAGACGCTTGGACAAACAGGACTGGTTGCAGAAATCTGGGTCTGAAGGTGACCATTCTAGTAGTCAGAGGTCACAAGTGATGGCTGGGGATGGCCAAAGGGAGGGGGATATGGGCCCTGGAGATTTACCAGACCTGTACCTCCCTGACTTTCGCCAGAAGCAAAGGGAAGACCCAGTCCTTGCTAGACAGTATGACAAGGTGGTGAAAATTGATGAACAGATTTTAGATGCACAGGGGGTGATAGTATTCCCCCATTTTGAGCTATCAAAGGATATCCTATATAGGGTGAATAGGCAGACACAAAAGGGGAGGTCACCAGACAGATATTGGTTCCCATGGCGTTTGTTAAATCTGTGTTCACTCTAGCCCATACTGTCCCTTGGGGTGGTCACCTGGACAGGGATAAAACATTGGACCGTATTTCATCCCGATTCTATTGGCCAGGGATGCATAGTGATATTGCTAAGCTATGTGCAGCATGTCCGGAGTGCCAGCTAACTAGTCCAAAAGGACAAAAACCAGCCCCTTTGGTTCCTCTACCCTTGGTATCAGTTCCCTTTGAGAGGATTGGGGTAGACTTGGTAGGACCTCTAGAACCTTCTGCGAAAAGACACAGGTTTATCCTTGTAATAGTTGATTATGCGACAAGATATCCTGAGGCGTTCCCCCTGAGAACAGCAACGGCGAAGCAAGTAGCCAACAAGTTGTTGGAACTGTTCTCACGGGTTGGACTTCCCCAGGTTATGTTGACAGACCAAGGTACAAATTTCATGGCTAAACTGATGAAGGATGTCTTAAACTTACTAGAGGTCAAGTCTGTTCGGACATCGGTCTACCATCCACAGACTGACGGATTGGTGGAAAGATTTAACCGAACTCTAAAAGGGATGCTGAGGAAATCTGTAGATTCAGAGAAGAGAGCCTGGGATGAACTTCTCCCTTTTCTGCTGTTTGCAGTGCGGGAAGTTCCCCAGGCCTCCACGGGATTCTCTCCATTTGAATTGCTCTATGGCCGCCAACCCTAGGGTATCCTAGACCTCCTAAAGGAGTCCTGGGAGGAACAGCAGTCCCCTTCTAAGAATACCCTGCAATATGTACTAGACCTTAGGAAGCGCCTAGATGTGGTCGGCCATTTTGCCAGGGAGAATCTTAGATCAGCCCAGGACAGTCAGGAGAGACATTACAATCAGAATGCTCGCATGAGAGTGTTTCACCCAGGAGACCAGGTGATGTTATTGTTACCAAGTTGCGAGAGTAAACTCCTGGCCAAATGGCAGGGCCCATTCAAAGTACTCCGCCGCACGGGTGATGTGGATTACGAGATCGCTCAACCAGGGTCCAGGAAGGGTAAACAAATTTACCATGTGAACTTGCTGAAACCCTGGAAGATGCAGCGGTCTCTATTCATCCACCCGGTGGAGGAGGAAACGGACTTGGGTCCTCAGCCTCCACGGGAGAACATCGTGAGTGACGATAAAATCCCAATGGGTAAACAGTTGTCCTCTGAACAAAAAGGGGACTTGTTAGCAATAATTACACAATTCCAGGATGTTTTTTCTGACTTACCAGGACAAACTAACTTAATTTCCCATGCAATCGAGACAGCACCTGGGGTAAAAGTACGTTCCCGTCCTTATAGGTTGCCTGAAAGTCGTAGGGCTCTGGTAGAGAAGGAGGTACAAGAAATGTTACACTTAGGAGTGATTGAGGAATCATGCAGTGAGTGGTGTAGTCCACTAATTATGGTCCCTAAACCCGATGGGAAGGTAATATTTTGTGTGGACCTCTGAAAGGTCAATGCGGTATCCAAGTTTGACGCATATCCGATGCCAAGGGTGGACGAATTAATTGACGCCCTTGGTAACGCGGAATATATATCCATGTTGGACTTGACAAAAGGATACTGGCAAATACCCTTAGAGGAAAAGTCCAAATGCAAAACAGCCTTTGCCACTCCCATGGGTTTATACCAGTTTGTGACAATGCCATTTGGACTGCATGGAGCCCCAGCCACATTTCAGAGACTCGTGGATAAGGTACTGAGGCCCCATAGGACTTATGCTGCAGCCTAGCTAGATGACATTGTCATTTATAGTAAACACTGGCGGGCCCATCTAAATAGGCTGAAAGCGATCCTCAAATCTCTAAGAGAGGCAGGGCTCACAGCCAACCCTAAGAAATGTGCCTTGGGTAAGGCGGAAACCAAATACTTAGGGTATGCAGTGGGAGGTGGAAATGTAAGGCCACTAGCCGACAAGGTAGCTGCCCTGAAAGAAGTTCCAACCCCCCAAACAAAAACGCAGGTACGCTCTCTGCTGGGTTTAGCAGGGTACTACCGGCGGTTCATCCACAACTATTCGGACGTGGCAGCCCCTTTAACGGACCTCACAAAAAAGTGTGCCCCTACACAAGTGGTGTGGTCAAGGGATTGTCATAGAGCCTTTGAGGACATAAAAAGGTGTCTATCAGAGTGTTAGGTTCAGTCTTCCTGACCAGACCTTAGAGCAGGCAACTTCTTCTACTCGACCCGGGGAGATTCATCACGCAGCTGCTATATGCTTCTGGTCTCAGATATGATAGTCGAGCTCGGAGAAGCAAAGATTCAATGCACACAAGGCGGCTGAATTATCACTTCTGATTTTAATATGCTAACAGAGGAATATTTATACAAAAGGCAAGGACAATACATCGTGTGTCAATTTCATACATCTGTTACAAACTAAGTTCTCATGTATAGATCATACATCTAAAATGACATATACCATCTGGCCTAAATTAGTAGAAATAGGGATCAAAGGTCAATAACTACTAATGGGGTAAGAAACAAGACTAGTGGTCTTGTTTCTTATAATCTTATTTCTTATGTAATAGATATCCTGGGACAGCTGGTCCAAAGCTAGAATACTTTTACTATTTGGTCTCTGAGAGAACAAAGCTTGACACATATTTATTTTAACCTGTTCAGTCCCTGAAAAGAACAGAGCTGGCAGATACAGTTTTTAACCTTACATCCCCTCCTTTTGTTCTGGAAGAACAATTCAATCGACCAGTCCCATTTATTCTTCTACACACCACTCAGGAGAGGAAAAACTCCAAGGGAGAAACCTCTAAGAGACCATGGGGATGCAGAAACCTATCTCTTTTAGGTACCTCGTTTGATAATCAGAGATGAACATATGGGTGGTTGACGAGTACCAAGACTATTGGTATTTCTCGCTCTCATTGTGGGAAACATATACATAACTGTAGAGCTAGAAGCAGAAGCAGCTTTCTTTTGGCAAAAATAGAGCTGATTATACTTTTAGCCATCTGAATTAACATATACACACAAAGTAATAAACTTGCGATTGCCATGATTCCATAAAGAATTTTCATTCCCAACGCACCTAGCCAATTTCCAAGACCAAATGTCCAATCGAACCCTTTTGGTTCCTCTCGCATTCTAGATTGAATTTCTGGTAGAGTGTCCATGTCATGATGTATACTTTTTGATTGGTCATCAATATAAACACAACATTCTTTACCTACTAACTTACAAACCCCTCCTTGTGCTGCCAACAGATAATCTAGTGCCATACAATTTTGCAATACTATTGCTCTAATTTGTTGTCATTTGCTACTGAGTCTTAAAATAGCATCTTTAGTATCGTTAAAAAACGGCATCTATATTGACTACTAAAAAATCTCCTTTTGCATACAAATCATACATTTCTAAAAAGGTATTAGACCTCCCGCAACTCTCTTAACTGAGCTACTTTTAATAATTAATGCCTTTCAATTTCGTATTCTTTGCTTAGGTAGGGGGAACATTATTTAAATTCTATTTCTGAGCATAAGTGGGGGTTGGTGTGGGTTAATATTTCCTAGGAGCGACTGCCCAACACATACATCTTACATACTACATTTACTCAGAATATCGGAACAGACAAAATGGATACCATGGTCAAAATGGATGACTTGTGATCCTTTCCTTGTGGTTGACACACACCCTTCCCACCTTCCTCATATCCAATCTTCTCAGCCCCCTCGTATCCTTTAGAGACAGTCTTTTTAAAGAACGGTTAACCATATCATAGTCCTGCTGGACCAAAAAAATAGTCCCATAGTGCATAACTTGATTCCTATCTGGCCATTGTATCGGCCCAGTTGATTTCTTTTTTGGTCTCTTCTTCTGGGGGACTGCTGACATTTTCATCACCAAAAAGAGACATAGCATCGGTGGGGGGGGTTGCAACACACTTCTGGACCAAAGTTTTGCTGTTCATAACGCATATATAGAGAGTAATGAGTAGGACAAACACACATACAAAAACATCCACTAGCTTCGCTCCCAGCGAAATAATCTAACCACCAAGTCCCACTAAATCCCAACCCTCATCTCTACCTTTAAACACTAAAATCACTTCCCCAAATAACATAACCTGGTTTAGTTGCAGGATAATACTTTATCTATCCTTCTATCACAGAGTCAATAACTTCCCTAGGGCAAAGTCGTATTTCTAGTCCCTTCGTAACCAGTTTCTTTTATATATATATAGTTCTACAAATATCTTATAGCATCTTGTCTTTTTCCAAGGGGTTAAATATAACTCTCGTGTTCCTGGGGTGCAACTTATTGGGTATGGATAGTACATTGGGTTACATTGCACATAAGATGTGGGCTTTGTTTACCAGGATTCCATTATATAACAAGAAGGTGTGCATATATGCTATACACAGGACAATAAAATAAAAGACATATTATTAAACAAAATATTCCTGTTACTACCCTATCATCTTAATGTGAATACCACTTATATAAACCTAACAGCATAAACATTGTAATTAAAATAATAAAACCTGTAAAAAAGGTTATTAAAAAGTTCAAAGTTCATATATTGAGGTCCGGATTTCTGGTACGAACTTTTCTCCTTCTTTGGTTAGTGCCGGGTTTTATTGTGACCCAAAACACCAACTAAAAATAACTGTGTCTTTAGGCCTTCCCTTCTGTATTGAGGTTTAATTTTGAAGCGACTGTGGGTGCACTTGTGTAACATGGATCCAGGAAAATACTCTGACGGGGTAGAATCTGGAATGGGCCTCTCCACTTTAGATGAAAAGCGCTTTTGCGTCACCTTTATCTTCATCTAATTAGTAGGACTGCACCTGGACATGAGACACTCAAACAATTGCATTAGTTTCACACAATAGACGCTGATTAAAATCGTCTGTTTAGAGCATAATCATACAACATTAAATCTAAAATGTACCTGGGGTGACCATTGGTTTTCCCATGAGAAAAATTATTTCTGATTGTCACGGTAGGCCAGGCCGATTACACCTTTATATTTAAGGGATCGGTCACAAAGCAAAACAGGCAGAAAAATACATTGCGGTTTATTCGGATAGGACCTCAGAAACACACAGAAACACAAGAAACAGAGAATATACTTTGGGGGACCTTATACTTATTAGGGAAATAACTTGGGGGGATTTGGGCTCAAAATCCAGAAGTCTGGGGGACACAGGGAAGCCTTGGTGTAATTCACCCTGCGCACTGTCAAATCATGCCTGCTTGCTGGGGAAAATTAAGTGACTACCAGCACTTTGGACCCCTAACTCCTGCAACCATAATAATTATATTTCCACCCAAATATCCCCCTAAAACTGACACACAAGAAATTTCACAGTTCAAGGGCTAATGGAACATGACATAGGATATAACAGGGTCAGTTCACTTTCAAGCACTCCATATCTGAGCTGGGGCATTGGAATGCTTATTCACATGCTAATTCACCAACCTGGGTTTAAATCACAGGACAAACACAATGCATTGTAGGTTTAAAACACATACAACCAACATGTAGGCACAAGAGCTTGCACTCCACCATTTGCACCTATCATGTGGGGTTCTAAAACCTTCTCTTCTCTAAGACACCAGCTAAGAATACCTTGCTGACAGGCCAAAATATCCCCTCCGTTTTCTATCATGTGCCAGGAGACTGCTCTGCAGCTATTTCTCATAAGGGGCCACCCATACAAGGCAATCCACTTATAAAATCGCACAGACAGCTACAGTCCCATGAGGCAAAGGGAATACACAGAGAATGCATTAACTAGCCCACTGGTCTTACACAGTTAATCCCACATACACAGTTCCTAGCTTATACCCCTAAGGGGGACAGTATCAAAGGGGAAAATTATAGGCAACACAGTAAGGTAAAATATTATACCCAAGAGCTGACAATCTCAGCCCTTGCCATTCGGTTTCAGGGGCAGCCAGCAATAATAACAGCAATAACACCCTCCTTTTGTTCACTTTTATTACATGTGAACAATATTACACAAAGGATAACAGCATTTAAAGCATAACCTTAATGGAATTGCTTGACGTATAGCAAAACTAACCTGAAACCTTTGGGTATAAAATTTACATTAAAAATCTCAAAAAAAAAACCCTACTGAATATAAATATAATCTGCTATAGTCTTCTGACAGAAACTTTTAGAACACCAAATAACATCTGGTTTGCTGAAAGAACAACCTGTAGCATAAAAAACTCATAGACACAGATTTAAAGGTGGGACACATTTGAGAGAAAAAGATGGTTAAAAAATGATAAAATATAAAATATTTGATCAACTTTGCAGAAAAATAATTCCACATAGAACCCTCTAGTATACTGGCAGACCTGGCTAGGGTCCCTTTTCCATGTCTTTTTTTTTTTACTGCTATTTCAGGGTCTGCACACTTATAAGAACCTCAGCACTAGAGTTTTTTTTTTTTTTTTTTTTTTTTTGCTGATTACATTGGACTAGTGGTTACTTTATCCACTTCACTGTTCGCACTGCAAGACACTAGTTTAGTGATTCTATGCAGTTAATCAGTGATCCAGAACATTACATTGTGCTCATACTATAGGATCTGAGCATTTAATATCTGTTTTAATTCCCATCATTTTACACGGATATTAAAGATTTAAGTTTTAACCACTTCATTACCCACCCACCAGGTGTTTAGAGTGCTCATTCTAGGTTACTGTCCTCTGTTTATTTGAACTCTATATTAATCAATGTACAACTGTTTCCATTTCAAGCCATATAACAAGCTCAAATAATTTCTGGGCTTCCTGCCAAAACCTTGTAACAAAAAAAAGGTTAATTACTGGTTACTGCAATACAATTTAGGACAGCTTGAAATATGCAGCTCGTCACAGAGCCCGATAATGTTACTGGTATTCAAAAATTAAAACTGGATCTTTGTTTAACAGAAAATTATAGGCTTAATATATACTTTAGACAGTTTTAGTTACTGGTTATACACAAAAAGAGCACAGAGCGCAGACACAAAACAAACAGAATTTTACGCTTCTTTCACACATTCAACCAGTTTTTACAAAAATAACAGACACATATTTTCTCACCTATTCTAATAAATAGGAAAACAAAACAATTTGATCCTGCAGACTAAATTTATAAAGATATCCTTTTTTTTCATATCATATTTAAACTATTTTCATATATTTTTTTTAAACTAATTTTAAAATGCTGAGCTTCTAGTTAGCTTTGTGTCTAGAATATATTTCGCCTGTTATTTCTATATAACATATTCACCTGATTTTATCTGTGGAGATTTAGAGGAAAAGAATTGTAATTCTGTTTAAGGAAATAAATCGCCTGGCCAGTACGATAAACATCCTTATTATTCCAGTGACAGAACTGTTTACAAAAATAATTAATCCTTTCTTTATTCTTTTTCTCCACAGATACCCAAAACTTCCCCATGTCCAGTGTAAATTAGTTTATATTATAGTGGGGGTGTACACCTTTTAAAAATTAAATTTCAACATGAGCAATTAATTATATTCTTATTTTAGAAGCACTTGCCCTGAATAGTAATTTTGTATACATACAATAAACCGTTTTTCTTGTTATTCAATGCAAATAACACTTTCATATGGATAGAATTCACTCAGATTCTTACAAGCACACACACAGGGATTACATACAATCAACCTTTTTATCATATTCATGCCTGAAAATGTAATAAAAACATTCTAATGGAAAAAGAAACCTATACCTGTTATAATCTTGTTTTTCCACTCAATTTTGTAATACATAAGACTCCCTGAACTTTTCAATTCAGACGGGAAAATATTATTAATTCAACTTAATATACACTCATACTTGGGTAATGTGGCACAAATAATTTGGGTTTGCATGTCTTAAAATTAAATTGGAAAAATTATATTTTTCTATCTTTCTCTCTCCTAAGAGCTCTGCTGACTGGCTAACAACATTTCAACAAAAAGAAAACCATCTCTGTAACTCGTCCTATAAAACAAAATTCTTATTATTTCAACTTTCTAATTCTTGTCTCTCTCTTTTTTTTCTTTTTCTATCTGTCTACACATTCCTGTGCCTTTCCTGTGTATCAAATGACTGGGGGGAAAAAAGGTGGGGGCTAGAGCGGCTTATACATGCAGGCAACTTGAGAGGGAGACAGACAAAAAAAAAATCTTTTATCTTCCCAGCTTGTTGCTGTGCTTGAGAGTTAATTGAGACACCTATGCCACACTGCATTCATCCATAAGGGTTATTTTAACTCATCCTACAGTACATTTCTTCATACAGTATACCTATAATCCCATAAACAACTTATAAAGGAATTTTATCTTAACAAGCATACAATAAGGTTAGTCTTATCATTCTTAATATCATCCTAACCTAAACAATTATTAGCTTATCCTAAATTACCATCATATCTGAGACACCATATCAGTACAGCCCGTTTCAATTAAACAAATGGGACTCCAACCCTTTGTTATATAAATCGGGGACTTAAACCCTTGATTCTCAATTAAACAATTGGGACTCCAACCCTTTGTTATATAAATAAGGGACTTAAACCCTTGATTCTTCTGCCCTATAAAATTTAGGTTCTTTAGATTCGCAGAGAAACGGTGAGAAACAATAAAATAAGTTTTTCTCACCTTTTTTCTGTGCAAATCCCACTTTTTCTGACACCATCTGTTAGGTTCAGTCTTCCTGACCAGACCTTAGAGCAGGCAACTTCTTCTTGCTTCACTATTTGGCGTTGTGCGCTGTTTTCTTTTTGTTTCCATTTCTTAGAGTGTGTGGGGTGCTGAGCCACCCCCAATGTTTATAGCAGAAGACGCCCTTATCAACCACACGGTTATGATATAATTTTTTATATAATCACTTATTCACTTGGTATTGTGGTATATATAGTTTATTTATGGTTTAGTCACTGCACTTTATTTATCTATATATAAGTAGGAGTTAGATAGTAGCGCACAGTTTATTCTTGTCCTTTCACTAACTTGAGAGGGAGACAGACAAAAAAAATCTTTTATCTTCCCAGCTTGTTGCTGTGCTTGAGAGTTAATTGAGGCACCTATGCCACACTGCATTCATCCATAAGGGTTATTTTAACTCATCCTACAGTACATTTCTTCATACAGTATACCTATAATCCCATAAACAACTTATAAAGGAATTTTATCTTAACAAGCATACAATAAGGTTAGTCTTATCATTCTTAATATCATCTTAACCTAAACAATTATTAGCTTATCCTAAATTACCATCATATCTGAGACACCATATCAGTACAGCCCGTTTCAATTAAACAAATGGGACTCCAACCCTTTGTTATATAAATCGGGGACTCAAACCCTCGATTCTCAATTAAACAATTGGGACTCCAACCCTTTGTTATATAAATAAGGGACTTAAACCCTTGATTCTTCTGCCCTATAAAATTTAGGTTCTTTAGATTCGCAGAGAAACGGTGAGAAACAATAAAATAAGTTTTTCTCACCTTTTTTCTGTGCAAATCCCACTTTTTCTGACACCATTTGTTAGGTCCAGTCTACCTGACCAGACCTTAGAGCAGGCAACTTCTTCTACTCGACCCGGGGAGATTCATCACGCAGCTGCTATATGCTTCTGGTCTCAGATATGATGGTCGAGCTCGGAGAAGCAAAGATTCAATGCACACAAGGCAGTTGAGTTATCACTTCTGACTTAATATGCTAACAGAGGAATATTTATACAAAAGGCAAGGACAATACATCGTGTGTCAATTTCATACATCTGTTACAAACTAAGTTCTCATGTATAGATCATACATCTAAAATGACATATACCATCTGGCCTAAATTGGTGGAAATAGGGATAAAAGGTCAATAACTACTAATGGGGTCAGAAACAAGACTAGTGGTCTTGTTTCTTATAATCTTGTTTCTTATGGAATAGATATCCTGGGACAGCTGATCCACAGCTAGAATACTTTTACCATTTGGTCTCTGAGAGAACAAAGCTTGACACATATTTATTTGTAACCTGTTCAGTCCCTGAAAAGAACAGAGCTGGCAGATACAGTTTTTAACCTTACATTCCCTCCTTTTGTTCTGGAAGAACAATTCAATCGACCAGTCCTATTTATTCTTCTACACACCACTCAGGAGAGGAAAAACTCCAAGGGAGAAACCTCTAAGAGACCATGGGGATGCAGAAACCTATCTCTTTTAGGTACCTCGTTTGATAATCAGAGATGAACATATGGGTGGTTGACGAGTACCAAGACTATTGGTATTTCTCGCTCTCATTGTGGGAAACATATACATAACTGTAGAGCTAGAAGCAGCTTTCTTTGGCAAAAATAGAGCTGATTACACTTTTAGCCATCTGAATTAACATATACACACAAAGTAATAAACTTGCGATTGCCATGATTCCATAAAGAATTTTCATTCCCAACGCACCTAGCCAATTTCCAAGACCAAATGTCCAATCGAACCCTTTTGGTTCCTCTCGCATTCTAGATTGAATTTCTGGTAGAGTGTCCATGTCATGATGTATACTTTTTGATTGGTCATCAATATAAACACAACATTCTTTACCTACTAACTTACAAACCCCTCCTTGTGCTGCCAACAGATAATCTAGTGCCATACAATTTTGCAATACTATTGCTCTAATTTGTTGTCATTTGCTACTGAGTCTTAAAATAGCATCTTTAGTATCGTTAAAAAACGGCATCTATATTGACTACTAAAAAATCCCCTTTTGCATACAAATCATACATTCCTAAAAAGGTATTAGACCTCCCGCAACTCTCTTAACTGAGCTACTTTTAATAATTAATGCCTTTCAATTTCGTATTCTTTGCTTAGGTAGGGGGAACATTATTTAAATTCTATTTCTGAGCATAAGTGGGGGTTGGTGTGGGTTAATATTTCCTAGGAGCGACTGCCCAACACATACATCTTACATACTACATTTACTCAGAATATCGGAACAGACAAAATGGATACCATGGTCAAAATGGATGACTTGTGATCCTTTCCTTGTGGTTGACACACACCCTTCCCACCTTCCTCATATCCAATCTTCTCAGCCCCCTCGTATCCTTTAGAGACAGTCTTTTTAAAGAACGGTTAACCATATCATAGTCCTGCTGGACCAAAAAAATAGTCCCATAGTGCATAACTTGATTCCTATCTGGCCATTGTATCGGCCCAGTTGATTTCTTTTTTGGTCTCTTCTTCTGGGGGACTGCTGACATTTTCATCACCAAAAAGAGACATAGCATCGGTGGGGGGGGGGGGGTTGCAACACACTTCTGGACCAAAGTTTTGCTGTTCATAACGCATATATAGAGAGTAATGAGTAGGACAAACACACATACAAAAACATCCACTAGCTTCGCTCCCAGCGAAATAATCTAACCACCAAGTCCCAACAAATCCCAACCCTCATCTCTACCTTTAAACACTAAAATCACTTTCCCAAATAACATAACCTGGTTTAGTTGCAGGATAATACTTTATCTATCCTTCTATCACAGAGTCAATAACTTCCCTAGGGCAAAGTCGTATTTCTAGTCCCTTCGTAACCAGTTTCTTTTATATATATATAGTTCTACAAATATCTTATAGCATCTTGTCTTTTTCCAAGGGGTTAAGTATAACTCTCGTGTTCCTGTTGTGCAACTTATTGGGTATGGATAGTACATTGGGTTACATTGCACATAAGATGTGGGCTTTGTTTACCAGGATTCCATTATATAACAAGAAGGTGTGCATATATGCTATACACAGGACAATAAAATAAAAGACATATTATTAAACAAAATATTCCTGTTACTACCCTATCATCTTAATGTGAACACCACTTATATAAACCTAACAGCATAAACATTGTAATTAAAATAATAAAACCTGTAAAAAAGGTTATTAAAAAGTTCAAAGTTCATATATTGAGGTCCGGATTTCTGGTACGAACTTTTCTCCTTCTTTGGTTAGTGCCGGGTTTTATTGTGACCCAAAACACCAACTGAAAATAACTGTGTCTTTAGGCCTTCCCTTCTGTATTGAGGTTTAATTTTGAAGCGACTGTGGGTGCACTTGTGTAACATGGATCCAGGAAAATACTCTGACGGGGTAGAATCTGGAATGGGCCTCTCCACTTTAGATGAAAAGCGCTTTTGCGTCACCTTTATCTTCATCTAATTAGTAGGACTGCACCTGGACATGAGACACTCAAACAATTGCATTAGTTTCATACAATAGACGCTGATTAAAATCGTCTGTTTAGAGCATAATCATACAACATTAAATCTAAAATGTACCTGGGGTGACCATTGGTTTTCCCATGAGAAAAATTATTTCTGATTGTCACGGTAGGCCAGGCCGAATACAACTTTATATTTAAGAGATCGATCACAAAGCAAAACAGGCAGAAAAATACATTGCGGTTTATTCGGATAAGACCTCAGAAACACACAGAAACACAAGAAACAGAGAATATACTTTGGGGGACCTTATACTTATTAGGGAAATAACTTGGGGGGATTTGGGCTCAAAATCCAGAAGTCTGGGGGACACAGGGAAGCCCTGGTGTAATTCACCCTGCGCACTGTCAAATCATGCCTGCTTGCTGGGGAAAATTAAGTGACTACCAGCACTTTGGACCCCTAACTCCTGCAACCATAATAATTATATTTCCACCCAAATATCCCCCTAAAACTGACACACAAGAAATTTCACAGTTCAAGGGCTAATGGAACATGACATAGGAAATAACAGGGTCAGTTCACTTTCAAGCACTCCATATCTGAGCTGGGGCATTGGAATGCTTATTCACATGCTAATTCACCAACCTGGGTTTAAATCACAGGACAAACACAATGCATTGCAGGTTTAAAACACATACAACCAACATGTAGGCACAAGAGCTTGCACTCCACCATTTGCACCTATCATGTGGGGTTCTAAAACCTTCTCTTCTCTAAGACACCAGCTAAGAATACCTTGCTGACAGGCCAAAATATCCCCTCCGTTTTCTATCATGTGCCAGGAGACTGCTCTGCAGCTATTTCTCATAAGGGGCCACCCATACAAGGCAATCCACTTATAAAATCGCACAGACAGCTACAGTCCCATGAGGCAAAGGGAATACACAGAGAATGCATTAACTAGCCCACTGGTCTTACACAGTTAATCCCACATACACAGTTCCTAGCTTATACCCCTAAGGGGGACAGTATCAAAGGGAAAAATTATAGGCAACACAGTAAGGTAAAATATTATACCCAAGAGCTGACAATCTCAGCCCTTGCCATTCGGTTTCAGGGGCAGCCAGCAATAATAACAGCAATAACACCCTCCTTTTGTTCACTTTTATTACATGTGAACAATATTACACAAAGGATAACAGCATTTAAAGCATAACCTTAATGGAATTGCTTGACGTATAGCAAAACTAACCTGAAACCTTTGGGTATAAAATTTACATTAAAAATCTCAAAAAAAAACCCTACTGAATATAAATATAATCTGCTATAGTCTTCTGACAGAAACTTTTAGAACACCAAATAACATCTGGTTTGCTGAAAGAACAACCTGTAGCATAAAAAACTCATAGACACAGATTTAAAGGTGTGACACATTTGAGAGAAAAAGATGGTTAAAAAATGATAAAATATTAAATATTTGATCAACTTTGCAGAAAAATAATTCCACATAGAACCCTCTAGTATACTGGCAGACCTGGCTAGGGTCCCTTTTCCATGTCTTTTTTTTTGTACTGCTATTTCAGGGTCTGCACACTTATAAGAACCTCAGCACTAGAGTTTTTTTTTTTTTTTTGTGCTGATTACATTGGACTAGTGGTTACTTTATCCACTTCACTGTTCGCACTGCAAGACACTAGTTTAGTGATTCTATGCAGTTAATCAGTGATCCAGAACATTACATTGTGCTCATACTATAGGATCTGAGCATTTAATATCTGTTTTAATTCCCATCATTTTACACGGATATTAAAGATTTAAGTTTTAACCACTTCATTACCCACCCACCAGGTGTTTAGAGTGCTCATTCTAGGTTACTGTCCTCTGTTTATTTGAACTCTATATTAATCAATGTACAACTGTTTCCATTTCAAGCCATATAACAAGCTCAAATAACTTCTGGGCTTCCTGCCAAAACCTTGTAACAAAAAAAAGGTTAATTACTGGTTACTGCAATACAATTTAGGACAGCTTGAAATATGCAGCTCGTCACAGAGCCCGATAATGTTACTGGTATTAAAAAATTAAAACTGGATCTTTGTTTAACAGAAAATTATAGGCTTAATATATACTTTAGACAGTTTTAGTTACTGGTTATACACAAAAAGAGCACAGAGTGCAGACACAAAACAAACAGAATTTTACGCTTCATTCACACATTCAACCAGTTTTTACAAAAATAACAGACACATATTTTCTCACCTATTCTAATTGTAAGGATGTGCATATATATTAAAGGTTCCGCGCTGTCGCTTTATAAGTCCCTGAAAAGAACAGAGCTGGCAGATACAGTTTTTAACCTTACACAGAGGGTCCCATCCTTAGAAGCCCAGACTTCAACAGCCCTTTTATAGTGCAAACAGATGCATCAGAGATAGGGCTAGGGGCAGTGTTGTCACAACAGTTTGAGGGAGTTGAACATCCTATCCTTTTCCTGAGTAGGAAATTGTTCCCAAGGGAAAAAAACTACTCAGTGATTGAGAAAGAGTGCCTCGCAGTAAAGTGGGCAATCGAGGCTTTGAGACATTACCTGGCAGGAGTCCATTTTACTTTGGTGACGGATCATGCTCCACTGAAGTGGTTAAATAGCATGAAGGATTCCAATGCTAGATTGACTAGGTGGTATATGGCCCTCCAACCCTTCTCATTTGAGATTCAGCATAGGCCGGGAAAAGAGAACGCAAATGCTGACTTATTTTATAGAGAAGGGGTGGATGGTCGGGCTTCAGCCGTGCGTAGTCCCAGCCACACACTAACAGGGGAGGAATGTGACAGGGTAAATAAAAGCCACCAGTTATATGCCTGAAAACATATGTCTAGTCTGCAGTGCAGCACTGACTAGGTTAACTTCAGCTGGGAACGTCAGGACAATTAGTTGGATCCCAGCTGCCTAATCAAGGTATGTTAAAACCCAGGCTGTAGACACATGGAGCCTGGCTGTTGAGGAGAGAGGAGTAAGCTGATAAATAGATTCCTGTAACAAGGTCTGAGTAGCAAGGTAGTTGAATTGTGAACTGTCTGTCCCCTGCATAGGAAAAGGGTAACTGCCTGATTTATAGACTGTCTGCTAAAGAGAAACTGTTTTGTTTGGTTTGCGGAAGAAAAAGCCATTTTTGTTTGTTGCTGATGAAAAGCTATTTTTGTTTTGTGTGCTGTATATCTTTTAAGGCTAAATAAATAAGCCTTGTCAAGAAACCCACGTGTGTAGTTGCATGTACCCTGCAACAGGGACCTATGTCACTTTCTTGATACTTATTCATTGTGACAATTCATTGCATTTTATTTACTGTGCTTATATTATATATGATTTATTAAATGTGTTTTATATCAATCACCTGTCCGTTTTCAGCAAAGTTGTCAGTCTTGTTTAGTGTGTACTAAGAACTTTAAAGTATTACACTATGTTTTTTCATTTTTTTATATTTCATATCTGACTACCCCCACGTGGAGTTCATCATTGGATCTGCCACCACCATCATCTGGTTGTATATATTCTTTTTATTCATACCCAGCCTTGCCGAGCGCCAGAGATATAATACCTTTTCCATTGCACTACATCTGACCTGGGGTCAGAGTTATATCTAGGCTTCCAGCTCTTCATTATATTACCATATATTTTATTAGCGCTACCTATTTGTTCTTTGTTGTTTCTTAGGAATTACCCTGTAGCAAGATACCTCAGACTGTGCGTGAGCTACTCCGGCTCGAGGCAGCACAGTGTGGCGGCCCGGATGTGAGGCGTGAGGGGCTTGGTGTCAGAGACCCCGTGACGTGGGACCTGACCACCTCCTATCTTGGAAGCATCCCCTGGTTACAGGCCTGTACCAGGAAGGTAGACGTGCTCCAATGATACACAAGGGTAATGCTGTCCTCACATACAGGTAGTCCTCGCTTTCCAACATTTCACTATACAACGGATGGCATATCCAGCGCTTTACAATGCAACCCTACGGGCCGTTATCCGACGCCTTAATGCGTTAGCCAACACCTGAATGCCAAACAAAAATAAAGCCAAAATGGAGAAGCCATGTGTGAAAAACTTAGTATATATTTAGTTAGTTAAGTTATGGTGGGTAAAAAAAAAGTGACAAAAATCCTCCACAGTAAAGCATATAGCAAATGGAAATATTACTGTATGCTCATTTGCATGTCTTCGACTGGTTTGCAGCCCTGCCTTTCACCATTATCACCCAGCTTACAGTGCTTCCACTGCAGCAAGGGATTCTGGGAAGTGACATGCAAATGAATACAGTGCCACCTTTTGTTTCAAAACCATATAACATGGTCCCCTAAAGCTTATGCTTGCTGCATTTCACAGCTTTTGAGCACAGCCTGGGTTAAGATGCATAGCCAGTAAACAGACAGCTGTTTGTGTGAGGTTGGTTATACTGGCTTTGCAAAATGAAGCTTTGGATAGGTTTCACCACACTTAGTTAAGTTATGGTGGGTAAAAAAAAAGTGACAGAAACCCTCCACAGTAAAGCATATAGCAAATGGAAATATTACTGTGTGCTCATTTGCATTTCTTAGGCCGAGTTCAGGATGGCTGCTACAGACGTGAGCGTCTGTATGCACCTCCCCCGCGTGCTCCTGCAGCCCAGCGATCTGTGTTCAGGCTGCAGGAGTCAGGTTGCGGTGTTTGGGGGGCGGGGCGAACATGTCACGGAGCTAGTTCGCTGAACCAGCTCACGTGACGCGACTGCAGCCCCAAATATCATTTTTGGTTGTAGCGGCAAAATGTAACCTGAAATTGCGACGGATGTGCACGCACACTCACGTAGCAGCCACCCTGAACACTACCTTAGACAGGTTTGCAGCCCTGCCGTTCACCATTATCAGCTAGCTTACAGTGCTTCCACTGCAGCAAGGAACACTTAGGAACAAAAACCAATGAGCATATAATATTCGTAAATATAATTGATAATTGCATTATAGTATAACATGAATGCAATATCTTTTTTTTTTGTTTTATTATGATTATTTTGGTGATCTCCTGAAAATAAACGTTAAATGAAGGATTTTTTATTCTTCCTTTATAAAAAGGTGGAAAAACTAAAATAAAGTGTTTGAACACCATTCCGTTTAGTTTACACGCTATGCCTATAGAGAAATACTAATATACTCTTCTTTTTCTTTCTGAATATAACATTATTTGTTTCAAAGGGGTATGGGAATCTCGCGCGATCTCCCATCACACGATACTTGCTGCAACACCACATTCACGCGCGTCCCCTCCGCCTCCCATTGCAAGTCTCGCGAGACCTGACTGCAGTGATCCTATTGGGCTGTGCAGCAGGGCTCGTGCGTTTGCGCGAACTCTCGCGACGATTACGGGGCAAGTCTTGCGCGTGTGCGCTGGTCCGCGGTTGTTGAGAGAAAATGGCGGGCGAAATCGATAATGGGGACGCGGTGGCCCTGCCGGTGGGGAAGGCGGCAGGTGAGTGGGCGGGGAGGAGAAAGGGTCGGGAGTCACAGTGAAGAGGGGGAGATCACGACGCAGCCCGAGGGGGGGAGTATGAGTAATCCGCTTTCTGTCAAGAGGGGGGAGGCCGAGGCATTGAGATCCAGTGTGTGGGGGGCGGCTGCAAGGCAAGGAATCGGTGCTCGCGCCGTGTGCATGTGTAACACATTGCTTTTGCATGTTCAGGGTTACGTCCCAGTCACTGAGGCAGAGGAGATACAACAATGGGTTGCACCATTTTCTGTGTGAGTGCCGCATGGCGCATCCATTTGATTGGCGCTGACTTTAACTCATTGAGTAGCCTCATCTAATTCCTAGCTCTAGGTGCACTGTGCTTACACAGTCATTCACATGAATGGGCTCTGTAAGCCAGACATGTGTATCGGACTTTAATGGGGTTATCCACATCTCTCGTTATGTATCTACCGTGCTGACCCAACATCCGAAACTTGATTTTTATTTGGGGACATTTGGTAGGAAAATGCACGAGAACCCTCGTCCCAATGCAAGTCAATGGCAGCTATTTGTTTCAGGGAGGCAGTAAAGGACATTATGCATTTCCTTGCAAATGTACTAGGGAGCTGGTACGTATGGTACCTACAGATCTCGACTCGTTAATTTTGCAAACGAGAAAAGCCCCGGACCTGGCACCTATCCATGAATTGCTGGAAAGTAAAAACTTGAATCTTTTTTAGTGAGTTAACAAAATATCAACAGTAATTGAGAAGATTGTGATTCCAAAGTCAGTGATTTTAAAGCATGCGAAAATCTATATTTAATCGAAATCCAAGGAGCAGCTCTGCCGTGTGTGTGTGTGTGTGTGTGTGTGTGTGTGTGTGTGTGTGTGTGTGTGTGTGTGTGTATATATACATACACACATACACACACACACACACACACCAGGTGTGGTGCGTTACCTGTCGGGTTCACAGGAGGGCTGAGCCTCCGCCAGTGAGAGCCTGGGGTGTATCCTGGAACGTACATGCATAAACAGCGCCTCCACCTGTGCAGGATCCTACAGTATAGAATAACCCCTGTCACAGGGCCGTTCTATAGTGTGCGCACGCGTGCCTGTGTGTGTTATATCACGTTTGAAATAAAAAAAATTTTTAAAATACGATAATAAATTATTTATTAATTGTACATACATAAACACACACACACACATACCTACATTTCAGCGACGGTAGCAGTGCAAATTAATTATTTTCCTCATCCGTGTCTCCCCCCCCCCCCCCCCCCGTCGGCCGGTTCCACGCACACTGTCGTGCACGCACCGGTCCTATTATAGAATGGCTGACTAACCTCAGCCCACTATAAATGCTGCACGCGCGCACTATAGAACAGCCCTTAATCAATATTGCCGACCTGAGGAAGAAAGAACTCTCGAAAGCTTGTCCTGTGACATAAATTGTTAGTCCAAATAATAAAGGTATCACCTAATACTGAAGAATATATATATATATATATTATTCCCTGTATCAACATCCTTCCCATGCTTACTTATTTAGTATATCTCTGTATACCTTTTTTCTTTCTAAGGCTAGCTTATAGTGTCGGTGACGTCAGGCTGCGGTCGCTGGAAAAATCAAATTTGAGATGACTTCCAGCAATCGCAACCAAACCGTCGCGTTCCGCTTACTATAAGTGCACGCAACGGCGGCAATGCATTTGTTTTGACGCGAGGTCGCCGTCGCCGGCACTATAAGCGCAGCCTTAAGGATAGATATCTATATCAAGACCGGATTGCCGCACACACTTGGTAGAGTGCTTGTACAGGCAAATGTGGTGCACTATAAAGGGGGATAACTGTAAATCTATACGCATCGCAGTACTGATTAACATTACCAATACGGCACAGAAGTAGAAATACTGGGGGACAACTGGGAACCGAAACGTCTGACTAAATGTTGGATTTAATAAATCCTTTATTCTACTTCTGTGCCGTGCTGGTCTGGATTTTACATTTACTTTACAAGTAGAGGCTGATGCACTTCTGTTAACACCATTCTTAACACTTGCACTGCCAGAGGGGCCAGCAAAGCATTGCACAACAATGGATTAAATACATTTCTTCATTAATGCAAATTTCATCTTTAGATTGTTGTGGAATGTGTGGGCCTTAGATGGTCTGTTTTCCGCTTAAGTATGTTTTAATTGGTAAATGCCATATTATTATGTTTATTTTAGTACTAGATTTGAAAATGTCAGCAGGTGTTTTCTGAATTAGTGCATTACTTAAATACAAGCCAGTGATTTTTGTATTTATTTTTTAAGAGGATTGAAGCATGCAGGCCTTGGAGCTGAACCCCATTAATTTCAGCTCCGGGGACCCCCTGCTTCCAGCAATACTTGCCTTTGTAGAGGGTGTCGGTATTGCTTCTGTCACGTGGGCCAATAGGAAGTCACAGCTTCCAATTGGCCCGCAGGGTGCGTGAGCTTTAAAAAGCGGCCATTCTGGGATCCTGCTAGCTAAGCTCAGCAACTACCAACAACACCCCCTATGGAGGTAAGTATCTCTGGAAGCAGAGGGTCCCTGGAGCTGAAATTAAAAGGCTTCAGCTATGGAGATCCCCTGCTTCATTCTTCTGTAAAAGGAAAAACTTTGCAAAAAAAAAATTGCTGGCTTGGATTGCCACTTTAGTGCATCTATAGCTTATTTAAAAGCAGCAATCTTCACGTCTTGTGCTGACCTGTTGCAGATTCGTGGTCCCCCGAAGTCCAGGCACCCTCTTATTCCTGAGCATTATTCCTCTTATTCCTCTCCCCCCCACAAGAATAACCTTGGTGGCGGCCAGTAAAAAGCCACCAGATCAAGAGTTGACCTTGTGGTTTTCTGTTGGTTACATCGTGGCCATTTTTGTAGTTTTCTTAAACTTCCAAATCTTAAAACGCTTGTTGCTTGGGGACCATGGATCAGCTCCTGGTTCCTCTAAGATAGAAAAATCACTTTTTGTGATGGGGTTTTCCTCTAACTCTTTTGTTCAGAAGCTACCGTCTCTTCTGCTGGTCTAGTGTCCTCTTTTCAGGACACATTTCTTGCTGTCCCTTTTTATCTATTTCTCACATTGTAACCTAGAAATCTCTTGTTTACAGCATTGTGTCCCACTAGTTCTCTCATATTTGTTCAAGGGGCAGAGGACACAGCAGAGGCGATTGTGTTAAAAATAACGTACGCTTTTGACTACTCGCCATGCTTAAATCTTTTACTCTGAACAGCCTCCTAACACACCTCACGTATACAAACTCTTCTTATATTTGTGTCCTAATTTGTAATGTTCTCATTGCTATTTTCATTTGAAACATTTGTCTTTGTTTAACGACTGTTTACATTGCAAGTGTCATCTAAAAAATGTAATGGATAATGTGCATCTAGAAATGTTAGCTGATTATGTCTTATTTAACCGGACCCTTCTTCTTTTAGTTGATCGCCTGATCCGGGAGAATAGGGACATTTTCTCCGACAGCCAATGTAAAGTTTGCAGTGCTGCGCTGATTTCCGAGTCTCAGAAGCTTGCACATTACCAGGTATCTATTTTTTTCTCCAGTGCACCTTCCTACAGAGGAGGCAATGGAAGATAGATTCTTTGGTAATTGGAGATCTGTTGTGTTGATGGATGTCGTGGTTGAACATACTGACTTGATATTAAGAGTGTTCTGTTTAAATGCATGACTCTGTTTTTACTGCTGTCCAAGAGCTTTGCAAAAGGCCTTTTTTGTATTCCCCTGCTTGAAGCTGTCATAGTTCACACCTGTTTTTGCACATTGTGCAGACTTTGTTGACAAACATAACATTGTTTTGTCAATTCTTTGTTTTCTAGAGCAAGAAACATGCAAACAAAGTGCGCCGGTACATGTCCATTAAACAAGGGGGGGAAGACTTCACTCCGGTGAAAAAGATGAAACCGATGAAACCTGAAGCTTCGGTAACTTTCAGCTGACGAAGTCTGTTGCCATATCGTGTGTAGCAAGCTATTCAGAAAGCCAGAGATGGCACCCTAAGAAATCATTAAGGGCAGCAAAAGTCACTTTGCACACATAAATACAAAAAGAAGCCATAGATGCCCTTCACTATAAACTTGGTATGGCCAAGGCAGTGCTTCATACCATTGCTTAAGGCAGCTTTCATTGCTCTATTTGCTATTAAAGTAAAACGCTGTACTTTCCAGCTACAATTGCTTAAGGCCTCGTTCAGGGTGCAGGCTTCGGAGGGAGGGCGTGCTGCCGTGGGACACAAAGTATTCAAATTGAATACTGGTTGTCAGGGTAGCAGCTGCCCTGTCTCCGAAGCCCGGAGTTGACGTTGGCTACAGTTTCAATAAACAAAAAATTCGTTTTTTGAAGCTGCAGCAGCGTCACTGGGACCTCGGCAGCCAATGAAATCATTCTTGAGAATGATTTCAAGACTGCAACTTGGATCCCTAAGCTCCCGTCTGTAGCCCCGCCCCTTCCCCGCCTCCTGAACTCCTGAAAAGTTCTGCTGGGGAGGGTGAACACACATCGCCCAGCAGACTGCCGCCCGCCCACGCGAACGCCCGCCCTCCAACTCCTGCCTCCGGCACCCTGAACGAGGCCTAAGTGTTGCCTTTAAACTCATACTCTACGCTTTCATTCACGTTCTTTCCATGTCTTACCATTTGTTCCTCAGCAACATTGCTAGAACCTAAAAAATGTTGTCACTTTGCAACAAAAAGTGATCATTGTAACGTTCTCCTAAATGACATCCCTTATTCACAGCTTTTACCCTATCTATTCAAAATGTTTTACCAGACTAGGGATACTATACATGTACATTCAAACTCCCTGCGCTGCTCTCAGCGCGGGGCCTCTGTAAACACCGCGCCCCTCCTGCCCTACTTATTACTTCACAACAGCCCTGTCTGTTCTTTATGCTTGTATGTGCAATTGTCTTTCTACTGCAAAACAACAATGTGTATCATTGTTAAATATGGTGACACAGAAGCCATGTTTTCCCACAGTAAGTAAAACTTTGTGCAGGTTCACAAATGTGGCTTTGAAAGGATGGTAGGGAGAGGGCACCACAGACTTGAGATTTTTATTAGCCTAAAATGTCCAATGTTTCGGTGGGACAAAGAAGCCTATATCAAGGTGAGGGCTATATACCTGTATAACAAAGCATCTTGTAGACCAGTGGTAGGCTGCATGTGTGGCACTTACCCACATTTTATTTCTATTGCTTTCTCCCTGCCACGCGAGTCCAGCTTCTGAATGGAGGCGAGCTGGTAAACTGTCCCATTCCTCTCCTTACACTGAGAATTGTTGAGCACTGTATTTAGGTAGCACAGGGAGGGGCAAGAGTCTACAATACAGTGAGATAACATACATGTGCTCATTTTAAAATGGTGACCAGTAAAAGCATATAAACACAATTTGTTTTCCCCCTTCTTAGTCTGGTTGAAGTATCAACAAGCCATGTTTTATTCTAATATTTGTATGGATGCATAATAAGCTAATCAAAGCTTGTTAAATATGCACATATCATACACTGTTCTAAGGAGGGGGGTTCCCTGAATTGGAACGCATATCCATGTCCATTCATAAGCTGAAGACCGTATGATGGACGGTCTCTTTGGTCACAAATACGTAGCACAGTCTTCAATAGAAATAACATTTTATATAAGTAAGCAGACCGCATCCCTGTCACTGATATCCCTGAAAAAATAAATACAATTTAATCCATTCAGTGGAGTATTAGCATTGTATATTTGACTGACCTTCCCATAGTTGTGGGAGGGTACCAGCGAAGGTGAAATGTGGCAGCCATAGACTCAAAATTGTAAACTGTACAGAGAATGTATCTATGTTAAATTGTGTTCACTTAAGTCCCCTGGGCTACTTATGCAGACCTCATGTAGCCAGAATCCCTCTACTTAAGAGTAATAAGTTCCTATCCAACACTCCTGTCGTGTGGTACGTGCCCATGCCCATAACCCTAAATCTGTCCACTGGTTGGACCCATGCCCCTTTTAATGACTCTTGTATTCTCAATGAAACATTGGTTGATCATTCTTGTTGTTTTCCCGACATAACTCACAAGGGCATCTTATCATATGGATGACATGCATGGTTCTACAGTCTATCCTCGTCTTATTATTACACTGGGTAAAAAAATTACAAATGCGCACAGTATTTGCATACTGAACAGCTTAAGCAGCAGTAATTGCCATGTTCGCCAATGCTCGGGAAGTGCCCCAGGGTATAATGTTTCTGATCATCAGATTTGATGTGTAGCAAAAACATTCCTTTCTCTTTTATAGGCTAAGATGTGAGGTTCTTTACAATATCCAGACAAAATGTGGTCATTTTGAATAATGTGCTAATGTTTTAGCATTGGTTTTTTGGTTTTTAAGAAAAACACTCGCTCTAGTGAATATAGAAGTGGACACACTCCTTTCTGTTTCTTTTTTTATTTTAGGTGTTGTATCCTAGTTAATGCTCTGTTTAGACACTGAGCCTATCCTTTCTTCGAAAATGTTCTCTCAGCTCTGCAATGGCTTAATCTAGTTTTCCTGGTCTATTAGTAATTTGTGATGCACTTATGTTTTCAGAGTAAGGTAAGGCCTCAATTAATGTATTGTGATAACTTTTAGCATGCAGATAGAAAATCGATAAAGCATGCCAACAGATGCAGTCTTTCCTATCTAGCAGCTCGCGCAGGCATGGGACAAAACACACTGCGCAAAAGCGAGGATAGTTCATAATAGGCTGTAATGGCCCATCGGGATTAACAGCGGGGGTCCCTGTGTCTAAATGGGACTCACGCTATGGGAATCCTACCGGGCTGCGCCTGTCTGTAAGGCTGCGTCCATACAGCCTTAGACTGCTCAGAGGTGTGCGCGTCCGTGACGTCACCCGTGGGGACGTGTCTAGGGGTGTGTCGGTGACGTCACGGAGCTGGTTCGCCCTCATTGGGCGAAACCGCTCTCCTGACCTGCCAGTCGCGCCAAGAAATCAGTTTCAATTGATTCCGCGTGCCCCCTCCTGCTGTCGCCTGCGCGGTCTATGGGCCCGATCAATGCCTTAGCAATGTGATTGCGCTGCGCGTTCTTCGGCCGAAGCCTAAGGCGTGTAATATAGTGCGCGCGCCCCAATTATAATAGACTGTGTTTAAACCTGACGTTCTATACGGCAGTGAGCGTTGACCCGGCAGATCGGAGGAAAGACGTGTAACTTGTCAAGTCACGCTCTATTAGCCAATCACAGTGAGGATGCAATAACTTTGTATTTGGCGCAGAAGATGAAAGGGTCAGAATGTTGTATGCAGCAAATGAGGACAATGTTAAAGATGATTAAAACAATATGACCAAAGAGAGAACGCTGTTGGGTCTTTGATTATAACTGGTGGAGAAGTAATATGGTTTATATGCTAGAGAGGAAAGGAGTAATTTGTAATGTCAGCAATGTTGTTCTTCATCTGCATAAGGATTGCCTTATTACTAATATAAATATATGCAACTATAATGACCATACTTTTTCTTCATACTCCATATTTTCAGCTTCAGCCATTTTGGATGCAGATTGAGCTTGTTGTGGTTGTGTGTGTGAGGTCATAGCCACGCCCGTCTGTCGTTCACAGCACAGACTTGTACACACAGTGTGTGATTCACGAGCATTAGCACACGAGCGCGCCAGCTATAAAACAAGCCTAAGAGACGTGCACTGAGTGAGACTGAATCAGTCACTCTCCCTGCGCGCCTCTAATAGAAGCAGGGGGTCTCCAGAGCTGAATTGCAGTAATTTCAGCCTCGGGGACCCCCTGCTTCCTGAGTTACCGGCCCCGTTATGGGGTGCCAGTATCCCCCCTGCTTCGCGGCCCACATGACCGGAACATTTAAACAATGCAGGGAGATACCGGCACCCCATGACGGAGCCTGTACGGATCCCCAGGCTGAAATTAATGTGGTTCAGCTCCGGAGACCCCCTGCTTCAATACGGTGTTATCAAAATAAAAACCGCTTCATTACCTTAGCGGCTAGCAGCTAAAGCAATGGAGGGGTTACGCCAGAGTACCTGGTTTATTCGGGGCAGAGGGGGTGGCTGAAGGAGGTAGTTGCCCCAGGGTCGGTTGTTGGGCCCAACGGGAAGGTTGCGAGAGGGGTTGACCCCTTCATTACCGTAGTGACCGCTATGGTAAAGAAAAGGTTAACCCTTCACACACGCCCTCTACCCCAAATAAACATTAAAATACAAACACCAATATATTGAACAACCTGTCTCCCCCTCCCCCCCCAAACAAATACAGTGCTGTAATGGTCAAAATCTCTATTATCCAGATCTGGATAATAGCATATTTGCCCATTATAAATTAAACATAACCAAACATTACCCTGCCAGCGTATAGTAAATGAAAGTTGTACTTATCCCTGCCAGGATGAAGGCTGTCCTCGCCCCCCTCTTCTTTTTCTTTTTCAGTGGGCACCGACAGTATAATTACAAAGCGAACTACTGGCCACTAACGCCTTAATCATCTTAGCACTTATTAACCGCTATAGTATTTAATGGGTTAACCCCACCCGGGAGGCTTAACACCCTCCCCGGGGCAACTACACCCACCCCCTCTACCCATTGATTGGCACAACTGGTAAACCATGCCCATATATGGACATGGTTGCCATAATGGCAATGTGGGCAAGCTAAAATAAAAAAACAAGCACTAAATAATACACTTTCAATAAAAAAACATTTGCCAAATAAACAAATTGATTGGTTGGCACAGTGGTAAACCTTGCCCGCATGGGCATGGTTTACCACAGTGGCAGTCAATGGGCACCTAAAAAAAACGCCAAATACATGACATTTAAATAAAAATTGGCAAAAAAGCATTGCTTGTCACTGTGCTTATTTATACCCAGAAATGGCATAGATGAACAAATTTGGCAGTCAATGGGCAACCTAAAAAAAAACAATGAAATAAAATATGATGAATGCGTTTCTTATCTTTGTTGCGATTCATCACCCTCCGAATCCTACTCCGGCACCATCTCTTACCCCGACGCAATGCTCCTCATCAGCTGATGCACCGAAGTCCATGATCAAGCTATTGATTTGAAGAGATGTCTCCGTAATCTCTCCCCTCCAATCTCTCTCTTTATTGTTCTTTTGTCTCTCTTTTTATAATCCAAAGGGTCCGGAATGTGTCTTGGCTCAAATGAGACGTGACAGCCTTATATAGCCTGTGACGTCACATTTGATTGTCAAATGGTACACCCCGATCCAATTGGTTGGTGTATCGTGTGACAGATTATTTTTTTTATTTTTTTTAAGGATGTGACGTCATCCTAAGGAGGAAGAATCGGAAGGATATGCTTCCTCCCTTTAAGATGTCAATTATTTAAAAATATGAAATGGTCACATAGGACTCCATCCAATCGGATTGGGAGATATACCATGTGAGGGCATAATTTTTTTTTTTCTGGTGACGTCACCTTAAAACGAGGGAGCCAGCCATTCAGGAAGGATATGCTTCCCTCCCTCTAAGATGACGTCACCAGAAAAATATTGATGCCATCACATGGTACTTCGACCAATCGGATTGACATTGCCATGTAGTCATGTGAGTCATGTTAGAATGTTGGGAGATATACCATGTGAGGCGGTTGTTTCGTTGTATGTGTGTTTGTATCAAATGTTTATTGGAGGAGAGGGGTGTGTTGGGCCTCTCGGGTGGGTAGTGGGAGGGTTACCCTTTAATACCATAGGCGTTACTACCGCCAAGGTTATGATCGGGTTAAACCTCTCCAGCATACCCTCCCGGGAGGCTTAACACCCTCCCCGGGGCAACTACACCCACCCCCTCTACCCATTGATTGGCACACTGGTAAACCATGCCCATAATATGGACATGGGTTGCCATAATGGCAATGAATGGGCAAGCTACAAATAAAAAAACAAGCACTAAATAAAATACATTTTCAATAAAAAAACATTTGCCAAATAAACAAATTGATTGGTTGGCACAGTGGTAAACCTTGCACGCATGGGCATGGTTTACCACAGTGGCAGTCAATGGGCAACCTAAAAAAAAAACGCCAAATACATGACATTTAAATAAAAATTGGCAAAAAAAGCATTGCTTGTCACTGTGCTTATTTATACCCAGAAATGGGCATAGATGAACAAATTGGCAGTCAATGGGCAACCTAAAAAAAAACAATGAAATAAAATATGATGAATGCGTTTCTTATCTTTGTTGCGATTCACCCTCCGAATCCTACTCCGGCACCATCTCTTGACCCACGACGCAATGCTCCTCATCAGCTGATGCACCGAAGTCCATGATCAGCTATTGATTTGAAGAGATGTCTCCGGTAAATTTCATTCTTTCTTTTTCTTCTTTGTCTTCTCTTCTTTATAATCCAAAGGGTCCTGGAGATGTTGTCTTGGGCTCAAATGAGACGTGACAGGCCTTATATTAGGCCTGTGACGTCACATTTGATTGTCAAATGGTACACCCCGATCCAATTGGTTGGTGTATCGTGTGACAGATTATTTTTTTTATTTTTTTTAAGGATGTGACGTCATCCTATAGGGAGAGAAGAATCGGGAAGGATATGCTTCCCTCCCTTTAAGATGTCACATTATTTAAAAAAATGGAAATGGTCACATAGGACTCCATCCAATCGGATTGGGAGATATACCATGTGAGGGCATAATTTTTTTTTTTCTGGTGACGTCACCTTAAAACGAGGGAAGCCAGCCAATCAGGAAGGATATGCTTCCCTCCCTCTAAGATGACGTCACCAGAAAAATATTGATGCCATCACATGGTACTTCGACCAATCGGATTGGGACATTGCCATGTGAGTCATGTGAGTCATGTTAGATGTTGGGAGATATACCATGTGAGGCGGTTGTTCGATGTATTGGTGTTTGTATCATAATGTTTATTGGAGGAGAGGGGGTGGTTGGGCCTCTCGGGTGGGTAGTGGGAGGGGTTAACCCTTTAATTACCATAGCGGTTACTACCGCCAAGGTTATGAATCGGGTTAAACCTCTCCAGCAACCTTCCCGGGAGGCTTAACACCCTCCCCGGGGCAACTACACCCACCCCCTCTACCCATTGATTGGCACACTGGTAAACCATGCCCATAATATGGACATGGGTTGCCATAATGGCAATGAATGGGCAAGCTACAAATAAAAAAACAAGCACTAAATAAAATACATTTTCATAAAAAAAAACATTTGCCAAATAAACAAATTGATTGGTTGGCACGTGGTAAACCTTGCACCGCATGGGCATGGTTACCACAGTGGCAGTCAATGGGCAACCTAAAAAAAAACGCCAAATACAGACATTTAAATAAAAAATTGGCAAAAAAAGCATTGCTTGTCACTGTGCTTATTTATACCCGAAATGGCATAGATGAACAAATTGGCAGTCAATGGCAACCTAAAAAAAAAAAACATGAAAATATGATGAATGCGTTTCTTATCTTGTTGCGATTCACCCTCCGAATCCACTCCGCACCATCTCTTGACCCACGACGCAATGCTCCTCATCAGCTGATGCACCGAAGTCCATATCGCTATTGATTTGAAGAGATGTCTCCGGTAAATTTCATTCTTCTTTTTCTTCTTTGTCTTCTTCTTTATAATCCAAAGGGTCCTGGAGATGTTGTCTTGGGCTCAAATGAGACGTGACAGGCCTTATATAGTAGGCCTGTACGTCACATTTTATGGTCAAATGGTACACCCCGTCCAATTGGTTGGTGTATCGTGTGACAGATTATTTTTTTATTTTTTTTTAAGGATGTGACGTCATCCTATAGGGAGAGAAGAATCGGGAAGGATATGCTTCCCTCCCTTTAAGATTGTCACATTATTTAAAAAAATGTGGAAATGGTCACATAGGACTCCATCCAATCGGATTGGGAGATATACCAATGTGAGGGCATAATTTTTTTTTTCTGTTGACGTCACCTTAAACCGAGGGAAGCCAGCCAATCAGGAAGGATATGCTTCCCCTCCCTCTAAGATGACGTCACCAGAAAAATATTGATGCCATCACATGGTACTCGACCAATCGGATTGGGGACATTGCCATGTGAGTCATGTGAGTCATGTTAGATGTTGGGAGATATACCATGTGAGGCGGTTGTTCGATGTATTGGTGTGTTGTATCATAATGTTTATTGAGAGAGGGGGTGGTTGGGCCTCTCGGGTGGGTAGTGGGAGGGGTTAACCCTTTAATTACCATAGCGGTTACTACCGCCAAGGTTATGAATCGGGTTAAACCTCTCCAGCAACCTTCCCGGGAGGCCTAACTACCCACCCATGGGCAACTACCCCCTTCACTCACTCCCTCTACCCCCAATAAACCAGGTACTCTGCCTTAGCGACTAGCCACTAATGTAATGAAGCTGCTTTTATTTTGAGAACACAGTATTGAAGCCGTGGGTCTCTGGAGCTGAACCGCAGTAATTTCAACCTCTGGGACCCCTGCTTGCTGAGTTACATGCCCCTGTATGGGGTGTCGGTATCTCCCTACATTATTTAAATGTCCTGGTCACGTGGGCTGTGACGCTGGAGAATTTAAACAAGGCAGGTGGATACCGGGGCCTGTAACTCGGGAAGCAGGGGGTCCCCGTACCTGAAACCCAAGGCTTCAATACTGTGCTAATAAAATACAAACCATGTGATCGCCTATTAGAGGTGTGCAGGGAGAGGGACTGATTCAGTCTCACTCTTAGTGCACGTCTCTTACAGACAGGTGCAGCCCGGTAGGATTCACACAGCGCGAGTCCCATTCAGACGCAGGGGCCCCCGCTGTGTTAATCCCGATGGACCATTAAGTCTCCGTACTGAGACTCGTGAGCTCGCGCGCACAGATGGGGAAAAGGAAATGGGCAGAAGTGGTTTTCGTGAGGACAGTGTGACTGACCCAAGGACTACATCGGTATCCCAATACATTAAGTCAAGCCCTACCTTACTCTCAAAAAGTAAGACAATCACGAATTAAGAGTACGTGTAGACGAGAAAAACTAGATGCAACTATTGCAGACCTGAGCGGATGTCTTGAAGCAAGAACATATGCTCCTCACGCTCTAGACAAAACTAGAGCGACCACAGTGCCTACAATTAAAGTTGTTCCCTTCTAGATTTATTAGTGGGTTTCCTGAAGAAAAATAACTTACAACTTTAGCGCATTCTTTAGCATGACCTCGTTATGGCTGGATATTGTAAGAACCTCACATCTTGGCATACAAGAGGAAGGAATATTTCTGGTAATCAAATCTGATCATAAATATGCCCTGGAGCACTTCCTCAGCATTGGCTAACATAGCAATTACCACTGTTTCAGTTGTTTAGTATGCAAATATTGTGTGCATTGTTAATTTTTTTGTTATCCACCCACAGTGGTATAAAAATACAGATTAAGACGAGGATAGCCTGCAGAACCATACATGTCATCTATATGATAAGATGCCCTTGTGGTTTATGTCGGGGAAAACAAAAAGAATGATCAAGCAACATTTCATTGAGAATACAAGTCATTTAAAAGGGGCATTGGCCCAACCACGTTTGTACAACATTGTATTGAGTATTGCCATCCAATTGCTTCACTTAGGGTTATGGGCAGTGGCGTAGCTGGACATGCGCCGGTCCCTGGGCCAAATTTTGCCGACTGCTCCTGTTTATGCGTGATCGGCACATGTGCGATCGGAGGGAAAAATATTGTCGGCCTAGAGAGCGGGCCCTCCAAGAGCACGGGCCCCCGGGCTATAGCTATGCCACTGGTTATGGGCATACATGTACCAGATACTAGAGGAGGATTAGATAAGTATGTAAAAACAGGACTGGTGTCTACTGCATCCAGGTGGAGGCAGAGAGCCAGAAAGTCCCCAGATTGCATGCACTCGTTGACACACACTAGTATTAAGTATATCTGCACAATACAAAAAAAGAGAACACAGGAGCGCACCAAGGTAAGAGTAGTATAGTGTAATACAAAAAGTAGATAAGTAAACACTTACATATGATAAAACTTTAATAAATCCCGATCTAGGCGATATCCTCTTCAGTCAGGCACCACTTGAGAGGGTATGCAGGGGTGATGTTCGATTCCCTCCAGATAGCAGTCCCGCGCGCTGGGGCTGGCTCTGTGACACTAGCTGTAATCTAGCCTCCACGGGTATGAGCGTGGTAAGGGGCGAAGTGCGCACGCATGGGAAAGAAGCCCTCCGTAGCCGTCTTGTGAATGCCTGTCTGTTTAGGTACTCGCGCCCGGAAAAGATACACTTGTGTGTATGCCAGCTACCAAGGTGAGTAGAAGCTGGTTACACAATTTGCGACGCGTTTCGTATACCAAGTATACTTCATCAGGCGATAACTAGGGCACCTATGGAGGGTCCTTTATATGTCAATCACATTCCATCATTGGCTTTTCCTGAAAGCAAATCAGCCAATCATGACGATAACTGAGGGGTGGATGAATCTCGAGCCCTCCTCTCTATTATCCTAAATTTATCTACAATACTAATGTATGTAGTAATAAATAAAATAACATTAATAGTGGAATAAATCAATATTATTTTCTAAGTGAAAAAATGATATACTATTAGCAACATTTAAATGCCAAATGAATCATATTTGGACATATAAAGTCACATTGATAAGTAGCCCTTGTAATAAAGTGTAATATTAAACTAAAAATATATTCATATATAATATGAACAACATCTAAAACATTGTGTAAAATACATAAAAACAGATTATACAATACACATTGAACATAAAACAATGATGAAGGAATATAAAGAAAAGAATGGGGGGGGGGGGAATAAAGGGGGGAATGACTGAAAAAACTTGAGGCTATGGGATGACAAAAGAAAAATAATAAAAATAAAAGAAAAAAATAACAAAAAAGAGAATAACATATGACACCCAAAAAAAGGGGGGGCGAAGGGGGAAGAACGCAGACCCTCTGAATGGACGTATTAAATATATGGCAGACTTCAAAGATGTAATGTGTAGATGTTCACCTCAAAAAGGTGAACATAGTCCTTCATAGTCATTTAACCCCCCAGGATATTTAGTTTGAAGGGTGAATATTCAGAACTGCTCCCTCCTTGCAATTTGCAGATCTTTGTCACCAGCTCTAATATTGGTCATTATATGTTCGATGCCCATATATCTGATTCCTGTGGTGCTGCATTGGTGAACATCTTTAAAATGGGACAAAATATGTGTTAGTGGTTTACCCAAGGCCAATAATTTGGGAATATTAACAATATTTCTTAAGTGTTCCATTACACGTATTTTAAGATGATTGGTGCGGCCTACATATTGTAGTCCGCACCCACATTGTAAAATATATATGACATATGTTGTCAAACAATCAATATAATTCGTTGATCTCATACTTGAAGTCTGTCTG
Organism: Ascaphus truei; assembly: GCA_036426205.1. Lineage (NCBI taxonomy): Eukaryota > Metazoa > Chordata > Amphibia > Anura > Ascaphidae > Ascaphus > Ascaphus truei. Next base: position 98,719,210 of record CM071571.1, on the reverse strand, counting down.
ACAGAGAGGAATCACTTTTCCACATCTATAGGAAGCAAGAGCGCGGACTGAACATTCTCTCCATATCTGCACAATAGCAGGCGGTATGGTGGGTAAGGGCAAAAATGTAATCAATATTCTTATGACGAGACCCCAGACAAACTCAGTGGAGAGATGATGGGACTAAACACAATTTATTAGTAAATAATACATCAAATAAATGAGGTGATATTAACCCCTATAAGCAGTGATACTTATACTATAATTGCATATTTATTTATAAAATGTTTTACCAGGAAGTAATACATTGAGAGTTACCGCTCGTTTTTAAGTATGTCATGAGCATAGAGTTAAGATGACAAATACATGGTTACAAATACAGTTGCACTAAGTGAACAGGGTGTACATTATATACAAGACATAGCATGCACAGTTAGAGATAATATATTATAGACGTATGTAGCAGTTACAGACCAGGTTAAAATGTGAGACGGCTTTAGTTTTGAAAGAACTTAGACTGGTGGGGGCTGTGAGGGTCTCCGTTAGATTGTTCCAGTTTTGGGGTGCATGGTAAGAGGAGTGGCCGTATACTTTGCTGAACCATGGGACCATTAACAGTCTTTGAGAGTCAGATCTCAGATAAGTGTTGCATGTGGTGGGAGTGAGGAGCTTGTTAGATAGACGGGTAGCTTGCCCAGAAAGTATTTGAAGATAAGACAGGAAAGATGAACTTTGTGCCTAGACTCAAGTGATGACCAATCTAGTTCTTTAAGCATTTCGCAGTGATGTGTGTTGTAGTTGCATTGGAGAACAAAACGGTATATTGAATTGTAGAGGGTATTAAGTTTGCTAAGGTGGGTTTGGGGTGCCGAGCCGTATACTATGTCCCCATAGTCGATAATTGGCATTGGCATCTGCTGTGCAATACGCTTTCTGACTAGCAGACTTAAAGATGATTTGTTAATGTAAAGTACACCTAGTTTGGCATACGTTTTGGATGTCGGGGTATCAATGTGCATCCCAAATGTTAAATGGGAGTCAAATCATATGCCCAAGTATTTGAAACTAGTTACAGGGTGGTTTTAGCATTGGTTCTGATCTGGAGCTCAGTCAATGGAAGCTTTAAAAAATATAGCCTTGGTCCCAAATACCATTGTTAGTCTTGTCAGTGTTTAAAAACAGTTTGTTTTGGGAAATCCAATTTTCAAGTCTCAAAGTCAAATTGAAGTATGTGTTTAAGGTTGGAGAGGCTAGGACTGTGTGCATATAAGATTGTCACCTTCTTACATGTGTATTGAAGCTCCCTTGTAAGCTGTAGGACGTTCATTGCTGAAGAGTAGGGTCCCCAGAACAGAGCCTTGCGGGACACCACAGGTGATATCCAAGGGGTTGGAGTTAGAGCCTGAGATGGACACATGTTGGGCTCTACCTGATATACCTCCTCCCCTAGTGCACCAACCACACTTCCCCTATTTTGGTGTGCTGGTATCTTTTTTTGGTTTTGGTCTTGTGAAGGATTTGATAAGGACATATTACTCTTGAAGAGAGGCATTCCGAATACATGAGGTCAGCTTAAGTGAACAACAAAGTTTAAGATGTTTCCTTGAAGTTAGATGCATTTTCTTTACAGTTTATAATTAAGGGTTTACGGCTTCATTTTTCCCCTTCGTGGCTATCCTTCAACATCTATGGACAGGTCAGTCAAATATACAGTGCTAATACTGTAATCATTGGATTAATATTTATCTGGTATTCACTTTGTGTTTTTTCAGGGATATCTGACGAATTACAGTTCGCTTATTTTATTTCTACTGAAGTCTATGTATTTCTGACCATAGAGACCATCTATCAATCACACAGTTACAGCTTAGGAATGGGCATGGTTAATATCTGTTCCAATTTAGAGAATTTCTGCTTCTGCTTATAACAACGTATGATATCTACGTGTTTGACACGGTTTTTTTTTTTTTGGCTAATAAAAATCACTTCAGAAAAGTCTTTGGTGCCCTCCCCTTCTACCTGGTGAGTATATGGACCTTACAGGGAAGATCGTTTGGAGTAGTGAGCACAGGCAGTTTTAACTTGAAATGAAACACAGTGCCTGGATAGAACCTCTCTTTGAAGGTATGGGAACAGATTGCCCACTACTGTTTTGTGTGCTATGAAGGGAATGATGTAGCTCCTGCAACCCTAAAAGACTTAATGTGGAAAGTAACCAAAGAATTTGCTGTCATCTGTAGAAATGGCCATGGTCGAACAACGCAAAGTTGAGATCACGTTACACAAGTATTAACGGACATCCATCTCAGGCTGGCATCATAGAACAAACGATTATAAAATTGGTGTCTCACCTTTTTTATATTCTGCAGGAGAGCAGCAATGGAGAAGATGACCGAAACAAGTGGTGCCCAATCTGCAACATGGCGTTTTCTTCTCCAGTTGTCGCTCAATCCCACTATGAAGGGAAACCTCACAGCAAGAATTTGAAGATCAAGCAGCAAGGCGGTGTGCCTTTAGGTAAAGCTAATAAACTGGTGTCCGTGCATGTTTGCACAGTGTGCTGGAGCCGTATGTAGTCACTGAAATGTAATGAACCTAGAATGCCTCCATTGTGTGTGTGTGTGTGTGTGTGTGTGTGTGTTGTGTGTGTGTGTGTGTGTGGGTGTGTTGTGTGGTGTGTGTGTGTGTGTGTGTGTGTGTGTGTGTGTGTGTGTGTGTGTGTGTCGGCAGTAGAAAATGGCGGCAGTGGTCACTCATAGGTTTTTTGATTCAGGGATAAAGGAGCGGGTACAGGTGTGATGACGGTCTGCGGCCTCATCAAGATACTCCAAGAAAAGCCTGTTGCACTTTAGATAAATTCCACCATACGCAGCTCTGCTCTATCTTGCATAGATTGATTTGATACAGAGTGATGGTTACTGTGACGATACAAAGATTTTGTTTTTTTCTTGACTAAGGGTTTTCCATCACTCTGCATCATATAAATCTATGTATGAGCCAAGCTGCGTATAGTGAAATATATCTGAAGTGTGACCGGACTTGCAGCTTTTCCTTAAATAATATCTGACTCATCAGTGTTACAACTCCATGTTTTGATTCCATTAAGATGCGCCACCGATCAAGACGTCTGCCCCACCCATCAAGAGGCCTGCCCCACCCATGTCTTTAGTGGCCCCGAAAATCGTCGAGAAGTTAGATGATGCTGATCCCGGCAAGTTCTGCAACCTTTGCCATGCCACCTTTAACAACCCACAGATGGCTCAGCAACATTACATGGGCAAGAAACACAAGAAGCAGGAGACCAAACACCAGCTGATGAATATATACACCAGCCCCTCAAACCCATTGGGACGATCTACAACTGTCTATAATCCCCCGCCAGCTTCTGGATCTAGTGAGTACCCTTTTCTCTTATGGAGATTTGTCACATACAAGCTACAATGAAAGGTTTGTTATTCCATGAAATGGTCAGTTGTTACATTTCTCTGGATGCAACTTAACTGAAAACCAGATCTATTGTTAACAAACGGCACAAATCTAAACTGATGCATTACAGGTCCAATATGAGGAGAGCCTACTTCAGGCAGTACTCAAGGGTTTCACATGGGCTTTAAATATAAATTTGTAAATATTATCACGTTTAAAGTTCATACAAACAAGAAAAGTGTTGGATCTTTGAACCATTCGTATAGCCCGCAACCAACCTTGCACTGACAAGGTTTACTGGCTATCCACGTCTTTAACCCAGGCTGTGCTGAAAATCTATTTAATACGGCAAGCATACGTTTATAGGATTCTATGTTGAAATGGATTTGACGCAAAAGGTGTGCTCATTTTCATGTCATTACCCAGAATCCCTGGCTGCAGAGGAAGCACTGTTTGTTGAGCGATAATTGGGAATGACAAGGTTGCAGACCTGTTTGGGACATGTAAATGCACCACACGTGATATTTTTATTTACTGAACCATTAGTATTGACAAATTGATAAAATTCTGTTTTCAACAGCAATTACTCAGTTTGTCAAGTGACAACTGTGAACTTCAGTAAATAAGACGACCTAAAACGTGATGCAAAAATTCTCCCCTTGTGTAGCTAAGCCTTGGTTTGACAGCTATTATTGTTTTTTCTTAGTGTTCTGTTTGTAAGAATGCCTAGAAAGTATGTAATAAGTCATAATGGAGATATAGATATTTATATCTATCACTGGATGACAGTGACAGGCTAAATAATGCAGTTGTGATATCAAACAATCTTCAACATTTTCACGGTTTGCTGTCTGCTGCTACTTTACAGCAGAAGGGATCCCCAGTGGCATACGGTGGTCCTATGACAGGAATCTTCAAGTGGTGGCTCATTGGCCACATTAAGCCCGTAAAGGCAGACTTCCTGCTAATTTCATACTAGTTGCTTAAGCAGCTGAGTGCAGCTTTTCACTCAAACGCTTGTAAGTTATGCTAATATCCGTATATATGGTATAGAAAAAGCACATGCCATATAGCGTAAAAACGTTTTGAAAATTTTAATAATAAAGGATGAAGCTTTAAGGTAGTTTGCACTCGCAAGGATAGGAGCATAAAAAGCATTTTGAGAGCACCCGTACATGAGCAGCATGTCACCAACCATCGGCGTTCTTGTCCAATGTTTGGATAAACTTTCACGAGCTCAGAGGTTGGATCAGTCAGCTAGAAGGTTCCCAAAATAGCTTGAATGTCCTTTGATATTGAAATCCGCTTCAATCCGCACGGATTTGTGGCAACGGTTGCAGCTAGACTTCTGTCCCAATAACGTAATGACTGGTCACGCATAAGATGTTCCCAGCACGCTTCGTCATGATGCATGTGACTTCCTCAGGGGTACGGACTAGAATAGTCCCGTAATACAAGATCACTAAGACCAATGTCTGAATCCGAAAGATTACATCGTATGGTTGCCTAACAGCTCAAACAAATCACTTGGCTAATTGTATTCATGCGCCCTTAGATCAAGTGACCTCTATATATGTTACAAATGTTTGCAAAACATTGAAATACAATACATTTTTCTTTAAATGTATGTAATATGACCTTACAATAAGCTTGTAGCCCTTTTACTTTCAAATGTTTTCTATTCTGGCCCCTTTGGAAAGCTAGTTATTGAGCCCTGTCTTATGATGTTATATGGCAGCTATTAACCCATAATCCATCTCCCCTTGTATTTTATTTTTTATTCGCTGTACAAACATCTCCACTTCTCATTCCAGCAAGATGTATTTATTACATATCATGGGTTGAATGGAAAGCTATTGCATTTTATAGCCTAGATCAGGAGTGAGCAAACTTTTTAGGCCGAGCCCCCCTTTTAATCCATGAAATTTCTCGGGCCCCCCCCCTGTCTGATCAAAATCACATTAAAAAAAAACCTTTATTAAACGGTATACAATGTAAATACAAATATGTCTAAGGCCGCGCGTATAGTGCCCGCGACGGCGACGCTAGCAAAAGTTGTATTTCGCTTTGCGGCGGCGGTGCGGGCGACCTGGCCATTGATTGGTTCAGGGGCTGTCACATGAGGCGACAGCCCCTGAAAAATCAAATATTGCCGGCTTCAAAAAATCGCATCGCCACGTCACGCTTACTAGAAGCCACGCGGCAGCGACAATGCATTTTTCGGATGACGTCGCGTCGCCGCACTATAAGCGCAGCTTAAATACTTACATACTTCAACAGCTCGCTCTTGCAAAATTAGACTGCGTCCACGCTTGCCGCTGAGAGCGGTGACATCACCAACTCTCCAAGCATGACACGGGTGTCCTGCATAATTTTGCAAGCACGAGTGGGGAAGTGTTTACACTTTTTTTACTTTAATTCTGTACATTCATAGTATGAGTGATAAAGTGGCAGCAGGTTGCCAGCGGAGGAGAGCAGCAACACAGCGTTATTGTAGGGCAGACACACACATATACACATATACATACATACATACATACATACATCACACACATATATATACACACACACACACACACACCCACATACATACATATACACACCATACATATACACACACATACATATACACACACATACATACACACACACACACAAACATATATACACCAGACAACACACAACACTACATACATCAATCACACCACACCCACAACACACCACCACACACACCCACATATCTATCTACCACAACCACCACATACATAACACACACACACACACACACATAATCAACATATACACCCACATAAATACATATCCAAATACACACACATATACTATCACACACACACACACCAATTCAACCCACACACCACTATACACACACATATATATACAACACACACACACACACTACCTGGGGGAGGGAGTAACTAAACCTGCTCCGGTCCCCCCATGTGCTGCAGAAAACGGGCGGGTAACAGACAGGAGGAGGAGGGCTTGTCTGTGTGCAGGGAAGGCCCCGCAGCAAGGCCCCGCCCCCTCTGCAGGCAGACACAGCATAGAAGCAGCAGCAGCAGTCTCTGCACGGAGCTTCTGGCCCCGCCCCCTCTGACACAGACAGCAGGGAAGCAGCCAGTGCACAGAGCTTCTGGCCGCCCTGCACAGCTCTGCCCGCCCCCAGGTTTCCCCGCACTCAGCCCGCGCCCCCCCTACATAATCTTGCGCCCCCCAGTTTGCGCACCGCTGGCCTAGATGATGGATTTGTTTAACCAATCCTACCTCTGGCTATAGGTGGAACATGTTACAGTGATGCAATGTTGTGAATGCCCTACCAGCTGTGATGTTGCTGTAGTGGGGATGCAGCACTGTGCACAGTTTAACCACTACAAGCACAATTAACGTTCTGGCTTTGATTATTTGCCACAGTTGACACAGCACTATTCTTTGTCGAATCTACTGCTTCTTCGGCTAAAAGATGTACACTAGTATGATTGTGACATTTTCCTCCCCAGCATGCCATGTGCATTAGTCCAGCACATCTAATATTTGGAAAATTTAAGAGGTTCCTTCTGCACTAATGAAAATCTATCTGGAGAGTTTTCTGCGGAGGACTGCTTATCCCTGTGCAATGCAGTAAAGCAGGGTAGCGAAAACTTTTGGAGCTGCGCCCCCCTGCCGGCTCCCGCTCTCTTTTGTGCTCACCTCGTTCGGCGGCGTCAAATGACGCTGCAGGGTGATGTGACGTCACACCAAAGTCCCTGAACCCCGGTAAGTTTGTTGCAGAGGCCTCACGCGATCCCACGGCTTTAAATTTTAATGCCTCGAAGAAGGGCGTGGGGCCTCTGCAAGCGCCCGGGCCTCTCAAAAAAAAAAATCCCCCCCACTTTGCACATCGCTGCAGTAAAAATGTATTGCTGCCACTTCCTGGACTGAAACTGCTTTTGCTTTTGCTTTTTCATATCTTTACTACCAGTTTAGCATTTTGAGGAACTATTGTACATTTTAGACAGGGTCAAGCATAATGCAATTGCTTTTAGACCGTGACTGCAATATAGATTTTGACACATTCTCATTTTCATGATGGCTATATGTGTTTCAGCTGTGAAAGGGTACTCCTGTGATACCTGCAACATTGTCCTGAATTCTATAGAGCAGTACCAAGCTCACGTCAGTGGGGCCAAACACAAGGCACAGTGAGTATTTGTGATCCTGTGTCTAGATATCCCATCTATTTATGGTCTTTAACCGGGCCGCATACATTTTCTCTATTTAATCACCTCGCTGTGCTTTTTTTTTTTGTATTTGGACTTGAAGGGTCTGCACTGTAACGTCTGAAATCCCTATTTAGGTTATTACGCTCGTATAGTTACTTTTTCTCAGTTAATATGCGTATGTGTTGAGTTTCTTATGAGAATAGTGACGCAACCTACTGTGTTCATGTTGAAGCTTTCTAATGAAAGCAGATGGAAAGGTGCAATCCCACATAGATTAAAAAAAAATAAACTTATGGTCGTGATATATTTATTGTATTAAAGTTACCAATATGCCTTTAAAGAGAGAAAATAGACACATTTATTAAAAAAAATTGATCCTTGAAAGAGACCTGTGATATTTCTGAAACTGTATTATAATTTGTTTTCTATGCTACAGCACATCATTCCTTAACTTATTTTTTTTTCCAAAGCTTTCTTGAGTATTTGTAAACATTGCAAATAGAGTTAAACATTTCTCAATTCTCCATCTTCAACCCTTACTTTGTCATACTGCATGATACTCTCCCTCTCAGATTTCTTTTAGGTTTGGGCAGGAATAAATCTGAGCTAAAGGGTTATTTATCTACATTTATGATAAGATAGCGGATGCCTGCTGTAAATGAAAACTTTCAGACTTTCAAAGACGATTAACAAAATTATTATATATTTTTTTTTCATTCAATAACATCCATTTAAGTAATCTCTGCCATTACTTCACTTTGGTCCCAAGTTAAACTGCACCTTTAAGCACAGTTGGCTGCAGAAAACTATTGCCAAAATACACATTTTTATTTTTGAATGAAAAGGCAGCCACCTGTACTTTCCTTCTATATACTTAAAAATAGAAAGTTTGTGCTTTCTGTATAGAGAACAGACTTTATATGTTTGTTTGATAGTGATGCTATTGTAGTATTCAGTATTTGGTGCTAGAACTTGTTTGCTCCCTAAACATCTTGGTGGACATACAAAAGAACTGCTATTGACTAATCATTTCCACCAATAGCTTTATTTCCATCAACATATATTTTACGTATAGTCAGATAATAAAACAAATTGCTTCAGATATTTCCTGCAATTCGGCTTCCCCAGAAATGGGGAAATTCTAGAGCTGACCTTCACATCTACCGTTGCAGTTAAATAGAATTTTAGACCACTAATGTGTGCCTGCAATATAAACATTTAACCAATTCGATGAGTTGAGTTATGTTTTAAAAAAATGATATAAAAAGCATTGTAAATATTTGTTTTCTCTTTGCCATTTCATACCCCTGCAAAATGTTTTTTTTTTTTCTGGCAGGCTGTACTGTTGCTTACATTAATATGCACACTATGCAATTCTGTTTGTAACACAATCCTTCTTTCACCAGATTATTGTCCATGGTTCCTGTCAGCTCTTCACCTGTGAGGGATTCTTCAACGACAGAAGAAGATCTTGAACCCTTTGGGGATTCTTCATCAATGGGAGGTCATCCACCCATGGGGGGTTCTTCATCAATGGGAGGTCTTCCACCCCTGGGGGGTTCTTCATCAATGGGAGGTCTTCCACCCAAGGGGGGTTCTTCATCAATGGGAGCTCTTCCACCCATGGGGGGTTCATCAATGAGAATTCCTCCACCCATGGGGAGTTCATCAATGAGAATTCCTCCACCAATGGGTGGCTTACTGCCACCTCCTTATCCTCCTCCACGGAAGCAGCTCCACCAGTCATATGACCGAGAAGAGCTGATTGGATCCGATGACTACAACTATTTCAGCCAAGACTACTAGAGCAAGCTCCCAGTTCATCGAGTTGCTGGCGGCTCTCGGCCCAGCCTTGGTCATAAATCGAAGATGAGAATGAGTGTGAGAGTTTTGTCCCAACTCTGTTGTCCTGTTCCCGTCCTGCTACAACACACACACCTAGAACAGGAAATAAATTCACTAAAAGCAGAATTATTAATTTTTTTTTAACACCCCAATTAGATATGGCCTCTAGTAATGGTAGTTTGTTAACTTTGAATTTATTTTTTATTTTCATTTGAATGTTAAACCTGCCTCAGATTGAGTGTGGACTGTGGGCTCTGTACATGCGGTGTGCATGTCTATATATACAGCTGAAACAGTTAAAATGGTCCATATATGCCTCCTCACCCAGCATCAATACCACCTCACAGCTTCCTGGCGTCATGGTCATGTGGCAATGAATCCATCTGCAAAGCACACCATTGTCTCATGCACCCCTCGTGGCCCAGTTTGATCTCTGGTTGCTTTTGTTTATTGCAAACCCAGAAGCATTCACTCTACCTTCTCTGAGTATAGCTCAAATATATTCTATAAGTTTGAGCATGCAAAAGCACAATTTTGAGATTAATTGGCTTGCCATGTTAACTTTCACATGTTCAATGTTATACCCTAGCACTGTATTGGTTCCAAGTTCTTGGAATGTACTTTCTACAATGTTTAGAACAGTTTTACAGAAGCATAGTACACATTACAAAGATTGGCCTTCCCTGTGATACTGACCACTAGGTGGCACCATAAGCCATGCAGAAAATGTATAAACTACATACAATCATTACTATTTGGGCCAACAATCGATAATCTGGATATCTTTTGTAGACAGCTTGTGCTTTGTGCATATAGGAAGATGTATTTGGCACCTGAGTGTAATACTTCTGTTAATTTACTTGCCTGAATTTCTTAGTGTTGGACCTTTCTCTGTTCTTGGTGGAGCCTATGATTTTTCTTTAAGGTCACATACTACATTAGGCTTCGGCTGTTTGGGAGAATACATTTCCTGGCCATTAGTCGTGCTAGCTTGTTTCCTTTTTTCCTCCACTTGGTCGTTTTTAAAGAGTGCCTATAGTTAAATTACATAGGGCAGTATACCGTTTTTCTTTGGAGTATCATGGCAGATTAACGTGTAAGAGAGGTAGTGTGTTTACCTGGATAATGTGGCTATTAGATCACCTTTCTTGGATAGCACCCATATTTCTACTAATAGATGACAACTAAGTTATATGATCATATACCCACAGTGAAGCCTCTCCCTTCTCAACCCCTATTGCAAAGTTAGTGCTGTCCTTTGAACTAATCACTAATGGATCATGATTTAAATGGTTAAAGCAAAAGTACCAACTGCACTGAATCTTTCCAGCAAATTGCTTTGCAAGTGGCACTATAAAGAAACTGACCAGAGCAGACTGCCCCCAGTAAAAGTGAATTGTGCAGGCGTCTCTCCCGCTCTGGATTGTCTGTAACCAGGTGGTTATTCCGCTCTCTACTTTTTTTTTTTTTTTCCAGTATTCAACTACATTTTATTCTGTAAACTATCTTGATAGAGGTTAGTTACCTTGATTGACATGTCTTGTTGTCTAGAAAATTATTTTCTCCCCCAGCTGAGCAGTGAAGTTGTAATAAATTACTTTCCTATTTTGTTTTCTTTTAGATTTTTTTTTTTTTTTGCAGTGGACATTGTTTTTATTTAACTTTTTATCCATAGTTTACAATGACTGCTTTAAGTGTTTGGTGTGAATTCTGTGTGCTTTTATTAGGCTCCTGTTTTGTTTGCCATGTGCTCTCTAAAGCAGTGAAAGAACAGTCATTGTCTTTTGTAGGTCTCATCATTAACTCCATCTAGGCGGGTTTTTTTAATTTATAATTTTACCAATACCCTGATAGAACACCATTACTGAATCAAAGTGGCTTTTTGGGTGAGACCTCTATGGTATTGCACCTCATTGTAATGTCATTTTGTTCAAACACCTCAAAGGTTTATAATAATTTCAGAGTGAGCAGACTAGAAAAAGAACTCCTAGTGAAATTGTACCATTCTCAACAGTTTCCTTAGTTATCAAGTTATATTTGTTTTTTTTTTATAGTCATGAAGGTTTAGTGTAGAGATCAAATGGCTTGAACAGGACTTAATAGATGGACGTTACAATTCTCATGATTCTTGAAAGAGCCCTTTCTCCCTCCCTTTCTGTGAACAACTTGTGCACATTCCCGCCTCCTTGGAGAGCAGCCTGTTGCTTGTGTCCCTGAGGTATAGTAGTGACTGCATCAGAAAGGAATCCTGGTCCTGTTACCCAGGAAGCTGCTTGGTGCCCGCTCGCTTGCTAAACTGCACCCACCTGTTCAGTACTAGCAGCTGCAAAGCTTGTGTGGGGGGGTTGATGAATTTTGTGGGCTGGGAAGGGAGTTGATGCTAGTCTGAGCTGCATGCAAGGCTTGTTCCATGGCAGTACAATCTGTTCATAGGTGTGACAATCCTCACCAAATTCATACTGTGACTTCTGTATGGTTTTCTTGTGCTGCATACTATATTGAAGCCCTTTGGAAGACTTGCCATGGCACAGACCTTGTTAGACATGCAGTGCAGACTTGCAAGTCAACGCGTTATTGTATCACATTGTGAGGACATAGGAGCTGTGAAGTGAACACGTCTGTGGGGGGGAGACAGCAGATGCTTTATGAGATGTATCGTTTTGTGTAGTTTCCATGTGCATTCCGCCTGTACAAAAAATAAATCTGCCTTGTTTTAGCAAATTAAACAGATGTTTTCTTTTCATGGGGCTGTGTTTGCGTTATTTTTTTTCTTTGAAATTTTGATGGGTGGTTGCGTCAGACTTTAAACGCCTCACATGGTGAAGCATGAGGAAGATTGTCTTCAATGTTTTTCCTGACCAAAGAGATTCAAGTTACAAAAGTTCCTCCTTACTCTGCATTCATTTGCTTTGTAGATTAAAGGTTGCCCCCTTTTTTAAGACCTAAAAGGGAACCTTGGGGAAACCCACACTCATTTCCCCCCCACATTGTACCAACATCTCACCAATTATCGTTGGAACAGTGTTCTGTACGATCACGATGTCGACGTTCTCTCCCTCATTTGTTGGTATCCTGCAGGTGTCTTCAGTCTGGCTACTTACTAGGGCTTCAGATAATCATGCATTAGCAGGTGACCCAGCTGCTTTTAAAGCCAAATCGACAAAAGGCATGGCGAAATCTTGGCACCTAAGGCTGCGCTTATAGTGCCGTCGCCAGAGACGGTGACATCACGCTGTGGACGCTGTAAAAATTGACTCGGCTTCAAACGATCGCGACCATGCCGTCGTGTCACTTCTATAAACGCACGCGACGGTGGCAATACATTTGTTTTTGCCGCGGCGACGCCAGCACTATAAACGAAGCATAAAGCTGTGCTGTATATGCCGGCTGACACTCATTCCTTACTGCCATTGATGACATTAACGCTGTACTATGCTGAGGAGAGTCTCGCGGTGCTGTCAGGCATGCTCCCTTCCTCTGACTTTCCTCCCTGTCTTCTGGCCATGCTCGTCTGCATCAGAGAGTTAGGAACGAGGGGAGTACCTGGCAATTCTGAGACTGCGTGCAACAAGCCTACAGACTTCTCCCAGGGTGGACAAGGACCAGGGGATCATGACCCCTGCACCTCAATTTCTACCTCCTGGGACTACCTCAACCCTTTTGTCTGTCACTGTGTCTGTTACCCCTGGGAAACTCCCCATGGATCAACATTCACCCCGCCCCCCAAATAAGACCTGCACTGCTCAACAAATATCACAAATGTGCTCACTGCCCCCAAACACCCATCCTCTGTTCAAGAAATTTCGGGCTCTAATGTTTTTTTGTTTTTTTTTTATTACATGTATTCTTGTCCATCGTTATTTTGATTGGTTTCAAGAAAGTCTTTATTGTATACATATTTATTTGTTTTAATCACTTGGCTGACCCCTCTGCCATTGTGAAAATAGAAAAATAGAGCGCTGATGGGTGGTATTCCACTCATCATAATCGCGTAACCTTCATCCACCTCTTGCATTTACTGCTCATTGCTTCTCCAGAGACGCAAACTTAATTTCCATATTGTGAAATTTCATCTTATGACACCATTTAAATTTGCAGTGCTGTAGAAAGCAAGAGCTTCACTTTGTACATTTCATAATCCACCGTTCAAATAGACCTGTGAAGGCCATTTTTCAAATCTTTACCTAGTTGAAAAGTGTAGATTGTTTACAATTTCTTTATGATCTGCATGTCTCGGGTTCAGCCTTGGTACACCCTGTTTCCTGTTTAGAATTCTGAATCTTCCTAAATGCTTTGATATTGAAGATTACGTTTATCCTAACTTTATTTCTAATGCTATTTATTTTTTATGCCCACAAAGCATTGTTGTGCCTAGAGTTGGGCAATATACCAATACGATAATTTTCAGGCTCTACATTTTTTACTGCTATATTGCTATGAACCATGGGAGTAATTTACGTTTTAGGCACAGCTGGTGCCTTGCAATTTAGGATGCTGCAGCTTAAGGAGTTTCTAATGTAAAAGTGATAACTCTAATCCTTCCTCCTGGGACTACTTTGTCCTTTGCCTCTTCCCTTAACTTGACAATACCTTTGCCCTGCGTTCACTCCACCCTCTAATTTCTTTCCTTATCTCCAGGAATATGGGTAAGCATTTTTATTTATTTTTTTAATTACATTTGTCACATTAAAACAAAATACCATAAGGAGATGGGAGGCTGACTTAGACGTAGAAATCCTTTGGGATGGAGGCCTCTAAATCGTCAATTTCTACCACCACCAAAGAAAATCTGTACAAAATTAACTCCTAAGCGGCTGCGTATCTATCCAGGCACCGCCAATCTTTGCTGGAGAAAATGTGGACAGATCAGTGACCTAAAACATTTATGGTGGTCCTGTCCTAAAGTACAGAGATACTGGTCTATAGTCCAAAACACAGTTAAAGAGAGCCTGGTCATAACAATTCTATTAGAGCCAGTTATCACCCTGGCAAAACCAATAGAGTGCATTAGCTGAACTGCGTTGAGCCTTACACTGGAAGGGGATGCAGTTAGCAGCTCTGGCAGGCCAGTGTCTATTTAAAGGTCCATGGGCCAATAGGAAGCAGCAAGGTCATCCCTTGTGGAGTCCTATTGACCCGTGTAATGTGGGGGTTATACAGGATTGAGATACCAGCATCACCTTCAGATACAAGTATCTCGGGGAGCTTGCGATCCCTGGAATATGAATTAATGTGGTTCATCTCTAGAGACCCCTTGCTTCCCATCTAGGGGGAATTTTTTTTGAAGGCAAACACACAGAGCAAGCATATTTTAAACTACAGAAAATATCTCTAGCCCTACATAACATACTGCAGTTTACATATCCTTAAGTATGAAAGACCTAGTGATTCCAGAGGAAAACTATGCTGTCACGGGAGACTAGGACAATTTACCCCAGGGATCAATACTTTATAGACAACTGCAGAGTTGAACAAAAGTGAATTTATTGGAAAAAGTTGCCACAAACTTCCAGTACATAGCACACAAACTGGGGGAACCACCTAAAGTTTTAGGTGTGGGGACCACCATCTGGAGGCTTACCCCGATACGCGTTCACAACTTGTGCCACTGTCTTGTGTAGTATTGGCAGCACTGCCGTGCTCTCCGGTGGCTAGCAGTTTTAAATTCCCTGCCGTTGCTTCACCCAAACAATTTTGGCTAACACTGGACACACAGTTTGCAGCAACACTGAATGCTCCAGTCCAGACCCATGCACTAGGTCTCCATTCCTTTCGCTGACTCCCTGTTAGCTCTTCCTTTACAGTGACTTTGACAGTCCCATGTCAGCACACAGCCTTCACCAAGAATATCCAGTCCAGAATGACTCGAGGCTGGGGAGAAGGCGTATTTATACCCCTGTCCCAATCGGGGAGATGCCAGCTAGTGTGGTTAGAAACAATATTCCTGGTCTCTGCACATGGTCCTAGGCCCGGTTCATGTGATTACTGGGGTTGAAGGTGGGCCAGGACAATGCTGATACAATGCCCTTCCACAGACAAACCATATAGATAAAGCCCCAGGGCTTATAGCTTTCATAAAGTCCACTGAGCAGGTGGCCGACCTCTCCCTTGTTCCTGAACAATGGGCCTAATCCCATCAGTGTACAGACCTACGGTACCAACTCTTGATGTTATTATAGCCAATTTTGCAAGAGAGCTAACCCCTACAGGTGCCCACTCTCGAAAAGGACTGTATATCACTGTTTGACATCCTTTAAGAGGACTGCTATAATAAATTGTACATATATAAATACATCATATCATTGACAGGTAGGGGTAAGGACAGGCTTAACTTTTATTTAAAATGAGCCAAATCTACCCCTACTGTCACATATGCTATTTAGGAATTGCTTAAAAAAAAAAGTTATGCATGGGAAACAGGTTTGCAATAACATAAAAAAAATCAATCACTTAGTGCAGTTTTCTGCGTTAGTTGACCAACACTGTTCTCATACATTTCTTCCAGTGTGAGTTTGTATGAATTACATATATGAAGGTCTCTTGTTTAGGTATATTGGCAATATCTACAAAATAAGCTTGTTCCATGATTGCCAACCCCATCCACAAGAGGGCAGTTATGTTACCAAATTTGTGCTTGTTACGCATGCCACCACAAATGTCTAGTAAGCTAACCCATTGCCCCAACACACCACCATGAAACCCCAACCGCTGGCCACTCCTGCAGCCCGTTCCCATCATCGCCTATGCGGAGGGAATGGAGATGTTTCTGGTGTAGATCGTTACTACTTCCCATTCCCTGAGCTATCTAATGACAGTGGTAATCACTACGTCCCAGTGTAAGGAGAGGAGTAGGACCGTATTAATCAGTGTGCTGGCATTAAAAATATGACTTGAGGGGGTGGGACTTGAGGGCTTAATGGCCACATGTATATCATGTTGCCTACCACTGCATTAGAGGATTAATACTGTCACTGGGGAGATACATCAATTGTTTGTGCACTTTGATCAAATGTGAAGGATTAATGCTAGTAGATTAGACACCTTGATGTAATTGCATAAACTAGGGTCATAGAAATGGTTTTGATTCGTGGCAAATGTAGGATGTAAATGTATGTTTTCTACGCAACACTTTGACCTATACTAAAAACGAAAGCTTCCTGCCTCCATCTTAACCTTTTCACTGCCGGAAGTCCAGAAGCACCGGACTTCTGGAATTTGCTGCCATGTGATTGTTCGTTGGCCTCCACATCCTTTTCAACTGGATTCACCGCTGTGATGGAGCAGTGAGCCCAATCTTCCACTACAAAACTAGCAAATTCCTGATGATCCATGATATGTCAATATTGCCTTTGGCAGACACCACACCCTACCAGCTACACCATTTATGGCACTGTAAAGGTTAAAATGCCAATCTCTCCTAGGACCAAACTCAAGTAATGCCAGTGACCTAAGAGGTCACATCTGGGTGATTGGTGCTGTTTTTAACCAAATATGACTTGAATAAGTATTTTTAAATAATAAGTTGGTTTATAAACTGAACTAAGACATGAAAGGTGATTGGTTTCCTCTGGCGCCTTCTTTCTGTGAGTGCGCATCTCTACCCCTCCCTTATCTATATTGGCTCTCTGATTAGCTGGTTAAAGAATGACAAATACTTCTCCAGCGCCCTCCCCATATTTCTTTTTTAATGAAATTATGCAAATTGGTGCATACTGGGAGGGAAATTTAGAAAAAAGTATATAACAGTCAGACCACTGAGATAGGACAGAATTTTCCATGGATTACTGGTACCCAAAACTGTACATACATATACATGCCCTGTCTCTTAAAATACTAATTACAATTATTGTTTTAAATTACTGACATATGTATATCCTCCGTCATCCTCTCTCACTCTCCCCCCTCATCCTCTCTCACTTGCCCTTCATCCTTCCTCTCTGCCTCCCTCCCTCACCCCCTCATCCTCTCTCTCTTCCCACCTCATCCTCTCTCCCTCTCTGCCTCCCTCCCTCCCTCACCCCCTCATCCTCTCTCCTCTCCTCATCCTCTCTCTCTCTCCCCAATTCTTTCTCCCCCCTCATTCTCTCCCTCCTCATCCTCAATCACCCCCCACCCCCCCAAAAAAAACCTCACTCAGGCCCCATCATCCTCACTCACCCCCATTAAAATTATTTACCTGCAGCCTGTGGGGGTCCATAACCCCAGAAGAAGTCAATACACAGACGGAACTAGTTGGGCATTTTGGACTGCAGTGGCCACTGTACCCACTCCACCTGAAATCAGAGTGACTGATGCAAGGCAACCCGGGCCGCAAGTGAGAGACGCATAACAGGGAACCCGCGCACACGGACACGCACACAGCAAGGAGCTGAGCTTGGAGTAGGGTTGGAGTGCGCCCAAAGTCACACTCTGCTTTTGACCAGCGGCGAAAGTGTGAGTTGTCCTTTTCTCCCCTGTGTTGTTTGTCAATGAAAGTAAAATGTTAATGCACCATATTGCATGCATCTGTGCTTTCTTTTCTACGTGAGGTTTTTCAAGGAGGAACCACTCCGGAGGATCATGTTCCATGGGGTTGCAGTATAAGTGATATCAGTGTCTATTTATATTCACTGGGTTTATTGCACTGTTATATACACATTTCTTTTGCGCCACGAACACCAGTTTGTTTAGTTTAGCCTGTGGAGATCCTCCTGGCAGTGACACCGGAAGCTGTAAAATCAGGTTTCCGGCTCTGCCCCCGCCGTCCTCTGCCGCAAACATCACATCGTCCTTCTCTGCTCTATTAGACTGCTGAGTCTGCTGCTCCCGGCTGGCGGCCGCCTGCAAGGCGCTGCCGCTCGCCTCCACCATCTGCCCATCCTGCGCCAGTAAGGTCACAGCCTGTCAGAGAAGTAATACCGGATACATGTCCAGTATTACCTCTAATGTTTTACTGGACAGTGTCCAAATACCGTCCAGTCCGGTTCAATACCAGACACCTGGCAAACCTACCTGCTGGTAATCTCGCCCCCTACCCCACGCCTCCTAACCCCTTCCTCAACTATGCCCCTAAACCCTCACATCCATTAATCCGCACTTGACACATGTTCATTAACCCCCTCCATCTTCAAGGATCTTAAACCCCACCTGCCCCATGCCCCTTAAATGTGTGCAGGAGAGCGGGACTAAAGCTGTGCGTGGTGAAAAAAAGGGGCTGTAGTTGGGTTTTACTTCATTTATTCTAAACTCATTTTTATTTAAATGGTTTAATTCGTAAAATGAAAATATACTAAAATGCAGTTGCTTTTTTCATATTTATTAAGAATGAAATGCATTTTTATAAGACATATTTCACAAATGACCTGGAACAGACTTTGATGACTAGATTTATGTAATATTTTTTCTATTGGATATTTCTCGTGATAAATTACTTAATACCGTTATCGTGGCAAAGGTAAATATTTTACTGATGGTTAGATTTAGTCCGTGTAAAAATGTCACTTAGTCCGTAGGCTACTTACTTTTTCGCCTTCTGCCACTCTGGTCATGCAGCCAGGATGTATTGCAGTCAGATTTAAGAATTGCCTCCCAATTTATTATGAGTTTTATTGGTATGAATTAAAGAGTATTATAATTTTTTGTAATAATGTGAAATCATGACATATCTCCAAGGCCAACTTAGAGGAACCATACCTGTATTTTATAGAACAATTTGAGATAGTTAAGTAAATGGTGAAAGAGCATTTATAAAATGTTTTAGCAGGAAATAGTACATTGAAAGTTACCTCGTATGTCCTGGGCATACAGAGGTTACACATTCAATTTACAGACATTTCATGGACAGTTAGAGATAATATATGATTATGGGCGTATGTAACAGTTACAGACAAGATTCAAATTCTTGAAAAAGGTAGGATAGGCAATGTATTGTGTTTTTCCAAGGAGCTTACAATCTAAGAAAGGGGAAATATAGGGTACAGGGGTTGAGAAGGCTGTAATATTAACAAACATCAGTAAGCTGCTGACACCCTTTGGATGCCACCATAGGTTGTCCTTGGCATTGGGGCGACGCGGATGTAAGCTGAAGGGGTTCTGAATGAATGAAGCAGTGCTATGGAATTCCTTTGTCCAGGGCCATAAACATTGCAGAGGATGGGGCTGATGAAATCCATAGCAAGCAAGCCCCAATGTTAACCCTTAGCACGCTGGTTCGGTGCAGAGGGGTGCAGCTTTTGGGGAACCCTTTCAGACGTCCGCCATTGGGGCGACGCAGATGTAGGTTGATTCCTTGTATGATATTACAGCCATTACATAAAGGGTTAGACATGCATCTACAAATTAAGCAAACAGATGAGTGGCTAAAATAATGTGATGTAGAGATTTTACGTTCCTTGCACTGTTGTTAGAGGAAGAACACTACAAAAGGGACAGAGGTTACATAAAATAGACGACTGTATCTTGACTCTCAAACCTATATGGCTAAACAAGGATATATAAATGTTTGCCAATACGTGGAATCCAATAACTGTGTTAGTCATTGCCAACTATAAGGAAATTGAGTGGTTTAAATCCTAATGGAATTTGGTATGGGAGGACCACACACAGAAGGATTTTATTTTTTTTAAGTAAAAGCATCACAAATTTACACAGGTCTGGGAACGTGGTTCGAATTAACAAATGACCCGGGGTTTGGAGCTGACTCAATACTACTATAATAGAGGCATATATTTGATTCTACTGACTTGCATAAAGTTAATTTTATTTGAAGTGGAAAAAAGGCATGTAGCCCAAAACTTCCTGCTTTGGCCTGTACCGTTGGTTACACCATATGGGACACTTATGTAGGTATACACAGGCTTGTATTTATCTTTTTATTTATTTTTTAAATCTTTTTTGTGTGTATTTTTACCCATGATTTTGTATGTACTTTTAGGTCTATGGATGTGACCATATGTTCTGGACTACTACATCTAGGAAGGTTGAAACTACTAAACCTGTTGCCAGACTTTTCCAGGATTATGGGCATCAATTGTCTTCATTGCGCTACATGGTCATTGACCAAGTACCCCAACGTGTACGGGTAGGTGATACGAGCAAATTATTAATGAGAAGAGACGCTCAATGGATTTTCCAACTGGACACTGTCACACCAATAGACCTCAATGTGGAACTTAATCTAGGCTGTTTCCTCTGATAAGGACACATTTGGCCTTGATGTCAGTGCTACATACCAGTTTGGATCTATGGATTTGCAGACCCTTCTGGTGGATCAAGATGAGACATACAGCGGACTGACAACTCTACTAAAGTCTCTGACGTCTAGTAGTCCGTTATATATTATATTGCCTGCAAGTCTCATCAGAGAATGTCTTTCTACCTTGGGACCATCAATTATGATACATGCATATTGGATTATGTTAATTTTACCCTTATGCTGCTTCTGTATGAATGATGCTCTTATACATGAATCTATGTGTTATGTGATTTATGAGCCGTATGGCACAACAATGTGCTCCACTATTCTAGAGATACTGTCCGTAGCTATTATGACATGAGACTTAAGGCCTCGTTCAGGGTGCCAGCTGCAGGACTCGGAGGGAGGGCGTGAGGGAGGCAGTGCTGCAGTTTGCTGGGCGATCTGTGTTTATCCCCCAGCAGACTTTTCAGCGTTGAGGAGGGGGCGGGGTTACACACAGCAGAGTAAGTATCCAAGTTGCAGTCATGAAATCATTCTGAAGAATGATTTCATTGGCTGCCTAGGTCCCTGTGACGCTGCTGCAGCTCCAAAAAACAAAATTTTCGTTTATTGAAACTGTAGTCAGCTTCAACTCCTGGCTTCGGAGACAGGGCGCTTGCTACCCTGACAACCAGTATTCAAATTGAATACTTTGTTTCTCACGGCAGCACGCCCTCCCTCCGAAGCCAGCACCCTGAACGAGGCCTAAGACACCGTTTCATTTGTATCATCAGGCATGTATATATGGCCTGTTTATAAGTATGTTTCTCTTGCTATTTAAGTTTATACACTTTTATTGGCCCTGCAACATCTTTTTTGTGCCATAGTGCCTAGGGGATATCTAATTATGATCATCTGTCACAGTTCATCTATATGTGTCTCTGCTGCTTGTACTTTGTGTGCTTTACAGCGTGTGACAAGGTACCATGCTATTTCTTTCCCCATTTGAATATTTGATTGAGTTTCAGATGGATTATACCTTTTGGACTTGTGCGGGTCTGAATTATAAGATCAATGTTGGCACTGTACTCTGCTTTTGTACATTTATATTTATTTGTTGTCTGTTTATCTCATATAATGTTTAGTGCGATTTGTATCTTATGTTTTTTTTAATCCTATTTTATATATGTACACTCCAGCAGAATCATATTCAGCAACATATTTACTGGCATTTAAGGTCACTTTTTGTATAGTACAGTATACACATTTGTTTATCTTGCTATATTGGTAATTTATACCTGGTATGCCGTTAGATCTTGTTGCTGCAATGCATTCTATGTATGTCTTGTTTGTGTCTAGTAGCAATGGCTACCGTTTTTAACTACCACTACTCCCTTTATGGCAACTTGTGCACTTTATGATCCTTTTTGCGGCGTTTTGCAGCATAGGTCTCATTGGAGGTTTTTGGTGCCGTTTTGCATATGCAGCGCCCATAGAGGGTATTTAAGACATGCACAGTCACTTACACTTTATCTTGACAAAGGCTCACAGGCGGGCCGAAACGTGGATGCTTGTGCAACACATTTTATCATCTTTGGAAGACCAGTGGAGTGCCTCTTTTTCTGTTTTTGATCTACTACATCGAGGGACACATTATTTTTTACATTTTGCTAAATAAATGTATACTTTATATCTTTTTTGTGTGCTGGTATCTTTTTTGTTGTATCATTTTGGGGAGGTGGACTATTTAGTGCAGGACTCCCTCGATTTTCCCGTGCACAAGCTATACTTTTTCATTTTATGGCTAGGTGAGCCTTCCTAGAGGTTCTTTGGTAACTTTTTTTTTGAATGCTGAGCAAAAGGCCTTTTTGTCCTTGTGTTTCACGTTTACTATGTCATTTTTAACCAGTGTGATTATAAAAGAGATCAAAAATTAAACCTCAAACATTCATAATGTATTTTAATACGAGGAAATGGGGTGATATGTGAAAATAGAGCATCTTTGGTGTTCCCATGGCACTGCACACATGCATGTTGACAGTCCCTCCATTGAAGATGGAATACAATCTTTGTTTGATCTGGTAAACATTGGAGCTGGGATTCTTATCAAAAATTGTTCCCGCATCTTTTCTTCCCCCTCCAAAATATTTTTATTTGGGGAAATCACCATGGTGTTACAGAAAGGAAGAGTTATTCAGACATTCACTTATACATTGTTATCATATTTTTATATAAATGTAATAAAAAGTGGTCTTTTACATCCTGTATTATTCTCTCTTTTCATTGAATAATTCCTAGTCTTAGGCTGGTGGTTCACAGCTTTTCCTTATTTTCCCCTCCTTTCTTTATTTCTTTTTAGAACTTGTCCTATTTCTTTTTTTAAATTTAACCTTAGCTGATATCCTTTGTATTTTGTGTTATTGTGAAGTTTTATCTATCTTCGTACAATTAGTAACCTACTGATCCAATTAACTTTTCAACTGAATGTCATGGAACAGGAATACTCCTGTCTGCACTTCTGTTTCACCCCCCCCCTTTCCTCGCAGCCTTGCCAGCTATTATGTCCACTGTATGTGTTTGGTTCTGCACACAAACACAGTGCTTGTGTGATAAATACAGTGCCATTTCCCCTCTCCCAGCAGCTTGCTGTATTAGAGATACATTAGCTACATGTTGTAGCTCCCCAGACACTCCTGTGAGTTGCCATAGCAGCCCCAGCCTTTCTCTCAAATGGGCTAGTCTGCTTTCTCCCCCTCTGCTCTGCCCACAGATGGTCTGTCCCCAGACTATCTTACTACCCAGCATACATTGCCATTTCCTTTCCACCACACCACTGGACGAGTGAGTACCTTGCTGTAACCCCTGTAATGGTGCTGCAGGATTATCTTTTCACCTCCCTTTACTACTGAGCACACACAGAGATATTTAGACCTACACCTCTACACAAGATACTGTTTTTCCCTGCTTTCTCCAAAATAAAGTAAGAAAAGAAACAGACCTTGTCGTGCTTGGAAAATAGGGCCGAGTTGACACTATCTGAGCTAAGTCATCCCACACGTGACCCTCTGGCTTCCAGAATAGTGAAAAGATATCGTGTGCCTTACAGACACTGACAGAAGCTGCTACTCCAGACTCCATGATAAAATAGGGCAGCCTCTGCAGACAAAGGAAGCACCAAGTAGCTCAAACTGCACACAGCCTGCAGCCTTAACAGACAAGCAGCAGCCTACACTGCACAGCAGCTTTGCAACAAACAGTGCTTCTCACACAAAACCTAACTGCCTTTTCTCTGTCTGAGTTCACCCTCTGCACAGCCCCATAGTGAGGAGCCACCATCTCACCTACCCCTGCGTACATCCCCACGGCTAGCGCCATCAAGGGCCACGCTACCGGACACCCGCCAGGACACGGGTCAGAGCCACCGGACACCTGTGAGTACAGCTACCCCTACGCTGCACGCTGCAGGACACCGCTCGGCATCATCTGAGACAGACGCCCATCGCTGACAAGGTAAAAGACCTCACGCCACATGCACTGGCAAAAGGCCTACACACACCTACAGCATGGCAGAACTCAGAGCCTCACCAGACATCACGCAGGAAAGCGATCACTCAGACACAGAGACCGCTGCGCAACTGCAACAGGCACGGGCAGGCGCAAGGCCCAAACGGACAGTCACACTGACACAAAAGGCCCGCGAAAAATATGAGACTGACATTGAAGCACACCGCGAAAAGTTAGAGAAGGCCTGGGAGGACACTGGTCGTGAAATATGTAACGTTGCAAGTACTAGCGATCAGGAGAAACAAATTAGGCAAGCTATAGCCCAATTGAGGTCAAGTCACAAACGTTACCAAATGCTGTCACAAACATATTTCGCCTACCTAAAAAGAATTAACACGGAGGAAAGCCTCAGCGAACGTGACCAGCAGGAGGCAACTGACCTGGAGCGTGACGGCTTCGTGCAGACCACTATCACTGAGGCCGAAGACCAGAGAAAGGACCTTTTGCTGGAAACTGCATCACAGCGCTCCAGCACATCCAGACACTCATCAAGGTCAGCAAGATCAGCGCAATCTCACGCGTCAAGCGCAAGCACCACCAAGGCGCGAGCCACCACAGAGGCCGCACGTGCCAGGGCCGCATATGCTCAGAAAGAGGCAGTCATGAAACTAGAAAGGGCCCGCTTACAAGAGGAGGAGCAGGCAGCCACTGCCACCGCTGCACGGAAAAGGGCAGAGGTGGACGTCAACCTAGAGGCCCTAAATCAAGAGAAGGAAGCCGCCATAGCCATAGCCCAAGCCGGTCTTAGAAGCAGCTGCAAGACAGGACGGCGGGGAGCTACCGTACAAACGGATAGCCTCAGAGGATCCAATCCAACGCACTGAAGACTACGTAAGGAGCCTCTTCAGCGTAAACACCAGCGCACCATCTCAACACGGAGGGAGTGACACCGAAGACTTGCTAGGTCCACGAGGAGAAGACACTGCTCCGTCAATGGCACATGCTGCCTGGGATAGCCACAGCCGCAACAGTGATCCACATGCCAGCGCGCACACGAATGCACTACAACGGGCTCGCCATCCAGGTACAGCCACACGGGGAAACACAACCCCTCACACCGACCAGCAGTCATCACGCGTCCACGCCAAGGAAGAGGCTACCGCACGGACCCTCCCAGCAACTACCTCAGAACGGGACAAACACGCCGATGCCTCAGGCCTGACAAACATAGCCAAGTATATGATCCGGTGCGACCTGGTGCAAGCAGGGCTCATCTGCTTCGACGACCGCCCTGAGAATTACCGGACGTGGAAGTTCACGTTCAAAGACGCAATCAACAGCTTGGACTTCTCAGCAAGGGAAGAGCTCAACCTGCTATTCAAGTTCCTGGGGAACGAATCCAGAGAGTACGCGAATAGACTGCGGGTGGCAAACGCGCACCAACCCCAAGTAGGTCTTGACCTAGTGTGGGAAAGGCTAGAAGAGTCCTACGGCAGCCCGAAGCAGTCGAGGATTCGCTCTTCAAAAGAGTCGACAGCTTCCCCAAGATCACAACTAAAGACTACTCGAAGTTACGAGAGCTCGGGGACCTGCTGCAAGAACTGGAGTTCGCAAGGAAAGACCATGCCTTAATAGGTCTCAACGTCCTAGACTCAGCTCGTGGAGTGAGACCCATCCTGGAGAAGCTACCCTTCAACCTCCAAGAAAAATGGATCTCATAAGGCTCCAAATACAAAAGGGAGAAGCAAGTCGTCTACCCCTCATTCTCAGTGTTCTTGAGCTTCATTCGCGAAGCGGCAAGGACAAGGAATGATCCCAGTTTCATCTTGGGTGCGCAAACCACATACAGTGCAAGCAGCTTGAGGAATGAGAGACCAGTGGCGAGATACGGTAACACCCAAACACCCATCTCGGTCCGCAGGACGGCGTGCCTCCCACGACCCAAACTACTCCCGATCAGTCGGTCGCCGGAGACAAGGAACCAAGGGACCCAAACAGGGAATGTCCCATACACAAGAAGCCACACCCACTCAACAAGTGCTTTGGGTTCAAGATGAAGTCCCTAGAGGAACGCAAGAGGTTACTTGGAGAATTCGGAGTTTGCTTCAAGTGCTGCGGTTCCACGACTCACCTAGCCAGGGACTGTAAAGAAGAGATCAAATGCACAGTGTGCGAAAGTGACAAGCATGTGACAGCGTTACACCCAGAGGCTCTGACACTCCACCAACTCAAGAACCCATCCTCCGTAGCGGAGCATGGCGGGGAGAAAGAAGAAGGAGAGTCAACATCCGTCACATCTCAGCGCACTGAGGTTTGCGGAAAAGAAGGTGACGAAATGTCCTGTTCAAAAATATGCCTTGTCGCAGTACACCCCCAGGGTCAACCTGAGAAGGCTATTCGGATGTGCGCAATCCTCGACGATCAAAGCAACAGATCATTGGCGAAGACGGAGTTCTTCAACCTATTCAACTTACAGGACAATGCCTCACCCTACACCCTCAGAACCTGTGCAGGGTCAACTGAGTCAACAGGGAGAAGAGCAAGCGGTTATGTCATACGTTCGGTGGATAGCAGAGTGAAGATAGCTCTCCCCACACTCATCGAGTGCAGCCACATGGCCACAAACAGGGATGAGATTCCCACACCGGACATGGAACGCCATTACCCCCACCTCAAAGGAATAGCCAACCACATCCGGCCGGTAGAACAAGGCGCCAAGATCTTGCTGCTGCTCGGCAGGGACATCATGAGGGTACATAAAGTCCGTAAACAGCTTAACGGACCCCACAACGCGCCATACGCCCAAAGACTTGACCTAGGATGGGTGATAGTAGGCAACGCGTGCACCAACAAAGAGCACGGGCAAGCCTATGTTGACGCCCGCAGAACGGAGGTGACAGAATCTCTCTCTAAACCATGTCTTGGCCATCTCCAAGTGACCGAAGGGCCAAGTGAAGAGAAAAGACAAGGTCACACCCCTGAGATCAACAAAGACATCCTCACGTCGAGGGGATGCGACAATGGCCTAGGATGCTCAGCAGTCCAGACAGCTAAGGCTGACGAGTCGATTCCACCGAAGGAAGAAAGTAACCTCCCAAAGGTGACCGACAAAGGGATCGTCCAAAAGACAATAAACGATCAAACAGTCCTCTCGCGAGCAATGGCACGACTAAGATGTACAGTTGTTCCTCTCCATAGAGTATCAAGCGACAAAGCAACCAGCTGCCACGGCTGGCATAGCCGTAAAAGATTGCGCCCCACAGGTGAAGCCACAGTGTCAAAAAGACTGTCCTCTCCTACGTCTAAAAAGAGACGGCCACAGAGACATTTCACAAAGGGATTTACTAGGACAAAAGAGACTGTTCTTCGTTACGTCCAGGGAGACAATAACCTCCCGATAGCAGTAAACAGAGAGACACAGAAGTGTTTCACCAAACGACGTGGAGATGTTCCCGTGCAAGAAAAATGCACCGATTACCTACAGTGCACAGCGTTCCAAGCAACCAGGGACGGCAAACGAACACCATCAAGGAAAGATAGAGGAATCCCGAGGTTAACTGTCGAGGAGCTCTCTAAAGACGGACTAGGCAGTTGGGTGACTCCGCTACCATTCCATTCACCAAAAGGACGCTTCCCAAACAATGGAGAACATGCCATCTCTAGGTTCACTTCGCACCTCCGCGACCTAAAAAGGGAACCAGAGACCAAAAACAACTTTGTGGCCTTCATCCAGAAGATATTCTTTACCGGCCACGCAAAGCCAGCACCTCTCATGGAGGAAGGTGAAGAATGTCGGTACCTCCAATCACCTGGGGCCTACCACCCTCAGGAACCCGATCAAATCCGGGTAATGTTCAACCCCAGCACTCAGCTTCAGGGAGTCTCTCTGAGAGACGCCCTCTTTACTGGACTAGATTCGACAACCAGTCTTCCAGAAGTGTTGTTCCGCTTTCGCAAGGAACCAAAAGCCATCTCCTTCTGCCGAACGCCAGGTGATAGAGCGACAAGCTACCACGACTGGCGCACTTACAAGGGGATGTACTCTGTGGATAAAACTACAGAGACAAAAGGACTGTTTTCTCACAAGGCTAAAAGGAAACAGTGCCAGAGACTCTTACAAAAGACATTGTGGTGCATCAAGCTAACCAAGAGATGTGCATCCACCTGGCTTCCCTTACTGGAAGGTTGGCCAAAGGACTTTGACGCCAGTGGTACTGGCCGGTATCACCTTGCTATGGGAATATGGACCTTTGCATTGTTATGTTATGTTTGCATTGCACATATGTTCCACATAGCCTGTTATATAGTGGTATCTACAGATACCTGACGGGGAGTGTCATGGAACAGGAATACTCCTGTCTGCACTTCTGTTTCACCCCCCCCTTCCTCGCAGCCCTGCTTGCCAGCTTATTAGTGCCAGCTGTATGTGTAGGGAGGTGAAAAGATAATCCTGTTCATGCACCTACTACTAAGCACACACAGAGATATTTAGACCTACACCTCTACACAAGATACTGTTTTTCCCTGCTTTCTCCAAAATAAAGTAAGAAAAGAAACAGACCTTGTCGTGCTTGGAAAAGAGGGCCGAGTTGACACTATCTGAGCTAAGTCATCCTACACGTGACCCTCTGGCTTCCAGAATAGTGAAAAGATATCGTGTGCCTTACAGACACTTACAGGAGCTGCTACTCCAGACTCCATGATAAAATAGGGCAGTCTCTGCAGACAAAGGAAGCACCAAGTAGCTCAAACTGCACACAGCCTGCAGCCTTAACAGACAAGCAGCAGCCTACACTGCACAGCAGCTTTGCAACAAACAGTGCTTCTCACACAAAACCTAACTGCCTTTTCTCTGTCTGAGTTCACCCTCTGCACAGCCCCATAGTGAGGAGCCACCATCTCACCTACCCCTGCGCACATCCCCACGGCTAGCGCCATCAAGGGCCACGCTACCGGACACCCGCCAGGACACGGGTCAGAGCCACCGGACACCTGTGAGTACAGCTACCCCTACGCTGCACGCTGCAGGATACTGCTCGGCATCATCTGAGACAGACGCCCATCGCTGACAAGGTAAAAGACCGCACGCCACACGCACTGGCAAAAGGCCTACACACACCTACAGCATGGCAGAACTCAGAGCCTCACCAGACATCACGCAGGAAAGCGATCACTCAGACACAGAGACCGCTGCGCAAGTGCAACAGGCGCGGGCAGGCGCAAGGCCCAAACGGACAGTCACACTGACACAAAAGGCCCGCGAAAAATATGAGACTGACATTGAAGCACACCACGAAAAGTTAGAGAAGGCCTGGGAGGACACTGGTCGTGAAATATGTAACGTTGCAAGTACTAGTGATCAGGAGAAACAAATTAGGCAATCTATAGCCCAATTGAGGTCAAGTCACAAACGTTACCAAATGCTGTCACAAACATATCTCGCCTACCTAAAAAGAATTAACACGGAGGAAAGCCTCAGCGAACGTGACCAGCAGGAAGCAACTGACCTGGAGCGTGACGGCTTCATGCAGACCACTATCACTGAGGCCGAAGACCAGAGAAAAGACATTTTGCTGGAAACAGCATCACAGCGCTCCAGCGCATCCAGACACTCATCAAGGTCAGCAAGATCAGCGCAATCTCACGTGTCTAGTGCCAGCGCAAACGCAACTAAGGCGCGAGCCACCGCAGAGGCCGCACGTGCCAGGGCCGCATACGCTCAGAAAGAGGCAACCATGAAACTAGAAAGGGCCCGCTTAGAAGGAGGAGCAGACAGCCATTGCCACAGCTGCGGCCACCGCCGCTGCAGCCACTGCCACCGCCACTGCCACCGCAGCCGCTGCCACCGCTGCACGGAAAAAGGCAGAGGTGGACGTCAACCTAGAGGCCCTAAACCAAGAGAAGGAAGCCGCCGCCGCCATAGCCCAAGCCGAAGTCTTAGAAGCAGCTGCGAGACAGGAAGGCGGGGAGCTACCGTACAAACGGATAGCCTCAGAGGATCCAATCCAACGCACTGAAGACTACGTCAGGAGCCTCTCCAGTGCAGCGCACCATCTCAATACGGATGGAGTGACTCCACAGACACCGAAGACTTGCTAGGCCCACGAGGAGAAGATGCTGTTCCTGCAATGGTACATGCTGCCTGGGATAGCCACAGCCACAATAGTGATCCACACGCCAGCGCGCACACGGATGCACCACAACAGGCTCGCAATCCAGGTACACCCACGCGGGAGAAAACAGGCCCTCACACTAGCCAGTAGCCATCACACGTCCACGCCAAGGAAGAGGCGACCGCACGGACCCTCCCAGTTACTACCTCGGAACGGGACAAACGCGCACCAACCCCAAGTAGGTCTTGACCTACTGTGGGAAAGACTAGAAGAGTCCTACGGCAGCCCCGAAGCAGTCGAGGATTCGCTCTTCAAAAGAGTCGACAGCTTCCCCAAGATCACAACTAAAGACTACTCGAAGTTACGAGAGCTTGGGGACCTGCTGCAAGAACTGGAGTTCGCAAGGAAAGACCATTCCTTAATAGGTCTCAACGTCCTAGACTCAGCTCGTGGAGTGAGACCCATCCTGGAGAAGCTACCCTTCAACCTCCAAGAAAAATGGATCTCACAAGGCTCCAAATACAAAAGGGAGAAGCAAGTCGTCTACCCCCCATTCTCAGTTTTCTTGAGCTTCATTCGCGAAGCAGCAAGGACGAGGAACGACCCCAGCTTCTTCATAGGTGCGCAAACCACATACAGTGCAAGCAGCCTGAGGAACGAGAGACCAGCGACGAGATATGGTAACCCCCAAACACCCATCTCGGCCCGCAGGACGGACGTGCCTCCCACGACCCAAACTACTCCTGATCAGTCGGTCACCGGAGACAAGGAACCAAGGGACCCAAACAGGCAATGTCCCATACACAAGAAGCCACACCCACTCAACAAGTGCTTTGGGTTCAGGATGAAGTCCCTAGAGGAGCGCAAGAGGTTACTTGGAGAATTCGGAGTTTGCTTCAAGTGCTGCGGTTCCACGACTCACCTAGCCAGGGACTGTAAAGAAGAGATCAAATGCACAGTGTGCGAAAGTGACAAGCACGTGACAGCGTTACACCCAGAGGCGCTGACACTCCACCAACTCAAGAACCCATCCTCCGTAGCGGAGCATGGCGGTGAGAAAGAAGAAGCAGAGTCAACATCCGTCACATCTCAGCGCACTGAGGTTTGCGGAAAAGAAGGTGACAAAATGTCCTGCTCCAAAATATGCCTTGTCGCAGTGCACCCCCAGGGACAACCTGAGAAGGCTATTCGGATGTACGCAATCCTCGACGACCAGAGCAACCGATCGCTGGTCAGGTTAGAGTTCTTCGACATGTTTAACATACAAGACGGTGCTTCTCCTTACACTCTCAGAACGTGCGCAGGGCAAATGGAGACCACAGGGAGAAGAGTGAATGGCTACACAATATGCTCAATAGACGGCAAAGTGAACATGCCCCTTCCCACACTCATCGAGTGCAACCACATGGCCACAAACAGGGACGAGATTCCCACACCAGACATGGCACTCCATTACCCCCACCTCAAAGGAATAGCCAACCACATCCGGCCGGTATAACAAGGCGCCAAGATCCTGCTGCTGCTCGGTAGGGACATCATGAGGGTACATAAAGTCCGTAAACAGCATAACGGACCCCACAACGCGCCATACGCCCAAAGACTTGACCTAGGATGGGTGATAGTGGGCAACTCGTGCACCAACAAAGAGCACGGGCAAGACTACGTTGATGCCCGCAGAACGGTGGTGACAGAATGTGGACACACATCTCTCTCTGAACCATGTCTTGGCCATCTCCAAGTGACCGAAGGGCCAAGTGAAGAGAAGAGACAAGGTCATACCCCTGAGACCAACAAAAACATCCTCACATCAGGGGGATGTGACAATGGCCTGGATGCTCAGCAGTCCAGACAGCTAAGGATGATGAGTCGATTCCACCGAAGGAAGAAAGTAACCTCCCAAAGGTGACCGACAAAGGGATCGTCCAAAAGGCAATGAACGATCAAACAGTCCTCTCGCGAGCAGTGGCACGACTAAGGTGTACAGTTGTTCCTCTCCACAGAGTATCAAGCGACAAAGCAACCAACTGCCATGGCTGGCATAGCCGCAAAAGATTGCGCCCCACAGGTGAAGCCACAGTGTCAAAAGGACTGTCCTCTCACACATCTAAAAAGAGACAGCCACAGAGACATTTCATAAAGGGTTTTACTAGGGCAAAAGAGACTGTTCTTCGTTACGTCCAGGGAGACAATAACCTCCCGATGGCAGTCAACAAAGAGACACAAAAGCGTTTCACCAAACTACGTGGAGATGTTCTCGTGCAAGAGAAATGCACCGATGACCTACAGTGCACAGCGTTCCAGACAACAAGGGACGACAAACAAACACCATTGAGGGAAGATAGAGGATTCCCGAGGTTAACAGTCAAGGAGCTCGTTAAAGACGGACCGGGCAGCTGGGTGAACCCGCCACCATTCCGTTCACCAAAAAGACGCCTCCTGAACAATAGAGAACCTGCCATCTCTAGGCTCACTTCTCTCCGCCGCAACCCACAAAGGGAGCTGGAGACCAAAAGCAACTTTGTGGCCTCCATCCAGAAGAGACTCCTTACCAGCCACGCAAAGCCAGCACCTCTAATGAAGGAAGGTGAAGAATGCCGGTACCTCCAATCATCTGGGGCCTACCACCCTCAGGAACCCGATCAAATCCGGGTAGTGTTCAACCCTAGCGCTCAGCTCCAGGGAGTCTCCCTGAACGACGCCCTCCTCACTGGACCAGACTTGACGATCAGTCTTCCAGGGACATTAATCCGCTTCCGCAAGGAACCAAAAGCCATCTCCTTCTGCCGAACGCCAGGTGATAGGGCGACAAGCTACCACGACTGGCACACTTACAAGGGGATGTACTCTGTGGATAAAACTACAGAGACAAAAGGACTGTTTTCTCACAAGGCTAAAAGGAAACAGTGCCAGAGACTCTTACAAAAGACATTGTGGTGCATCAAGCTAACCAAGAGCTGTGCATCCACCTGACTTCCCTTACTGGAAGGTTGGCCAAAGGACTTTGACGCCAGTGGTCGCGGCCGGTATCACCTTGCTTTGGGAATATGGACCTTTGCATTGTTATATTATGTTTGCATTGCACATATGTTCCACATAGCCTGTTATATAGTGGTATCTACAGATACCAGACGGGGAGTGTCATGGAACAGGAATACTCCTGTCTGCACTTCTATTTCACCCCCCCCTTTCCTCGCAGCCCTGCTTGCCAGCTTATTAGTGCCAGCTGTATGTGTTTGGTTCTGCACACAAACACAGTGCTTGTGTGATAAATACAGTGCCATTTCCCCTCTCCCAGCAGCTTGCTGTATTAGAGATGCAACATTATTGCTACATGTTGTAGCTCCCCCAGACACTCCTGTGAGTTGCCATAGCAGCCCCAGCCTTTCTCTCAAATGGGCTAGTCTGCTTTCTCCCCCTCTGCTCTGCCCACAGATGGTCTGTCCCCAGACTATCTTACTACCCAGCATACATTGCCATTTCCTTTCCACCACACCACTGGACGAGTGAGTACCTTGCTGTAACCCCTGTAATGGTGCTGCAGGATTATCTTTTCACCTCCCTTTACTACTAAGCACACACAGAGATATTTAGACCTACACCTCTACACCAAATGAATGTTTTTCCCTGCTTTCTCCAAAATAAAGTAGAAAAGAAACAGGACCTTGTCATGCTGGAAAAGAGGGCAGAGTTGACAATATCTGAGCTAAGTCATCTACACACACGTGACCCTTCCAATTGGCTCATTCCAGAATACTTGAAAAATAACAGTAACAAATAACACCATTGGGGTTTATGCTTGTCATCTTTAGTACCTTTTGTCCAAGTCTTTTGGTGTGGGTTTGGAACTAGCTCTTATCACAACACAAATGGATTGGCTAGTACATTTCCTCACAGCTTTCCTGCTTGTGATAGACAAGGAATCCAGGAGCCAACTCGAATGGACCAGATATTTGCTTGCCCCCATGGCTCTTCCGGATGTCAATTGTTTTATGTTCTAATTCTAATTCTAGTAGAAAGGGGTTGTAGATTACGAGGACTGCTCACAAATCTATCAAGGGGATTCATTGGGATACCAATGAATCCTTACTCGCTTTCCCTTCTGCCATGAGGAATTGTTTATTTGGTTGACGCTATTCTCTGTATATAATACTTTTTTCCACACGCAACCATGTTTATTGTGTAGCTAATATACATATGTAGCCCTGTTCCTCTGCATACAGGTACATACTACCAGCGCTTATAACCTTGTCTGGCTCACTGGCCTAAGCTCTGCCACGTGAGAGCCTGGGCAATAATATTATATAGAGTACCATTTGTCAGATTCAGCGACCTCCACCTGCGATTGCTCCCAGTCACAGAGCGGGAGATGTTCCTCGCAGACACTAGTTGCAATACTACCACAAGCATGAAACCAAACTGTAGCTTTCTAACAGTAACCACTAAACCCATGATGTGGATTTTATCCCTATTGGTGTTACTCTAATGAGACTATACTACCGCGTCCCCTCCAAGGAACCGCGAGCACTTCACTCGTGTTCCTCCCACCGTGTCCAATTACCCCAAAGGATGTTATGTGTGTGATGGACCTGCGCAGCCACTAGTCATGAAATAATATTATAGTTGGTGCACTTAATGGATGTTACGCAGCCTCGGGCCCGCACAAACAGACCTTCACCAAAGGCCATCCGACGACGCAGAGCTCTTGTGATACCTTCCGGGGCGATCCACCGATTGGATGATGATATGCCTGAAGAGGTCTGGTCCCAAACCTCTGGGATGGTGCTGTGACCGTCTCTGTGTATTTACGCAGCGCTTCACTCACTAATGGAGACAGGTTCCTATTCGAGGCCTGTCCCTACATAGACTTTGACTGGATGTGACTCAGGGCCTATGCTGGCCTGGGGGGTATACGGCGCCTAGTGTAGAGACATAACTTGCCTCTCTACACGCTGAGCTCACTCCTGTCCCCCTCCCGATTTCTCGCCTCCTAACTCTTCCGCAGAGTCTCCTA
This sequence comes from Ascaphus truei, assembly GCA_036426205.1. Lineage (NCBI taxonomy): Eukaryota > Metazoa > Chordata > Amphibia > Anura > Ascaphidae > Ascaphus > Ascaphus truei. The sequence goes on along the minus strand of CM071571.1, from coordinate 98,683,957 downwards.
TCGCCATTAACGCGGCTCCCTGGCGTCACATGGTCTGGCTGGGGCTCATGCGGACTTGTAGTCCTCCGGAGCCTAGGCCCACTTCCGATTGGCCCCGTGCTTCGCTTGCTGCTGCACCCACTCTCTGCTAATGTGCCGACCCCCTCGTATCTGCGCTGTTTACTCCGAGACTCTACTGAGACATGCCAGTACAATGGCAGGCCCTGGACGCAGGGCCCTCAGAGGAGTCCTCCGGTTTGTACCGAAACGAGACCGGACGCTCTGAACCTTCCTTATTCCTCTCATTGCAGCGGAGATACAGGAGACCTGGGGGCACCTGGCTACACATAGGTAGTGGGGTTTTTCTCACAGGACTCCTAATTTTATGGACTCCATAATTCGTCCCAATATAGAGAGATAGCGGCATTGTTCATAAACAATTGTTTTGAAGCGGCCCCTGTGAGCACCCGCACTTAGCACAAAGTATCCTATCTGCTCTATGTGTTTCTGCTGTCTAGGAATGCTATGTGTGCTCTATGTGTTATCCTGAATTGCATTTCCCCCAGTGTCTCTGATGAATAATCTAGGACTCTCATCTATCCCTGTATCAACTCTTCCATGGTCTAAATCGCCAGGAAGATCTTTCATGTTATTTTTTCCCTCTTAGGTCCTCATCTCTCAATCCCTGACCACATAGAGAGTTCAGAAAGAGAATATCTGTTAGCTTTTTTAGGCTAAAGGTAGTCGTCTAGTTTATTGTTTGGCGACGTGTATCTTGTAGTCTTTTAATTTTGACAGTAATCTAAAATTTGGAATTAGAGAATGCTCGGATATTGGGCAAATTATATTCTCGTCCACATTTCCTGGATTGTCATTGAACTTTTTCTGTGTCTTTTTTGATAATATGATCATGACAAGTAATACCTTCTTTTCCCAGGCGCAGAAGGACGTTGACGGGAGCCTGAAGAGATTTCGAGTTATCCTGGATTAGTAAATATCTGGATATGGAATATGATCATTTAACTTTTTCTCCCTATCCTCCACGATATAATGGTATCTCACAATAGGATCTAGAAAAAGAGTGGTGTGATTAGCGCTAAAACAATTGGTACAAATACATTCAAATATGACAAAAACGTGAATAAAGATACAATAGGCAAGCGCTGCAGGAATAACTAACCCGAACACAGTTAGTGGTGAACAAAAAGAAAAACAATAACAGACGCGCCTTAGAGTCCAAATGGGATATAAGAGTTTCAATGGATGATAGAAATATCCAATGGGTGTAATCTGGTCCATGGGACAGCAGGTTCCTCAACAGCAGGATGATTATGACATGCAGGGGAGACAAGAGAATAAGATCATAGTGTAATACTGTGAGATAATACACAAAAACACATGACATAGACAGACATATACCATATACATGAACACAGGCGCGACATAATAATAAGGAGGAATATTAACTGAACAATAAAAAATCGGTAACTGGTGACGAGGCAGGTCTAGGATCGGTGATTGTAGAAAACGAATCCACTACAGCAGGTCCCAGAACACGAGCAGATAGGATGGTGTGGGTGTCCGACGGGTAGTGCGGTGGACACGCGCCACGTGTAGGTGCCTGTGGGAGCTTCCCTCAGCCGCTCCGATGATGGCGATGCTTCCTTCCACTCCACTGACTCTCCCTCGCGGGGGTCCGGAATGCGTCACAGCGGGGCGGACTACACACCGGGTATTCTGCCGATAATATCACTTGTATACTGGGCTTCCAGGGGCTGTGAAAGGTCTGCTCCCTCTGCCAGTATAATACTGCTGTATGATTCTCAAGTGGCCCAACGCCGTTTTAATCGGCAGAAGTACCGTGTGTAGTCCCGCCCGCTGTGACGCACTTCCGGACGCCAGCGAGGGGAGTCACGTGGAGTGAAGGGAAGCATACGCATCATCGGCAGCGGCTGAGGGAAGCTCTCCAACACAGGCACCTACACGTGGCGCGTGCCACCAGCACTACCCGTCGGACACCCACACCATCTATCTGCTCGTGTTACTAGGGACCTGCTGTAAGTAGGATTCCGGTTTTAAAACACCGGATCTAGACCTGCTCGTCACCAGTTACCTGCATTTTTATGTGTTCATTAAATATTCCTCCTTATTTTAGTCAGCCTACTGTTCAGTGTTATTTGTAATGTCTGTCTATGCTATGTGTTTTTGTATTAATCTCACAGTATTCCACAATGATTCTATTTCTCTTGTCTCCCCTGCATGTCATAATCATCCTGCTTTTGAGGAACCTGCTGTCCACTGGACCAGATTAACACCCATTGGATATTTCTAATCATCCATTGAACTCTTATATCTCCCATTTGGACTCTAAGGCGCCGGTCTGTATTATCTCACAATAGGATGTTGGATCTCAAATCGAGCAGTAATTCCCCCCAGGACATGTGCAATATTTCTCTTAATGATAACATTGGAGATATGTCTCTATAGGTCTAGTGATGAATAATGGTCCTTTCCTATTATCCAGTCTCCCGTATGCCTTAATTATAACAAGCTCAATTATAGTTTCTCTATCGGGTATATCTAGTGCCCTCATTTTTTGGTCATTTGCAATTTTTTTAATGCAATCCTATTTTTTTTGTTATTCCAGAGAAATGTAAGCATTCCCTTTCGTAACTCGTTTATATCCTCGTGTTTTATAAGTAGTGGTAATGTTTGCATTGGGTACAGTAATCTTGCGAATGAGATCATTTTGATTACACACCCTCTTACAAAAAATGTTAAAGGGAACGCCGTCCAAGATCTCAGTGCTTCCAATATTTATTTTTTCTACTATTGGTTCAATATTTTTATCGTACAACCTGGTCAGGTCCACTTCTAACTTTATTCCCAGGTATCTTATCAGTGCTTTTGCTATTCTGTGTGAGATCCTGTTCTCAGCAATTGCTATTTCTGGTTTTGAGACGTATAAATGTTCTGTTTTTGATCCATTGATTTTTAAAACCAGTGAATTAACCAAATGTCACTATAGTATCTAGTATTCTCACAATGGATATGTCAGGTTTAGATATAAAGAAAAGGATGTTGTCTGCAAACATTGGTAATTTTAGCTTTGTGTTCCCCATTTTAATTCCTTCAAATCCCCCACCTGTCATAGTGTATCTTTACCTGGTTTGGGAATTATTTTGATATGGGCTAGTTCACTTGTTTCCATAAATGTATTTCCTTCTAATGCTTGCTGAAAAACTTTTTGTAGTGGGACATTCAATTCTCCTTTAAGTATCTTGTAATAGTCTCCTGACATTCTGTCTGGGCCCGGGGCTTTACATCTTTTTTTTTTAATTCTGTCTAGTGCTCAATATTTCCTTTAAGGTTATTGGGGAGTTTATAGCCTCTATTTCTTCTTCTTTTATCTTTAGGAATTTCAAGTTTTTAAAGAAACGATCTCTGGCTTTTATGTTGATATTTTTTTTTTATACAGTTTTTTTTTATCATACTCCCTGAATATTGAGGTTATTTGTTCTGGATCTGATTTAATTTTACCCTCTCTGTCTCCAGTTTGGCTAATGGCATTTACAGTAGATTGTTGAAATTCTTCATTAGATTTCCTAGTAATTTCCCCGTCTTGTTACCGTACGTAAATAATTGGGCCTCCTTTATTGATTCTTTTTTTCAGTTCCTTTTTGTCTAACCACATTTCACAAGCTGCTTTCTTTTGCCAGTATCTTTCTTTAATGGTTTTTGAACTATGTATTTTGAATTTTTTATATGCCTGGTTTAGTTCTTTGCTGGCTATATTGAATCCCTCATTTGCCTGCTTCTTGTATCTACTTACATAAGCTATGATATACCCCTCATCACTACCTTCGAGGTTTCCTAGAATAAGATTGGATTTATTTTATGTTTCTTCTTGTTTATTTCAAAGTATTTCCAAGCGTATGTCAAATACTTTATAATTTTCTTTATTTTGGGCCAAGTAATTTGGGAATCTCCATGTGTTTGGTCCCTGTCTGGATAACCCCGGTTCTATATCCATGTATACTTGAGCATGATATGATATGTTGATTTCCCCTAATTTTTGTCTGAAATGTTATTAAGCATATATTAATTTACTAAAATGCTATCAATTCTCATGGAAGGTGCAGTGAACATAGGAATAAAAAGTGTAATTCCTTTCCGTCGGGTTGAATGTCCTCCAGGAGTCCACTATGCCCAGTGTTTCTTTTATAAACTTCCTGTTTTTAGTTTGAATATTGATTTAGGGGATATCTATTTTTTTTACCCAATGTGTCCTGGATGGTGTTCCAATCCTCTCCCAGAATTAAGTTGTTGCTTTTGTAACCTAGTATTTGTTGTTAATTCCTTGAAGTTTTGTGGGTTATGGTCGTTGGGTCCATATATGTTTGCCAGTATCTAGTCTTTCCTCAGCAATTTTATTTCAGCTGTTACTAGCCCCCCTCCTTATCCCTTCTGGAAGAAATGACCTCTACTGGAAGGTTTTAATTAGTATAGCGACTCCCACTTTTTAATTTATAGCCGACGAGAATATACTGGTGGACACATAAGACAACAGAGACTTTTAGAAGTGAAAAGAAATTCCAGTAAGGAAAGATGATGCAATTAACATACAAAGGTTTTATGGGACTAAGCTTTTTTTTATAGATGGGGTTTCCCATGTATTCTTGAGTCAGATAGGGGTACTGTGACGGTAACTTGGTGACAGGCTATAATAATACACCAAAAATAACTGGGTTGAACTGAACGAGGCTTAGATATAAAAAAATGTAGTTTATTCCTTGAAAAAGGTGAACACAGCAATATAGTACAATTTAACAGACAAGAATGTAACACTTACTTTGGGGTTGGGAAATGAAGAAGTATCAGATAGGAATTCTCACCCGATCAGGTAACAATCAAGATGTAATAGAAGACAAGTACTGTAGGGTTGACAACAGTTTATATATCTTTGTAACCCTATTCTTAACATTGAGTACAGGCTATTGGAGATCAATTAACTGTACCCAATCTCTAACGTGGGAACACAGTTTAACCCATGCCCCTGGGGCCCTGAGGGTCTCATTTCTGTAGCCCCACATCTAAATGGAATATCTGGCAGGATTTGCTTTGTTTGTAAGTGTGAGTTATGCCACTCACAAACCACTCCAGCTTCACGCCTTTCCGTCCTCCTGTAAACAGTTGGAGTGGCTGAGTCTTTGATCAGGGGCCTGTTTCTTAGACATTTGGTCTTTCCCCTGGCCATTTGCATTCCTTAGTAGGCAGGAATCTTTGCGGGCATTTGCCCCCGCTTTGAAATATAGTATGGTTATGAATATACACACATATTAAAAGAACCGGTTCCGTTAGGTCCAGTGGGTCCAAACTTTCCAGACCTTAATGCCGGAAGTGGTACACTACAGGGTCCAAGTTTCAGCCCGCTGCGACCTTCAGAACCGGAGATATAGAAATATCACATAAACCGTTTCATACTTTATTATAAAAATCTCCGCTAAAAAGAAATCTCAGTTTTTCATTAAATCCCCATTGAAAACAACGGGCTCCGCCGCCATAGGCTTTCAACGGGGAATCTCCGCCATTAGCGGCTATGGGAGTCTGCCGCCATAGACTTACAACGGGGAACCCACCGCCGTTGGAGTCTATGGGGCTTCTCCGCCATAGCCGGTCAATGGGGGGACAGCCGCCATTGAAGCCTATGGGAAAAACTCACGAACCTTTATGGTGGTCCATACTCCGTCGGGTTGGTCAGAGAGGGTCGGGAATGGTTCTGTGGTCATGCCGGAACAGTGACTACAGGCATCCCAAACCACGGCCCTCTGGACCCTCCAGAACCGGAGATATGGACTTATGATTTGCAGGGTTTCGGACTTAGCCGTTTTCTCGTGCTGCTTCTGCCGCCGCCATTTAAACCCCGCTCCGTCAGCACGACCCTTTCTGGGGGTCCTGGACTCTTGGACCCGGTGGTGGTCAAGTGAGGGGAGGCCTAGGAGCTAGGGGCAAAAAGAATTTTATTTCTGGGTGCCCTAGAACCTAAAATTCCCACGCCACTTGTCATTGAACTTGACTAATCAGTGATGAAAGCTCTTTTTTAGAAAAAGTATCCGTTTTGCGGTTTGGACGGCTACCAACTCGTTCCTGGAAAGCGCCGTCGAGGAATCTCCATTGAAGTCAATGAGCCCATTGACTTACAATGGGAAACCGCCGCTCCTTCTCTCGGACGCCACCTGCTGGTCTTCGAGGGAAACAGGTCCAAAACAGCTAGATCCGCCATTGAAACGCATGGAGCTCTAATGGCGGCCTATGGGACTCTGCAAAATGGTGCCTGAAAAGGCAGGAAAATTACAGAAATGGTTATAATCACTAATCAACTATTAACCCTTGCCCTCCCGGATGGATCCCAGTGTTTGTGTGGTGTAGACACTGACATGATGATATTACATTGGAACAGGGGAACACACATTTACATGTAATGGCAAGGTTAAAACCACATTCCTGGACCGCAGTCCAGTTAACCCATTGCCTCCCTGGGGAGATCAGGGGGTGGCCATATGGGGTGCAACCCCTTTAATACCGGGCCACCCTTCTCTCCCTCTACACCTCCCCTTCTTAATGGGTGACCTGTGGCCCACTGGCCCTAAGGGGGAGTGGGACACGGCTGGCACCATTAACGAATTCAGTCTCAAAGGGATAGTCCTGACGTGAAAGTCCATCAGCATTGCTGTTTTCACTGCCCTTTTTATGCTGAATGGTGAACTCAAATTCTTGCAGGGCCACGCTCCACCTTAGCAACTTGGCATTCTCCCCTGATGCACTTTGCAGCCAGCTCAGGGGGTTGTGGTCTGTGAGGACTGTGAAAGCCCTTCCATACACATAGGGCTGGAGCTTTTTTTTTTGTAACAATTTTTTTATTGGTCACAGTCAAAGATAATTTTACATACAATAGTGTCGTGGGCCCACAACATTTCTGCTCGTTACTTTCAGAGAAGGACCAATAACAGTTTTCCATTTTCAGTGGGAAAAAGAGTAAGGGGAAGAGGAGGGGAAGGGGGAGATAAACATGGGGGGAGAGGGAGGGAGGGGGGAATGTGGGCTTGCCGGGCTGGAGCTTTTTGAGTGCCCACACAATGGCCAAGCATTCCTTCTCAATGCCACCTCCCTGGGGAGTAGTTTGCGACTGAGGTGCACCACGGGGTGCTCCCTGCCGTCTTCCCCCACCTGGCTCAACACAGCCCCAATACCAAAATCTGAGGCATCAGTCTGAATGAGAAAATGCTTGGTATAGTCTGGGGCAGCCAGTATGGGGGCCCCAGCAAGCGCAATTTTCAGTGCCTTGAATTCAGTCTTGCAGGCAGGAGTCCAGGTAATAAGCACAGGCAGTTGCTTTCTGGTCAAGTCAGTCAGGGGTTTGGCCACGGCGCTGTACTGTGGGACAAATTTCCTATAGTACCCTGCGGTGCCCAAAAATGCCATGACCTGTTTCTTAGTTTTAGAGACAGGCCACTGAACTATGGCTTCTACCTTGGCTGGCTCTGGTTTGAGGTGCCCTCCACCCACCCTGTGCCCTAAGTACAGGACCTCTGCCATCCCTACCATACACTTTGTGGGTTTCAAGGTCAGCCCAGCCCCCCTAATCCTATCCAGCACCGCAGCTACGTGTCCTAAGTGGGATTCCCAGGAATTACTAAAGACAGCAATGTCATCTAAGTAAGCCCTGGCATAGCTCTGCATCCCTTCCAGTAACCTATTGACCAGGCGTTGGAAGGTAGCTGGGGCATTCTTCATCCCAAATGGCATCACTAAAAACTCATAGAGGCCACTTGGAGTGATGAATGCTGACTTCTCCCTAGCCTCCAGGGTCAGTGGGATTTGCCAATAGCCTTTGCTCAAATCCATAGTTGTCAGATACTTTGCCCCCGCGAGTTCATCTAGTAATTCATCCATGCGGGGCATGGGATAGGCACCTGACACCGTCCCAGCGTTGAGCAAGCGGTAGTCCACACAAAACCGGGTGGTCTTGTCCTTCTTAGGGACTAGAACTACCGGGCTTGCCCAAGGACTTTGGGACGGAGTAATTACCCCTAGGGTCAGCATCTCCTCTATCTCCCTCTCCATACTGGTCTTGACCTCTGCTGACACTCTATAAGCGTGCTTATGCAGAGGCTGCAGGCCCCCTGTGTGCACTGGGTGTTTTGTGAGATGTGTGGTCCCTGGCATGTCAGTGAAGAGGGCCCTAAACTTAGCTAGCAGGTCCCTGGCTTCTTCCTTCTGCCTAGCACTTAACTGTGCCCCTATCTCCACCTGTTCCACAGTGTTTCCCTGCCTAGCCTCCCCTAGAAGATCAGGCAGAGTATTGCTCGCCGGATCCTCCAGCAGTTGGCTACAAATGGCCATTACTGCTCCCATACTCGGTGCTCTGTATTCCTTCAGCATATTAACGTGATATGTCTTATGCCTCTCAGGCTCTACCTGTACAACGTAGTTGTACTCATTCACCTTTCGGATGACCAGGTATGGTCCCGACCAGGCAGCCATAGCTTGTTCTCCCGAGTGGGTTTGAGAACAAGCACCTGCTGTCCTGGGATGAATTCTCTGCTACGGGCATTCCGGTCATACCATCGCTTTTGCTTGGTCTGAGCGGCCATGAAGTGGTCTTGGGCCACCCCCATGAGCATCTCTAACCGGTCTCGGAGATCTACTACATACTGGATCACTGAAGCATCAGTAGCAGTAGCCTCCCCTTCCCATCATTCACGGTATAGGTCCAGAGTTACACGTACCCTGCGGCCATATAGTAGCTCGAAGGGGGAGAATCCGGTAGATTCCTGCGGTACCTCTCGGTAGGCAAACAGCAAGTGCTGTAAATGAATCTCCCAGTCTTTCCCCTCCGCCTCTATAAAGGTCCGAAGCATCTGCTTCAGGGTACCGTTAAACCTCTCACATAATCCGTTTGTCTGAGGATGGTAAGTGTGACGGTAACTTTATGACAGGCTATAATAATACACCAAAAATACCTGGGTTGAACTGAACGAGGCTTAGATAGGATAAAATATAATTTATTCCTTGAAAAAGGTGAACACACGAGATTATACAAATAACAGACAAAATATATACACTTACTTAAGATGGAATGATGAAATAGTCAGAAATCGTGACTAGCAGTTCATACAGCAATCTTGAAAATCACTAAAGACACAAAAGACAATAGCCATAGGCTGAGCCTGGTTCTTATACAATTATTTCCCATTGAACACAACCTAAACCCAGCCCCTCTCATAAATCAGTGGTGAGGTTGACAGTTTTCCCCAGAGTAAAACTCCTCCCTATCTAAATAACTTCATAACTTCAGTTCAGTAATACTTACTGGCACGCGAGCCATATTAATACATTCCGGCACGCATGACGCTCCCAATAAGACTAAATATTACCGTGTAATACTGAAATTAAGAGAGATATTAATATCTGTCTCTTAGGACCTGCTAGACATCATGTGTCTGTAATCGTTATTTGCGGCTCGGTCCCCCGGTTACACATATGTAATTTTTAGCACATTCAGCCGAGGACATCTCATAATATTCTTATATTTAATAAGGTCACTCATTCTGATATCCCCTGGTGTAACCGCACCCCCGGCCCCCATAACCCTTGTCAAGAAATCCTTTGAAGCTGGGCCTGTGTGTAGCGAACATTTGTCACAGGTGCTATATTTCACACCCAATGCCCTGGACCTGAGTCCTAGCTGTCTCTACCAGCAATATACCCTTGGCCTGCCAATTAGGTATTAACATACTGTACACTAAACCCCCTCTGTACTTTTCACACCCAACTTCAATCAAGCCTGTTGAAGCCCAGATATTTCTGAAAAGACACCACACATATTGGTATTTTCCTAAACTGCAGCTCATTAACCCCTTAAGCCTCCCGCATAAATCCCAGTGTATGTGTTGGTGCAAATACTGAAACAGAAACAATACATTTTTACAGGGGAATATACATAAGGATGCTGAAGCAAGGTAAAAACACATTACTGGACCACAGTCCAGTTAACCCCTTGCTTCCCAGGTGAGAGTAGGGGGTGGCCAAATGGGGTGTAACCCCTTTATTCCCGGGCCAAAACCCCTCTACCATGACAGTAAGGGGTAGTGCGCCGGTGCTGTACACCGCATGCATCCCAGAGACAATGTAACAGTTCACTCATGAACTGCGACCCCTGATCGGTTAGGATCTCACTAGGGAAACCTACCCTAGAAAAAATGTTCAGCAAAGCGGCTGCCACCGTCTTGGCCTCTATGGTGCCAAGCGCTACCGCCTCAGGGTACCGGGTGGCAAAATCCACCACCGTGAGGATGTAGCGCTTCCCTGACCTGCTAGGAATCATAAGGGGTCCTACAAGGTCCATCGCTAAACAGTGAGTGAGAGGGGGAGAACAGTGAGCAAGAGAGGGGGAGAACATTGAGTGAGAGAGGGGGTGAACAGTTAGCGAGAGAGGGGATGAACAGTGAGCGAGAGAGGGGGAGAACAGTGAGCGAGAGAGGGGGAGAACAGTGAGCGAGAGAGGGGGAGAACAGTGAGCAAGAGAGGGGGAGAACAGTGAGTGAGAGGGTGAGAACAGTGAGTGAGAGAGGGGGTGAACAGTGAGCGAGGGGATGAACAGTGAGCGAGAGAGGGGGAGAACAGTGAGCGAGAGAGGGGGAGAACAGTGAGCAAGAGGGGATGAACAGTGAGCGAGAGAGGGGGTGAACAGTGAGCGAGAGGGGGAGAACAGTGAGAGGGGGAGAATTGTGAGAGGGGGAGAATAGTGAGAGGGGAAGGGGGAGAACAGTGAGAGAGAGAGGGGGACATAACACCGAGAGAGAGGGAGCAGAACAGTGAGAGATGTTGAGAGAACAGTGAGAAAGGGGGTGTTAACAGTGAGAGGGAGGGGGACAGAACACCGAGAGAGAGGGGGGATAACAGTGAGAGTGATAGGAGGGAGAACAGTGAGCGAGAGGGGCGGGGGGGTGTCACGGGAGACCAGGTTTATCAACACCTTTTTATACCAGGATCATTGATTGAGCAAAGCAAGGAGGTAAAATAAATTGTAATTTATTTCAGTAAAAGCCATAAACACAATGTAACACAATTTACAGGGTTAACACACTCACTGGGAACGGGGCTAACGAATAAACGAAATTCACAAAAATGACCTCTGTAGGAGCCCTTTCCAATGACTGGGAGGTACTCAGGAAATCCTGGAACTGATTTCGGCATGCAATGCCAGCCGCGACCGCTACCACTACGTACTCAAAAGCGGGACTTAGAAAATGTTCTCACTCAAAATCTTTGAAGCTGGCTCACGTCTATTCAGCACAGAGCATCTTTGTATTTGCCGCTGGTGGTTTGGCGCTTGGAATCATGATTGGCTGCAAGGCTCCTTATGGGTTTCAGTGTCCCATTCACCAACCTCTACAGCCTATCAGAGCGTGGGAATTCTCCTGCCAGCCAATCACCGATATTCCGGTATTGTATAGCCGGGTGGGTACCTTTTCTCATTCTGCAAAGGGGCATGCGCCAACCTGGCACCTCTGCCTCTTTGCATACTGAGCCCACCCGCTGTCCAGGCTCCACAGAGTCTGGGTTCTGGAAAATGGTGGCTGGATAGCCCTGTGTTAGCCCAGGATGCGGGTACTCGAGCAGAACTGCAGCACCCCTCCTGGTCTAACACCTTGGCATCCCTGAGGCTATCAAGTCCGGACTCCGCCCAGACCCATAGGCACCAAGCGTGGTAGCCATCTGATCCCTCGGAATCCATGACTTGGAAACCCCACAGGTCATTCACAGGTTATCAGTACATGTCCCTATTAAGCATAACTCTTTAATAAAATATACTGTGTCCTGTATCTTGTGTGATAAAATGTGTAAGTCCCTATTCTGGTGTCAGGGATGGAGTGAGGGGATATACTGCCTACGCTCACTAGCCTCATTCTTGGCACACTCTATAAAAAACTTAGAAATTTTTTACACACAACAATCACACTCAGCTTTATTATATAGCTGGAGCATCCCCTGAACACCTAAACTAGGTTCAGGGTACCTGAGCATGTAGCTGGTTACCCCTCCTTATACTAGGGACCCCTCCTTATACTAGGGACCCCTTTTTATACTAGGGACCCCTCTATGGTTGCAGGTATACATTAACCCCTTCATGCCCGTTTACCTTGTCTGGATGATGCTGCAGCAGGCATCCTGGCGGTGAGTCGTAACATCGTTTTCAGAGTCAGAGTTTGCCCGGAGCAATGTGCTTGGTGGTATCCGAGAATCTCACTCGATTCCCGGATCCAACTCTTGGGGTATCCCATAACTCCAAAACCCCGATACATAGACACATTCTGTAAAGACTTTCTCCGGCAAACCCACCCTGAAACTTACAGCCTAGAAATCTCCTGGTCCCAGCACCCGAGGAAAGGCAAACCACAAATAAATCTTTTTTCTGGCATCTGGGTCCAAGAGCTGACACTCTAGGACCCCAACAGAAGGATCAGGGGTAACCAAGTGGGCTTAACCTTTATTAGTGAGCCTGGTTAACCCCTTCACCGTCACAGGGTGAACAGTAAGAGACAGAGGGGGGAGAACGGTGAGCGAGAGAGTGGGGTGAACAGTGAGAGAGAGGGGAAACTGATGTTGGGACGTTAAAATGTCCCTTATTTTCAGAGGAGGCAGATGGTGCCGGAAGAAAATGGTGGGCAGCGGCAGAAGGCAGCGGGGGATGATGGCACCAGCAGCAGAGAGCTCCACTGGTCAGAGGACAAGGGGTTGGCTGCAGCAGCAGAGGAGGGCATGGTCAGACCGTGCCCCAGCGGTCCAACCAAGAAGTGAATAACAACTTCCCATGTCTGGTATCAGGACTGGCTCGACTTCACGCTACACAGGTAAGAGGACTTTTAGCTTGGGGAGGAGGCTGACAGATTTGGAGATGCTGGGGAGCTAAGAGATAGTGGGGTGACAGAGATAGATTGGGAGATGGATCTGGGGGGCTGAGAGATGGATGGGGGGGGGACAAGAGGTGGATGGCAGGGACTGAGAGATGGATGGGGGATGAGAGATAGATTGGGTGACTGAGAGATGGATCGAGGGGGTGGGGGGGCTGAGACATGGATCTGGGGCCTGAGATGAATGAGATGGATTGGGGGGCTGAAGGTGGATGGTGGCTGGGAGATGGATGGGGGAGGCTGAGAGATGGGAGAGACAGTGAGAGAGAGAGTGAAGACAGTGAGAGAGGATGGGGGGACAGGTAGAGGGGGCACAGTGAGAGAGAGTGGGAGACAGTGAAAGAGAATCAGCACAGGGAGGGGAAGTGAGAGCAGCACAAAGAGAGAGAGGGGAAAAAAGATCAGCAGAGAAAGAGAGAGGGGGAGAGATCAGCACAGAATGAGATTTTATACAGAGCGGCTATATGAGGAGTTATATGTCAATAGATTATGTGAGGCCCTGTATATCATGTTTCTGACCACTGACATAGATGCATAGATGTCACTAATAGAAAAAAATAGAAAAAGATTCTTAGATCTCTCCCAAGACCCAAACATGGAAACAGAATCACTTGAAAAAATGCTCAAAAATGAGTTCACACCTTGGTATGATCTAATCACTTTAGAAAATTATATTAAACGTCACATTATTCCTAGGGTTTAAAGCTGCAGTTCAAGAAATATCCTGCATGTGTGTTTTTTTAAATAAATCAGTTCTGTACTATGAGAAAATATTTGTAGCATTTTTTTTTTTAAACAACTTTGAAAGACAATTTTTAATGTATTCTAATGTAACGAGCATTTTTGTTCCTATAGCAACCCTTTACAAAGGCACAACCTCTTCCTTTTCTGTAACAGGCTCTGGCACACCCCTTTATTAGTCCTGCCCTCTCTCTAGCTGTGCACAAGCAAAATTGTATCTAGTTACTGCCTGGTCACATAATCTTCCCCACAGAACTGTGTCAGAGCAGCAGCAGCAGAAAAGGAGAGTAGCTCAGAAATAATTAATTAAACCTTATTCCATTGCACGTGTGTGCATGTATACACACACACACTTATGGTATTGCTTGACCTGAGGAAGAGGAAAACTCTCGAAAACTTGTCCCATTACATAAATTGTTAGTCCAAATAAAAAGGTATCACCTAATACTGAAGAACTCATATATTGTGTGTATTTCCAGAATCCCTATCTGCGCATTTTAAGTGAAACTTTTGTCTTTTGTCACTGTTTTGTCACAGAACTTGAATTTGTAATGGTGATGTTTTTAGCTGGGGCCTGCAGGGGAAGTCTGGCCTAGTCCCAGGGCTACTGGCACCTGGAACACTACTTCTTCCCTTGGCTGCCTCTCTCCGACTGTCCGCGCCCTCCGTTTCGCGCCACACTCCTTCGCTTGCGTGGATCCTCAAGCCCTATTGGCTCTACTGCCCCACGTGTGCCGCTTCCTAGAGCATGCTGGGACATGTAGTCCCGCAAAATGCAGTACGGAGCCACTTGTAATGGCAGCCGCACTTCTAGCCTCTGCGCATGCGTGACCCGTTCTATTGCGCATGCGCAAGAATCAAAATGCTACCGCCTGCGCTCCAAAGTACTGGAGCGGCTCCCCGCACCTAGCCAAGTCCATCCGTAGCTCTGGTGGCTCAAAGCAGCATCTCGCCTTCACCGGAGATAAGGAGAGGGGCTCTGCTACATATTTTTCAATACTGACTTTCATTTACTCATTACTGTTTGCATTGTGTATTCCAATACCTCTGCTATATCACAAATAATTATAAATGTCATATACTGTTGCTCCGACAACATAGGAGCTTTCGTCTTTCTGGGTGCACACATGCGCAATATTTATCTTGGTTTTCGTCAATCTAACTCCTAAAACTGATGTCGGGATGCTGAAACTTCCAGTATTTTCCGAAGTGGATGGTGGCGACATAAGACAGTGGGCGATGGCAGAAGGCAGCGGGGGATGATGGCACCTGTAGCAGAGAGCTTTGGAGGTCAAGGGAGGACAATGGCGGTGGATGCAGCAGCAGAGGAGGGCAGGGTCAAACCCAACCCCAGTGTTCTGACACGGAAATCAATGACAATGTTCAGTGTCTGCCGCCAGGACTGACTCCACTCCAGGCTACAGCTAAGAGGACTTTTAGCTTGGTGAGAGATAGAATTGGGTAGCTGAGAGATAAATTGGGATGAGGCTGAGAGGTGGATAGGGGGCTGAGAGATGCATGAGATTGATGGCGGTGTGAGAGAGGATGGAGGGTTGCGAGATGAATGAGATGAATGCAGGGGCTGAGATGGAGGGAGGAGTGGGGGAGAAATGGATGGAGGGGGGAGAGAGAAAAAGGGGAAGAAAGGGGGAATGTATGTATGTATGTATGTGGGTGGGTGGGAGAAAATGGATTGTACATTCCTCTTCCTTATACTATGCCAACTATGGTAATGCATGGGAGTGACAAAGCTCGGAAGGTGGAGAGAGGTTGCTGGTTAGAGTCGTGTCGCATGTGACTCGTAGGGGGAGCAATCACGCATATGAGAGCTGTTACCACCGGGTCCATAGAAGGTTCCCATTGAGGCTGCTCGTCCGATGTTGGCAAGTCGCTCTATTTATGTTTCATATCCATTTTTGACCTTGCAAAATTGCTGGCAGACTTTGGCATTGAAGGCCAGCTGCACCTTAAGCACATGCCACCTTCTATCGAGTCACAAGCAGCAGATGGGAAGAGGCAAGAGACGCCTGCTGTACTGTACAGTATGTGTTCATTTATAATCATGTTTTATCGTTATATGCAGTGACTAAGGTAAAAGAAATAAGTACTTTAACTTCTATCTTTGCTTGTCATCCCAAGAGGTATCTGTTATTTTACCATTATTGCCATGGTTTACAGGTTTAAACACATATCTTCCCCTTTAGACACATTTTACACCTATTTGTTTGTGTTTGTGTGTGTGTGTGTTTTATCCTGAACTCTTCATAAGTGACATCTTTTATTGGTGTGCCGTATCTATCTAAATATGTAGTAGTATCTAAATACAGTATATTGTTTATTTCCCTAATGGGGAGATGCTTATTGAATCTCTCCAATAGGGCGTCAACACATGTATTATTAAAACTTTATTTGGGGTTTGTGATTGTCCTGCAGGGCATTTGTGGTCTCCATGAACTATCTCCAAGAGTCCAAGACAATATTAGAGAGAAAAAAATATATAGTGGCAATAGCAGTCAATCGGGAGATACCATTATTATTGAGCAACAATGCTGAAATGCTAATGTACATTTAACAACAATTATTGAAAAACAGTGATCTTACTAAGGGAAACTGGATGACGAGGCGCAATGCAAACTATGCATATGCGTTTTTAGCATTGCACATGGCGGTAAGTCAGATATTTGACAGCACATCGCTACGCGCAAGCATAGATCAAGTGCATTTTCTTCTGTGCCAGGATGTTCAAAATCCGACGATAGTTATTTTGTAGGAAAGGACTCTGAGGAAGAAACCAAAGTTATTACAGCTGAAGTAACCATGACTTTACATGCCATCAAACATCATCATTCCTTCAGCTCTACTGATTGCGTCAGTAAACTGTACCCTGGTGTCTGTTGTGACTCTAAGATCGCTAGGATCAAGTCAACAGCCATTATTAAAAAATATGTTAGGCCAGCACACTGTTAAGCAAGTTGTCAGACATTATTGACACACAATACTATATTATGGAATATCTACTGACGCAAGTAACCATAACGCGGACATTTTTTTCCATTATTGGCTCAGTATTTTACCCGTGAGAAGAGAATATAAGTCAAATTGCTGAGTGTATGTTTGTTGCCTAATGAAAAATCAGAAACTATTGCATAATTTTGCAAAGACACGCTGAAAAATTTAGATCTTGATATATAAAAAAAAATGTGTCGCTTATTGTGAAGATAACTCACTAATTATGATGGTCGTCTTCAACACAGAATGACCAATATGGTTACAAGACTTAAAACTACTATGAGCGAATGCTTGGAGGGAAATGGGTGTAGAGCACACATATTGTCCAACACAACGCAGTCCGCATCTGATGTACTCTCGACTGACATTGAGGTAACTGTTGTGAAACAGTTTTCATACTTCAGCATCTACACTGTTCGAACTGAGCTTTTGACAGATTTTTGCCAGCTTCTTGGCGTACAGTATCAGCCTATCCTTTCGCACTCGAAGACACGCTGGCTTTCTTTATCAAATGCAGTGGATCTCACAATCTCTTTGAAGTACTAATATCAATTTTTTTTGTCGGAATAAAGATCTTAAAAGATTCTGGAATACTTTTTTACGGATCTACAGAGTAACAAGATCGTGAAATGTTTTTACTGTCTCTATGCAACCTAAACATGAAATGTGATTATGAAAACACGAATGATAAATAATCTTGGCCTGGTGTGTTAAACAAATTATTTTAGAATTAAAATGTAAGCAAGCAGAAATATCTACTTGTTTAAATCTTGCTGTAATTGTGTCAAAAAAAATATCAGGATATTGGAGATTATAATATAATAATTGAGTATTACTACTGGGTATTCCTAGTACTGTCATAGGAAGTAAAACGTTCTTTTCCTAGTATGGGTATTAAAAAAATACTTTACAATACATCGTTTTTACATCCCAACCAGTAATTTACCCATAAATCTGTATGATTTAGAACAAATACAAATACTTCTGGCAAATGTTGTTGTTTCCAAGAGATGTAATACCCCTCATGTACTTTTTTCCCAATAGTCCCAATAGTAATAGACATAATAGAAATAATAGTCTTTTTGTTCTCCATCCTAAAATAATGAAACATTTTTCAGTCCCATAGATAAGGACTCTTGGATTTTTCTCGTTTTTCTTGATTCCGATCATCCATCATCCAATAGTATCCATCATTCATCATCCAATTACATTTGATTTGTAAAATAAAGCAGTATCATTATATTGGTACATTTAATTTACCTTGCTTTATGTGGACCCAACAACTTTGCTGTCTATGTTTAGTATGTACAGAATCAGGTTACCTTTGTACGATTCTTGCACTCCACAATTCTAGATGATTGTGGACAATAAGGTACATCAAATCTTTGTTCAATCCCCCAAAATGTACTTGTATTAACTGTCATCACCTGACCTTTGAAATGAGTACCTGTAGAGGGAGAGAGGGGTGGCCCGGTATTAAAGGGGTTGCACCCCATATGGCCACCCCCTGACCTCCCCAGGGAGGCAAGGGTTTAACTGGACTGCGGTCAAGTAATGTGGTTTTAACCTTGCCATTACATGTAAATGTGTGTTCCCCTGTTCCAATGTAATATCATCATGTCAGTGTCTGCACCACACAAACACTGGGATCCATCTGGGAGGGCAAGGGTTAATAGTTGATTAGTGATTATAGCCCTTTGTGTAATTTTCCCGCCTTTTCAGGCACCATTTTGCAGAGTCCCATAGGCCGCCATTAGAGCTCCATGCGTTTCAATGGCGGATCTAGCTGTTTTGGACCTGTTTCCCTCGAAGACCAGCAGGTGGCGTCCGAGAGGAGGAGCGGCGGTTTCCCATTGTAAGTCAATGAGCTCATTGACTTCAATGGAGATTCCTCGACGGCGCTTTCCAGGAACGAGTTGGCAGCCGTCCAAACCGCAAAGCGGATACTTTTTCTAAAAAAGAGCTTTCATCACTGATTAGTCAAGTTCAACGACAAGTGGCGTGGGAATCTTAGGTTCTAGGGCACCCAGAAATAAAATTATTTTTGCACCTAGCTCCTAGGCCTCCCCTCACTTGACCACCACCGGGTCCAAGAGTCCAGGACCCCCAGAAAGGGTCGTGCTGATGGAGCGGTGTCACGCCATAGGTTTCAATTGCGGCGGCAGAAGCAGCACGAGAAAACGGCTAAGTCCGAAACCCTGCAAATCATAAGTCCATATCTCCAGTTCTGGAGGGTCCAGAGGGCCGTGGTTTGGGATGCCTGTAGTCACTGTTCCGGCATGACCACAGAACCATTCCCGACCCTCTCTGACCAACCCGACGGAGTATGGACCACCATAAAGGTTTGTGAGTTTTTCCCATAGGCTTCAATGGCGGCCGTCCCCCCATTGACCGGCTATGGCGGAGAAGCCCCATAGACTCCAACGGCGGCGGATTCCCTGTTGTAAGTCTATGGCGGCAGACTCCCATAGCCGCCAATGGCGGAGATTCCCCGTTGAAAGCCTATGGCGGCGGAGCCCGTTGTTTTCAATAGGGATTTAGTGAAAAACTGAGATTTCTTTTTAGCGGAGATTTTTATAATAAAATATGAAACGGTTTATGTGATATTTCTATATCTCCGGTTCCGAAGGTCGCAGCGGACTGAAACTTGGACCCTGTAGTGTACCACTTCCGGCATTAAGGTCTCGAAAGTTTGGACCCACTGGACCTAACGGAACCGGTTCTTTTAATATGTGTGTATATTCAGAACCATACTATATTTCAAAGCGGGGGCAAATGCGCGCGAAGATTCCTGCCTACTAAGGAATGCAAATGGCCAGGGGAAAGACCAAATGTCTAAGAAACAGGCCCCTGATCAAAGACTCAGCCACTCCAACTGTTTACAGGAGGGCGGAAAGGCGTGAAGCTGGAGTGGTTTGTGAGTGGCATAACTCACACTTACAAACAAAGCAAATCCTGCCAGATATTCCATTTGGTAGACTGGCCGGCGCCCCTGATTTAGATGTGGGGCTACAGAAATGAGACCCTCAGGGCCCCAGGACGCATGTGCCAACTAGCTGGAGGGCATGGGTTAAACTGTGTTCCCACGTTAGAGATTGGGTACAGTTAATTGATCTCCAATAGCCTGTACTCAATGTTAAGAATAGGGTTACAAAGATATATAAACTGTTGTCAACCCTACAGTACTTGTCTTCTATTACATCTTGATTGTTACCTGATCGCTGGAAAATTGCTATCTGATACTTCTTCATTTCCCAACCCCTAAGTAAGTGTTACATTCTTGTCTGTTAAATTGTACTATATTGCTGTGTTCACCTTTTTCAAGGAATAAACTACATTTTATTTATATCTAAGCCTCGTTCAGTTCAACCCAGTTATTTTTGGTGTATTATTATAGCCTGTCACAAAGTTACCGTCACAGGCTTATAATAAAACTGGTGGCAGCGGCGGGACTGAACTGAACCTATATTACAGTGTTCTGCGGGACTGTCATATAGTGGGAACTCGAGAGTAGTTGCGAGTTCCTGGGACTAAAGATATTGAACACACAGTAGTGCAACAGTTAATGCAAGTTGTAACACCACCTCACTGCTACGACTTAACCTGTACCAGCCGTGAACCATGAGCGAGGCTGAAGGTTCATCCGTTATCCGGACCCGAGCTCAGCTGCGGGACAAGTGCCAGGAATATGGACTTGACTGGGAGGACCAAGAGGTCGCACAGATGAAAGAGGCGATCAGAGATCACGAAGCCCGGCTTGCAGAGCCTCAGGATACGGCTTAGCTTGCCCTTATACCGCCGCCCGGAGATCAGGGAAGGAACCCAGTGCCGAGGCGGCAGTGCAGCAGGAGGGGTACTGGTTGCTGCGGCTACCAGTCCGTTCACCCCTGAAATGCTGGCACTGATTACTGCGTGGGGTGACAGAGGGACACCGGAAGAGCAGCTGCAGTTTATCACTATGGCAGTGAACAGACCCACTTATTGCCCCCTGTCCAGCGCAACAAGGATACTCTCAAACTGGACCATCACAGTCTCGCCAAGTACGTGGAAGGCACTGATCAGATTGACAGTTTCTTGAAGAACTTTGAAACACAGTGCCGGCTATACAAAGTACTGCCCCAGCACCGGGTCGCACGCTTGGACCCCTTGCTGTCCGGCTTGGCGAAGCAGACAATGATGGCGCTTCCAGAGGAGTACGCTGATGACTATGATCACCTGAAAGAGCTATTGTTATTCCAATACGGTTTTACCCCTGAAGCTTACCGGGGTAAATTCCGGCTGGAGGAGAGACAGTCCCAAGAGACCTATGTGACCTACGAGACCCGCATGGCTTTGCACGGTATACGATGGGTGGAGTGCTATGGGGCACAGACTTACCATCGCCTGCTAGATCTCATCTTCCAGGAGCAGCTCATGCAGCAGTGCCCGCCGGCGGTGAGGGCTTGGGTGCATGACAAAAACCCAAGACTTACCAGGAGGCAGCCAGGCTCGCAGATGATTATGTGGCCAGCCGAGCGCTGATGCCCGCCAAGGCAACAGCCAAAGCGGCGACGGCAGTCCCCGCCAAAAAGACGGTCAGTACTCCCCAATGGACTCAGAAACCGCCTGCGGGCGGCAGTCCACCGAAGGCGGGAGAGCTCCGGCACGAGCGCCGGTGCTACAATTGTAACCGCACTGGTCACCTGAGACCAGATTGCCCGGAACCCCGGTGCCCCAGCGGACCCCCTCAGGGGCAACGCACCCCAGCTGCAAAGCCGGTAGCCCGCGTGCGGGTGGCTTCCACAAAGGACACCGGACCAGTCATGGAAACAACTCCCAGCGAGACGTCCCATGCAACGCCTGTCCCGGTTTAGGAGTGGAGGACAGATCAGCGCAACCCTGCAGCAGACGGACGGCCGGAGCAGACATCTCACCCCAGTCACAGTCGGTGACCGGCAAGCAGTCGGCTTGCTGGATTCAGGGGCTGCAGTGACCCTGGTCCGACCTGATATGGTCCGGCCAGAAGAATTGCTCCCAGGACCTGGGATACAGATCACTGTGGCCGATGGAGAACCACGTTTCCTGCAAATTGCCAGGATCTTTTTGGATTGGGGGAGGGACAGGGTGTGCGAGAGGTGGGGGTTTTACACGGTTTGGATGCTGAGGTCCTTCTTGGCAACGATCTGGGACCGATGACCTGCACCTACGACCGGGTGCCCAGACCCGCTGTGGTGGCGGCGGTCACCCAGAGCCAGACAGCGGCAATGGCGGCGGCGCCAGTCCCCCTGCCTTTGGGACCAACGATAGCGGAGGGCGCTGAGGAGCCCGGGGAGGTAAGCCAGGATCAGTTGCAAGCACAAACTGACTTACTGTTCCCCCTCACCCTTCCCCATTCTCCAGACAATGACATGACTGGGGGGTGGCCAGAATTAGGAGCCCAGTTTAGGGAGGCAGTGAAGGCAGACCCTACCCTGGCCGGTGTGAGACTTCGGGCGTCCGAGTCTCAGGCAGGGGAGGGCACTGAGCGCTGCCTATGGCATAAGGGACTCCTGTACAGCGAAGAAGGGAACCCCGGGATAGAGGAGGGATTGACCGCTAAGCGACAGCTAGTAGTGCCCCAGGGGTACCAACAGCAACTGTTACGGGTAGCTCACTCTATTCCGTTAGCGGGACATCAGGGGGTCAACAGAACGCGAGCCCGGTTATTACAGCGTTACTACTGGCCGGGGGCATCTCGAGATGTGGGCACTTTCTGCCGCTCTTGTGATGCCTGCCAGCGAGTGGGTAAGGCGGGCGACCGTGTGAAGGCACCCCTGAAACCCCTACCGGTAGTAGGGGAACCCTTCCACAAAGTAGCGATGGACCTTGTAGGACCCCTTATGATTCCTAGCAGGTCAGGGAAGCGCTACATCCTCACGGTGGTGGATTTTGCCACCCGGTACCCTGAGGCGGTAGCGCTTGGCACCATAGAGGCCAAGACGGTGGCAGCCGCTTTGCTGAACATTTTTTCTAGGGTAGGTTTCCCTAGTGAGATCCTAACCGATCAGGGGTCGCAGTTCATGAGTGAACTGTTACATTGTCTCTGGGATGCATGCGGTGTACAGCACCGGCGCACTACCCCTTACTGTCATGGTAGAGGGGTTTTGGCCCGGGAATAAAGGGGTTACACCCCATTTGGCCACCCCCTACTCTCACCTGGGAAGCAAGGGGTTAACTGGACTGTGGTCCAGTAATGTGTTTTTACCTTGCTTCAGCATCCTTATGTATATTCCCCTGTAAAAATGTATTGTTTCTGTTTCAGTATTTGCACCAACACATACACTGGGATTTATGCGGGAGGCTTAAGGGGTTAATGAGCTGCAGTTTAGGAAAATACCAATATGTGTGGTGTCTTTTCAGAAATATCTGGGCTTCAACAGGCTTGATTGAAGTTGGGTGTGAAAAGTACAGAGGGGGTTTAGTGTACAGTATGTTAATACCTAATTGGCAGGCCAAGGGTATATTGCTGGTAGAGACAGCTAGGACTCAGGTCCAGGGCATTGGGTGTGAAATATAGCACCTGTGACAAATGTTCGCTACACACAGGCCCAGCTTCAAAGGATTTCTTGACAAGGGTTATGGGGGCCGGGGGTGCGGTTACACCAGGGGATATCAGAATGAGTGACCTTATTAAATATAAGAATATTATGAATACGGGATTTGATCGGAAGCCAGGAGAGGGATTTCATGAGGGGAGATGCTGAGACAGATCTAGGAAAGAGTAGAGTGATTCTGGCAGCAGCATTTAGGATAGATTGTAGGGGAGACAGGTGAGAGGCAGGAAGGCCGGACAGCAGGAGGTTACAGTAATCAAGACGGGAGAGAATGAGGGCCTGAGTCAGAGTTTTAGCAGTCGAACAACAGAGGAAAGGGCGTATCTTAGTTATATTGCGGAGGAAAAAGCGACAAGTTTTAGAAATGTTTTGAATGTGAGGGGCGAATGTGAGAGAGGAGTCGAATATATATTTATATATTTTATTTTAAAGTGAGGCTGGAGGCGGGGTTGGGGGCAGGACTAGGGGCGGGGTTGGGGGCGGGGCTAGGTGGCGAGGAGATTTTTTGCTTGGGCGAGTAGATTTTTGGGTGATTTATCGAACACTGAGTATAATTACCCGGCTCTGTTTGGCAAAATCAAAAGAGACCTGGATAAATGGGAAGGTTACCAGATTTCTTGGATCGGAAGAATGACTTCGATAAAGTTGAACATACTCCCTAGATTATTATATTTTTTTCAAAATCTCTCGGTCCACGTTCCTGGTTCTGAACTAAAGAACACCCAAAACATATTCTTCAATTTCATTTGGCAGGGCAAAAGACCCAGGGTAGCCAGGTCGGTACTTTTGGCATCTAGAGCGAGGGGAGGTATGGGTGTCCCAGACATCTCCAAATATTACCAGGCAGCCCAACTTAAACAAGCGGCCGTATGGAACGCTGACCCTGAACAACGATGCTGGCTCAAAATAGAGTCATACTATGCCAAAATGCCTTCTCTGCAAGCGTGCCTATGGAGCCTGGATAGAGGAGATATGCATCTCAACAAATTCAAACTGGGAGCGATTAGCCATACCTGGGAGGTCTGGCTGAAAGCCAAGACTAAGTACAGACTTGCGTCCCCCAGCTCACAACTTACACCAATTTTTAATAACCCCAAATTCCCCCCCGGATGCGCTTCCAAATTATACGACCAATTTAAATCAAAGGGGATCAGGGTAATCGGAGACATTCTGAGCCTAGGGAAACTTTTGAGCTACTAAAATTTACGTACTAAATACGATATACCACAATTGGACACATTCAAATATCTCCAAATTAGACACTTTGCCCAGAAGATATCCCCGAATCCAGAATTTCCCCCTCTCACTAAATTCGAGAGACTATATAGAGATAGCTCTCAACAAAAAGGGCTAATAGCAAAAATGTATACAGAATTGGAAATATCAGCGGACCCTCCGACTCATGACTACATGCAAAAATGGGCCGCGGACCTGAATATAGTTAGCAACAGAGAGGACTGGGAAGACATTTGGGAAGTAGCCACAGGAACTTCCATATGCACCACAACCAAATATTTACAAAATAATGTTCTACTGGTACCTCACTCCAGTGAGGCTAAAACAAATCTACCCTCTGGCTTCTGATTTATGTTGGAGAGGCTGTGGACAAAAGGGTGACATGGCCCACATCTGGTGGACGTGTCCGGAAATTAAGAAGTATTGGGAAAGGGTCCAAATTCTATTAAAAGAGGTTACTAGCCTCGACCTACCTATTGATCCACTGACCTACCTACTGGCCATGCAAATGGAAAAAATTGACCGTCCAGTGAGGAAATTGATCTCCTTCATCCTCACAGCGGCGAGATGTGAGGTTGTGGCCTCCTGGAAGAAAGTGTCCCCACCCTCCATGACTAAACTAAAAAACAGGATAAATTAAGTAATGCTTATGGAGAAGCTAACCGCGCACCTTAAGCAAAAAACAATAGCTTTCTATAAAATCTGGGAACCATGGATAATCATATAGAACCAGTCAAGCTCACCAAGGAAGAAACAAGGAGATAAGGCATTACGGATAAGGAAGTGTTTGACAATCAGTACCTCTACGAAGTTCGTCCAAAAGGGACACCAGAGACCAGGGTAGACACCCCCCCTCTCCCACTCTGTCCTCTCTCTTTCTCACCCCCCCCCCCTCTTTCTTGGCCTCTCCGTTATCGGTAGGTCACCTGCCTCAGGCAACAGGTTTTGCCATCCTTTCCCCCCCAAAAAATACAAAAATGTTTCTGTATTAGGCTATGCATATCGTTCCTTGTATGTACATTTTATATCTGCCTAATAAAAAAGTTTGAAAAAAAAAGAAAAGAAATGGTCTTGCAACCCTTTATAGACTGATGAAAAACTGCTTTTCTGTGGTTCTCAGAGATTTATTTTGATCGTGGCATGACGTGTTGTAACACGCATGTATGGTGTAGACCAAACTCACAAAGTTTTTGATCTTCACACCTGAAGATCTACTTAATAATTTAAACAGCTGATTCTAATTATCCCCTTTAATTTAGTTGATAAAAACAAGGTTTCACTTACTTTTTCACATACCCTGACTCTAAATTACATAGTTACATACTGTAGTAGATGAGGTTGAAAAAAGACATGTATCCATCAAGTTTAACCTATGCTAAATTTAGATTACAGATACTTTATCCTATATCCGTACTTACAGTATATTGATCCATAGGAAGGCAAACAAAAAACCCCAGTCATCTATCAACCAATGATATCTCATAAGGGGAAAAATAAATTCCTTCCTGACTCCAAGAATTGTCAATTGGATTAATCCCTGGATCAACATCCTTCCCATGTTTACTTATTTGGTATATCCCTGTCTACCTTTCCTTTCTAAAAAGACGTCCAACCTTTATTTGAACATATCTATTGTATCTGCCATCACAGTCTCCATGGGTAATGAATTCCACATTTTAACTGTCCTTACTGTAAAGATCCCTTTCCTTTGTTGCTGGCGAAATCTCCTTTCCTCCAACCTTAAGGGATGACCCCGTGTCATTTGTACAGTCCTTGGGATGAATAGTTCTTTTGAAAGCTCCTTGTACTATCCCCGAATATATTTGTATATAGTTATCATATCCCCTCTTAGACGCCTCTTTTTTAAATGTAATCTTATTTACCTAGTCTTTCCTCATAAATCAGATTATCCATCCCCTTTTTTAATTTGGAGACTCTTCTCTGCACTTTCTCTAGTTCCATAATGTCTTTTCTAAGGAGTGGTGCCCAAAATTGTACTCTATATTCAAGGTGTGGTCTTACTAATGCTTTGTAAAGGGGCATAATTATGTTTACTTCCCTTCCATCCATTGCCCGTTTAATGCAAGGTAAGATCTTGTTCGTCTTTGCATCTACTGCATGACTTTGGGCACTATTGCTAAACCTGCTGTCTACAAGCACTCCTAAATCCTTCTCCATCAAGGATTCCCCTAATCTATTCCCATTTAATTTGTAAGTTGTCTGTTTATTTTTGTTTGCCAAATGCATAACCTTACATTTATCTGTATTAAACCTCATCTGCCATTTACCTGCCCAAGTTTCAAGTCTCTCCAAGTCCTTCTAGAGAGAAATTACATCCTGCTCTGATTTACTACCTTGTACAATTTAGTGTAATCAGCAAAGATGGAGACTTTGCTCTCTATGCCAACCTCAAGGTCATTAATAAACAAGTTAAAAAGCAGAGGTCCCAGTACTGATCCCTGAGTTACTCCACTTCAAACTTTAGCCAAACCTGAAAAAAATCAATTTATGACAACTCTCTGTTTATCCTTCAACCAGTTTTCAATCTAGGTGCAAATATTTTTTCTGATTTGCTTTATTTTTTACACCAACCTCTTGTATGGAACCTTATTATAAGCATTTGCAAAATCTAAGTAGACCACATAAACTGCATTACCATGGTCTTAATATCTACTTACCTCAAATAAACTAATAAGGTTAGTTTGGAATGATCTATCCTTCATAAATCTATGCTGACTATTACTAATAATTTTGTTTTACATTAGGTGTTAGATTAGGAATATTATCCTGTATTAAACCTTCAAGTAGCCTATTGAAGTCAGGTTTACAGGTCTGTAATTCCCCGGTTGTGATCTAGCTCCCTTTTTAAATATAGGCACCACATCTGCTTTACGCCAATCTTGTTGTACTGAGCCTGTGGAAATGGAGTCCTTGAATATTAAATGTAATGATTTGGCTATTACTGAACTTAACTCCTTAAGAACTCTTGGATGAAATTACTAATTGTTTGTCATATATAATTTTGTTTCAAAATACATGGAATTAGTTAATAAAAGACTGGTTTTGGTCCGTGAAGGTTATCATGGAAAAACTATGGAATTTCCGTAATTATCGTTGCGGTTCACAAATTTTTTTTAAGTGAAACTTCTTTGCTGGCACCTACAGAGGTTTTATGGGAAAAATCTCTTGCGTTGTAACGAAAATGCATGATGAAAGTGATGACATGGCCGCCGGACTCCGTGCACGAGCAGAAACGACCACAGGGCTCGGCGCATGTGCAGAAAGGATCCTCGGCCCTCGATGCATGCACAGAAGTGTCCTCGTGCTTCGGTGAGTGCGCAGAATAGTCCTTGGGCCTCAGAGCATGCCCAGAAGCTCAGCGCATGCACAGAAGGGGCTGCAGGCCTTGGTGCATGCCCAGAAGCACGGCGCATGCGCAGAAGGGGCCGCCCAATGACACACATGTGCAGAAGTCGCCACCCGATGCCAGCAATGCGCTGAAAAATACCCACACACAAACACGCACACACATATATGCAAACACACACACATATATATATATATATATATATATATATATATATATATATCATATCATAATAAAACTGTTATATATGCCCAACTCCATGCCCCTTATACTCTGTGCCTGCCCCCCACTCCCTGCTGCCCCCTACTCCCAGCCCTCATCCCTGCACTCTTCCCTCCTCTCTGCCTTCCTCCTTTATGCTCTCTTCCCTCCTCTCTGCCCCTATAGTCCCTGCCCCCTACTCCATGAACCCTTCTCCTGCCCTCTACTTCCTGCCCTCCCTGCCCCCTACTCCATGCGCTCCTCTCGCTTCTCTGCCCACCAACTCCATGTTCCCTATACTCCCTGCCCTCCCTCTCCTCTCTGCCCACCAACTCCATGATCCCTATACTCCCTGCCCTCCCTCTCCTCTCTGCCCCCCTACGCCATGCCTCCTACTTCCTGCCCTCCTCCATTCTCTCTGCTATCGTCCATCCTCTTTTCCCCTATACTCCCTGCCCCCTTCTCCATCCTCTTTTCTCCCTACTCCCTGCCCTCCGCCTTGTCTCTGCCCACCAACTCAATGTCCCCTTTCTGCCCCCCTATACTCCCTGCCCTCCCCCTCCTCTCTGCTCCATTAATCACAGCCCACCCCCTACTCCCTTTCCTCCTCTCGGCCCTCTACTCCCTGCCCCCTATACTCTGTAAAAAGAAAGAAGGGGAAGGGGGAGCACTGGTGGAATAATAAAGTAGAGTGAAATCTGATTCAGGTGTGTAGGACACTGAAAAGTGGATGGTGTGAAACTAAAATAATTTTAACACTCACACGGCCTTGTGCGAATGCTTGCGCATCAAGGTATCTTTTGCGTCCTTGGTTCTTTATGGATTCAGTCTCCGCTTCTCGTCAGGGCCCTTTTTCTCTCGATCTGATGTCCCTTGTCTTCTTTGTACCTCTCCTTTTTCTTGCGTGTTGTATCACCCTCAGAAGAAATACATAGGGGTATCAACAGTAATAGATGTAAAACCACAATAGTGCAACAAGGGGGTGGCACATAGATGAATAAAGTATAAAAACACTCACACGGGCATGTGTGAGTGCACACTTGGGGGAAGGTATCTTGCCCTCCAAGCGGATCCCACTGTACCAAAGTGCCTGCTGTGACTCTATGGCAAATAAAACAAGGTGTAGATATAAATATAAATATTTACTCACACGGCCAAGTGTGAGTACCCACTTGGAAAGGTATCTTGTATAGTCCGTCTGGAGTCCCTGGGTAGGGGCTGTGCCAGCCTCTGATGGTGATGGTTCTCTTCCAAAGGCAATGAAGGAATCTGTCAGCCCAGAGTGTGTAGGCTAAACTCTTTATTAGTAACAAGAATAAAACAACAAGCTCACCGCTCGCTCAACCAGTGAACTGCGGTGTAAAATTGAGTTAAGAAGGCCAGTCTGTGGGGGATGTTTAGCAGGACTCGCGGGGCTGCAGTAAAAACTCTCGCCGGGTCCGGATGGAGCTCTGCACTTCCCGTGTCCTGCTCCATATGGTGGCCGCAACAGTTCAAAAAGGTAGGGGGATTTCGAGCAACGCGTTTCGCCCTATGGGCTTCCTCAGGCTCCGTAGTTTGAATGGATAAGGCTCGCCGTTCGTCCTTTATATACTGCGGCTTGCCAGGTGAATCAATCCCCATCCATCCTCCTCCTACATACAGCTGGTCTGAATAAAATCCCTCCAATGATTGTGTGCCTTGTTTAATTGTAATCAACTGATATTGTTTTCACTGAGCCCTAATTAATTGATGTGTTGTGTGTGGATAAAAGTCACTTATATGATGACAAGGAAGCTCCATAGCTGATAATGAGGACTGTAATTGATGGCATTTCATATAACTTGTCTAAAAACACAATTTTCTAATACTTAAATCACTAGAAGTATATCATTTAGGTGTTAGGAGTAGATAATTCCTACAAAGGCACTGCCCTTGTTTATTAGGTGAGATTGTTATGGCAACTCTAGTGGTTAACCTCATTTTTAACCTCATCTCTGCTGAGGTTGGTAAATCTGCATATGGTATGTTAATGGAAACAATATGTGTGGTGAATATTATAAAAAATTGTTAAAGTTTAAAACATATGTTAAAAGTTTAAAACTATTGTAACTGGACTCTATAATGGTGGTTGACAGATCCAATTCTGTAAAGTAAATCAAAAAACCAATCAATATAAAATGCCCTAAGTATGGCATAAATGTGGTATGTAGAAAGCTATCTTAAAATAACAAAGCACGGGATGAAAGGGAAGGAGGGGGTGGAGGAAAGTGAAGGGGAGGAAGATTTTTTATTCAACCAGCTGTATGTAGGAGGGTGATGGGGATGATTCACCTGGCAAGCCGCAGTATATAAAGGACGAACGGCGAGCCTTATCCATTCAAACTACGGAGCCTGAGGAAGCCCATAGGGCGAAACGCGTTGCTCGAAATCCCCCTACCTTTTTGAACTGTTGCGGCCACCATATGGAGCAGGACAGGGAAGTGCAGAGCTCCATCCGGACCCGGCGAGAGTTTTTACTCAGCCCCGCGAGTCCTGCTAAACTCCCCCACAGACTGGCCTTCTTAACTCAATTTTACACCGGCGTTCACTGGTTGAGCGAGCGGTGAGCTGTTGTTTTATTCTTGTTACTAATAAGAGTTAGCCTACACACTCGGGCTGACAGATTCCTTCATTGCCTTTGGAAGAAAAACCATCACCATCAGAGGCTGCACAGCCCTACCCAGGGACTCCAACGGACTATACAGAAATACCTTTCCAAGTGGGGTACTCACACTTGGCCGTGTGAGTAAATATTTATTTATATCTACACCTTGTTTTTGCCATAGAGTCACAGCAGGCACTTTGGTACAGTGGGACCCGCTTGGAGGGCAGAATCTCCCCCAAGTGTGCACTCACACATGCCGTGTGAGTGTTTTATACTTTATTCATCTATGTGCCACCCCCTTGTTGCACTATTGTGGTTTTAACATCTATTACTGTTGATACCCCTATGTTTTCTTCTGAGGGTGATACAACACCAAGAAAAGGAGAGGTACAAAGAAGACAAAGGGACATCAATCGAGAGAAAAAGGCCCCTGACGGAAAGCGAGACTGAATCCATAAAGAACCAAGGACCCAAAAGATACCTTGATGCGCAAGCTTTCGCACAAGGCCGTGTGAGTGTTAAAATATTTTATTTCACACCATCCACTTTTCAGTGTCCTACACACCTGAATCAGATTTCACTCTACTTTATTATTCCACCAGTGCTCCCCCTTCCCCTTCTTTCTTTTTACTTCCATTTGAAGGATCCTGGTAGATCCTCCATTGGGGTTAGAGTCACAGGAGGACAAGAACCACGAGGGACAACCTTGTCTACCATCAAGGTTTTTTGTACACACTACTTACCCTTTCCTAGGTAGCGCCCAGGTATTTCCATTCCTCTTCGTTACACCCTATACTCTGTGCCCTCCTCCTCCTCTCTAACCCCTTTATACTCCCTGACAACCCTACAACCTTGCCCTCCTCCTCGCTCATTTCTGCTTCCTCCCTCCCATGCCACCCTTCCCCTTGCTCCATGCCCCCTTTTATGCCGTGCCCTCCCTGCCCTCCTCCCCCTCACCAACTGCACTGCACACCGAGTAAGCCCCTCTCTGCGTGAGGTCACGCGGTGATAAAATCAGTGCATTGGCGCCCGACTTTGCCATTGATTTATCGCGCACTAAAACATGGCCAAAACGGTCTCCTCACTAAGAATGACAAACACCAATTTTTTAAAAGGCAGATTTATAATGCATTATATCTGTCCGACCATTTTTTTGTATCAGTGCTATC
Organism: Ascaphus truei; assembly: GCA_036426205.1. Lineage (NCBI taxonomy): Eukaryota > Metazoa > Chordata > Amphibia > Anura > Ascaphidae > Ascaphus > Ascaphus truei. The sequence goes on along the minus strand of CM071571.1, from coordinate 98,652,080 downwards.
CGCGCTATAATCTTAGCGTCAACTGATAGAAAAATTGCAGCCTGAAAGCTTCACGGAGACCTGCGTCTCTATGCACGGCTCTTACCAGCGATCGTGCAGTAAAAATATGATTTTGATAATAGTGTGTAGGAGCGGGGGTCCTCCTGAGCTGAACAGCATTGATTTCAGCCTCGGGACCCCTACTTCCCAGATACAGGCCCCCGGTATGGGGTGCCGGTATCCCCTGTGCATTTAAATCTACCTCATGAGACCCCCCCGCGTCCCACACACCAAGCAAAACAACAAATAAAGTTTTTTTTTTTACTTGTATTTTTTATTGTTTTCAAATCATAATAAAGATGCAGGAAACATTCATTGTATTTGCAAGAATTACCAACATTTCATACATAAAACATTGTATAATCAGTATATGAGGTAACCAAATGGGGTAACGCAGGTAGGGGAGGGTGATTTTTGGGGCTGCCCGAACACACCCCCTACTCTCCCCCCCCCAACACACTAAAAGCATTTTTGTCTGCACAGGATGGATCCAGAGCCGTGCAGAGAGTCCTGTGGGTGGTCCCCACAGTGTCCGGGGGTCCTGGGTGGTCCCCACAGGTGTCCAGGGGCCCCATGGGTGTCCCAGGGGTCCTCGGGTGGTCCCCCCCCCAATACATACCAGTACAGTCATGGGCAAAATTAAAATTTTCCATATATGGAAATAGTGCATTTACCCATTTAAATAAGCATAAACCAGCAGTATAAAGTAAATAATTCATGCACTTACCCCTGCCAGCCTGCCATGATGAGGCTGTCCTCATCCTCATCAACCGTCATTGTCCTCCGTTGGCAGCACAAAACAATAAAAAATACAATCTAAATGGCTCCTAACCCCTTATCACTGTGTAGCGGTTAGTAACGGCTTATGGTAATTAAGGGGTAACCTACCCTAACCCCCCCCGTACCCACCGGTGAGGCCTAACCACCCTACCCAGGGACACAACCCCCATCCCTCCACCCCCGGCTACCCATTGATTGGCACAGTGTTAAAGACATGCTGTTGCCACTATAACATAAATGGGGAAGCTAAAAAAAAACAGGCCCAAAATAAACACATTACATTTGAAAAACAAAATTCCAAATACAATAAAACAATTGATTGGCCACAGTTGTACATCATGCCAATATAATATGGGCATGATTTACCACTATAATATTCTGGTCAAACCTACAAAAACACCAATCTGCTAAAGAAACACCAAAAATAAACCACAATTAAAAAGCAAACATAAAACAAAGCAACAGAAATAAAAATAGAAAACAAAAAAAACAATTAAAATCAAACCACAAAAAATACCAGAAATCATTAAAGCAAACAACCACAATACATTAAAGAAATAAAAGCAAGCATTTGCAAAAATGCTTGTCTTTCACTGTATATTTTATAGCCCTAAAGGGGCGTACATAAATACTTTGGCAATCAATGGGCAATTAAAAAAATCTAAATAAAAAAATATTAATGCAAAAAACTGCAAATTAAAATAACATTCAATGGTTTTCCTTACCTTAGATGTCTTCACCCCTCCGTTTCTATTGTCTCAGGAAGCTCTCAACATAGAAGCCATGATCCTCACATCCACAGTCCTCAGATACAGTAAGTTATTGTCTTCTTCTTTCTTTTCTCTTCGTGTAATTGTAATGGTTTATTGGCATTGTAATTTTTATATTTTTCTATTACTGTGTTTTATTTTGGGCCTGTTTTTTTTTTTTTTTTTTTTTTTTTGCTTTCCCATCTTATTGCTATATGGCAAAGCAGGCCCATAATTATATGGGCATGTTTTAACACTGTCCAATCAATGGCTAGCGGGGGGTTGTCCCCGGGATGGGTGGTTAGGCCTCCCGGTGTGGATAGCGGGGAGTGTGAGTTAACCCCTCAATGACATAAGCAGTTACTAACCGCTAAGGTGATTAAGGGCTAGGTGTCCATTATTTTGTTTTATTTTTTTATTGTGCTGTTGCTGCCCATGGAGGATAGGACAGTGATGAGGATGAGGACGGCCTTCCCATGGCAGGGTAAGTGCAAGTTTTTGATTTGCTTTATGGCTGCTGGTTTATGTTTTTATTTTAAATGGTCAAATGCACTATTATCCTATCTGGATTATAGTAATTTTGCCCATTACTGTACTGTATGTTTGGGGGGAAGTGGGGGTGTATTTATTTGAATGTATTGCACTTTTTTTATGCACAGGATTAATATCACAGTGCCAGCGGGATTCCGCAGTACCACCCAATGACCCCCAGACACCACGGGTACACCTAGGACCCCTGGACACCTTGGCCCAACACCCACAGGACCACCCAGAGAACCCCCCACCAGCCTCTTGTATAGGCTGTTCCATTGCCGCCACTGAGCGCGCTTGACCACGTTTACGTCATTGAATCTGATTCTGCAACTGGCTATGCCTCACACACAGCGCGCGCGCTAGTGGCACGGGCACGTCCTCTCTCCCTATCTCTGCGCTTGAGGCAACAACAAAAATTGATTTTGACGCGTGAATGCACACAGCATCACAGGCCACAAGCCATACACACACCACACATACACGACAAACAACACACATTATCACAAAAAAAGCCCAGATCTCCCGCACCCCCCGCTCACGTGCGCAAAATTATGCATACAATCCTGAGTTCATGCTTGGAGTGGTGACGTCACCCTTCTAAGCATGAGCGCGCTCAGCACAGCGTGGCCACACCACAGCCATTTTCCTATGCAAAACAAATAAATAAATAAATGCTTTTATGCTCTCTCAATCTTTCTAGCCCTAGCTTGAGAGATTTTATAAGCCGATAAGCTTATCGCTGCTTTGTGAATAGCTATTACTGGCAAAAAAACAGCTCCTTTGGCTTTTTGGGCCTATCGGACGACTTTTTGCCTCTGGCTGTTAATGGTCTTAAAAAGCCATTGTAGCGCGATACTGCACTGTTATCACTGATTTGTGAATAGCATCAGACTTATGCGCTATAAGAGCCATTTATCGCCCATGAAACCACTTATCCACTGCTTTGTGAATAGGCTCCAAAGTATTATAATAGATACTACTGTGAAGAAAATAAGAGCCACAGATGTCAGTCTCCTGACTGTCCACAAGGTGTCGCTGGTTCCCCTCTCCGTTTAAAATAATCTCCTGGGAATCATTTTAATCAAAACCTCAAACTTGTCAAAAACATAATTTTTATAAAAAACCTCCAAATACAACACGTCCCTCTACCCCCGTTCGCGCCCCACCCCACCAATCAAGCTCTACAGCCCATAAAAAAAAATCCCAATAATATGTTTCGTGGCTTGTTTTTACGTAGGGTACTCTACACAATGAGGCTTAAAAGATGTAATTCTGGTTGTTTTCTCCCCTAACTCGCGACTCGTCCATATTACAATTGCCCTGGATGGTTCCACACTAAAATTGTTACACAACATCTCGTAGGCCCCGAAAAACAATATACAACACTTGGTGTAAATCCATCCAGGGATTTTGAGATAGAGCGTTGATTTTAACGTGTAATATTGTAAGAAAGCTAGTGCTGCCTTCTCACCTTTCCTGAAGCAGACGTTATACACTGTAGGTGCTTAATACTATTGCTCAGTGAGACAGTGAGATTTCTACGCATCTTACACCACCCCACACGACGGGAATTTTTAACACATGCGGCACCACCTGCTCTTTGCTTTCTTGTGTGTGGGATGTGGGTTTCCTCCCTATTTTCGTTTTAAAACAAGAATGGTAATGGGGTTTTCTCCTATACAGTACCAATGTTTTTATTCAGTAACTTGTCTCTCACAATCGATCTCATTGTGAATTTACCGTGTTTCACAGTTCCAAATGGCTCCAGCGAGCCGGAGGAGAAGGTGACAGGGTTGCAGGTAAGGTGACAGTGCGTGAGGAGGAGAGCATCAGTTTAGCCATCCAGTTCTCTGAAGATGCCAGGTAAGGCTTCCCCCCTCTCCCCCCTAACTATCTGCTTAAACCTCCGGGCCAACTTTCTAGAGACCTCCTGTCAAGAGTCACATGTTCCTCTCCGTGACGGCAAAGGAATAAAACATGTCGAGAAGATGGTCTTTGGCTGAACACTGCCATATATATATGTGGCCCTTCCCACTTGGGTTCCCTCTTGGCTCCGCTTACCTCAGCTGTGGCCGGGTAGAGTGCGGCATGTCCCGAGAGGCTGCAGGAGCATGGCGGGGGATATGGAGAGGCGATCGAGTTGCCGGATGCTCCCTTAGCAGGACACCACCAATTGTTAGCCTACACATGCGCAGGGCTAGAAATCCCATCACAGGACCGGAAAGTGTGCGGCAGTCCATACATAGGGCGGCATGCGCAGTGCAACCAGCAGCAGATGGGACTACAAGCCACTTCATGGCACAGGGCTGGAGATCATAGTCCAGGGCAGCCAACAGGGCTCAGGATTCCCTGCTCAGCAATTAGATACATTTGGCGGCACGCTGGGACATGCTAGTCAGTCGGAGTTGGGACAAGGAGGGGGTAGGGTGTAATGTGAGGCTTTTAATGATCCCTGCACTAGGCCAGAGACCCCCTTAGGCCCCAGCTAGGCCACGACTCCCCCTTTGAGCTTGTGGCTGCTGCAGGGAGGATCAGTAGATAGGGACACTGCCCCTGTAGTACCAAGCAGGAGGGACACAGGCAGGACGCGTGGCAAACCTGGCATCTGGTGGTTTGGTACCAGATCACCACACCAGATATACTATTATGTGGGACCCTCCGTCCTCACTCCTGAGGCTACACTGCTCATGCGAACCCACGCAAACCCCAACATGGCCCCGCCATATTTGCGATTACGCATCGCAGACTCCACCATGCTCGGGACACATTAACCATGGCGGCGCCCTGTTAGGGAGCCGCCAGCCACCCGTCACCACCAGCAGCCACTCCTACATAACGGAGGTAAGGGATGGGGAACCGGGGATCCAGACAGGGGACTGGCTACATTCTCCCCCTGGTGGAAATACCAACGTCACCGCTTGGAGGACAGAGTCCCAGCACAAAGTTATATAATAAAATGCAATGTCATAGTATATACAACTTATTACAATTTGCTTTATCACAATTGGTACATGACCGTAATAACCCCAGTGATCCCCCCGAGGCCAACTTGAGTGTTAGCTGTTATTTTGATGCATCCTTGTGGGGTGCCCCTAACGGATTGTGTGAGGGCGCCTCACTCTGAGGCCGATGAGTCTCTGCCTCGGTAGTCCGCCTTTACCGTAACTGGTGTCTCGGTAGAACTCTTCAAACTAATAGTCGGGTCTACAGTCCCTCTGATACAAGCTAACCACTACCCCCTGGTGGAAGGAACACAAGTGTCCTTTATGCCGAGCCTTTACCCAGCCACCCGCTCAGGATGCAATAGGCAAGAAGGTCTTGGCATTTTCCTCGGTCCCACCACATGGCGAATAGAGCACTTCAGTTTGTGCCTGGATGTAGCAATAATTACCAGAGCGGTCTCAACACAGTCCTTGGCTCGCTCCATCAGTTGCTTCGTAAGTGCCGTCTTCTAGGACTCTTTGAACTCTGGATGCTATCCAGGTCTTGAACAGACGTGCTTGGGGATCATTCACATAGAAGGCGCCCGCAGGGCCTCTTCACTGGATACCTCCATGCAAGCCTTCAGGGATAAAGGATTGGTGCCCTCACCGCTCTGCTGGTTGCTGACGGTTGTCAGTCCATCTGGACACGTCCAAACCCACCTCCGCTGCCGGTACATCACACAGGACAATGCTTTCTCTCTGGTAGGCAATAGGCAGGGGACACGAATCAACACCTACCACCGACAGCAATCTTCTACGGGGGACACCTCCGCCAGGACGCGATGCCAGGGCGAGCCAATCGCCCTGGTAACCATGCTCAGAGAGCCACTTTGCTCCGCGATCACCTTGGACTCACACCCTACCCCCCTTGTGACAAGAGTAACACACCCTTTGTTTCGTTAATGTACTGATCCCCAGCCTGTGTACAGATGTACCGATCGTTGTAGGCACCGTCCGTTGGTAGGGCACAAACGGTCCACATCAAGGTCTGCAGCAGATTAGGGTAGTTGGCTCTTGTGCTGCAGCTTCACTTGAGGGTCCCGCTGCTGGCTCACGGTCTGTTGACTACTGTCTTCAGTAGAACAGAGAGGGTAGGCAACCTCCGCAGGGAACAGCGGTCGGGACACCTCGCATTCACAAGGTGATTATCGGCAGTGAGCGGCCTCCCGCTCCTGCACCACTTGGTAGCACATCCCCATTCTCCCTGGGGCAGTCCACCTTGCCCTTCTTTGGTTCCAACATCTGTGGTTCCGTCATCTGTGGTTCCGTCATCTGTGGTTCCATCATCTGTGATCCATCATCTGTGGATCCATCACCTGGTTTCCCGGCATCTGTGTTCCGGCATCTGTGGGTTCCGGCATTGGAATGGAGTCGGAACCGAGTCTGGAACTGAGTCTGGAACCACGATTAGATCGCACGGGCCCTCCGAAACTAGTGAGTGAGATGGTTGATTAGCTGTATTGACCGCCCATATTGAAGTAAATCGCTTCTTTCTTTGCGGGTTCCGTATGCCGCAGATCCCGCTTGGGATCATGAACTGTGCCCACGCAGCAGGCAACACTCGGGTCCCCAGGCCAACTCACCACCCTGAAAATCACAATTTGATACAGAAGCATGTAGCGCTTCCACCACCTTCCAACCTTTGCCGGCATAGTCATATGGTAGCTAGAGGGTTTGAATGCCATAACACCAGACCAGTTCCAATTTCTTTGTACCAACGGGCACAAAAGAAGGGTATGGGTCACCCTTTTTGTGTGCCAACTCCATACAACTGAGGATCAGTTCGCGGCATCCTGTACCTTTCTTAGGGGGAGCAAGTTGCTGACGAGTCTCACTGTGCTGTTCCTCCCCCTGGTGGACTCCAGCGGAATGAGCACCTCTTTCAAAGGAGTGGTTCTGACTCTGTGCTGAGCCACCCTCACATCGCGGGGGTGGAGCTCTGGTTTTTCCCCGCCAGATATTGAAGGAAGGGTTCTAAAGAGACTGCTAGGTCAGGGTCATAAATGGGCATCCTTCGGTCAGAACCTCTGGGCAGATTTATGAATTGGGGCCATCTTACTTACTTATGGCATTGCCTACATCTATTATTAAGCACTCTTTGATAGAGGTCATCATAACCTTTGGCCCTATGACCTGAGCACGCGCCAGCCCAGGGTTTGCTGAACATCCTCCTGAGGTCCTGTGTGGATATCCAAGCAGGAATTCCGCCTACACAACTAGGTTTGGAGTCTGGCACACTGAAAAGCCCATATGTAGACCCCTGCCTTGAGAGCACAACACACCATAGTGAAAACTTAATTTGAACAATTTTGACTGAAAAATAGGGCACCCCAGGTCTGAATCTCAGCAGACGCCTCCAAATTGTAACCCTGTTCCCCACACAATCTCACATAGTGCTTATCTCGGGGAAACTTGCTCTGGTTACATGGTTGAGTGTGGTGCAAACCTTGCTGGTAACAGAGGGCCCCTGGGTCTCCCGCATGTGTGTTTATAGGGAATGGCAGGACGGCTTCTGAGGTATTGTTCAATAGTACTCACAGGTGCAGCGCCTTCCATCTCTTGAAGCCCCCGGTGTATGGGGAAAGAATCTATGCAAGGGAATCTTTTCACCCTCTTCCCAATAGACTTCACTCTCAGACAGGAGGTATAATAAAACACAGGTCCTTTATTCTCACTATTCAGCATCCACAGTTGATCTCACTTTCACCAGGGGTTTCCACCTCAGGATGTCCCTGGACATTCACTCCCAGCCTATGTGCATGAGAGCAGGGGCCCAGCTCTTCCCTTATCCCCTTGTGGAATAGAGGAATATCTCCCACCGCTTCCCCAAGGGTGAGGCACCCAGTATCCAGAGCCCTGCACACTGGTCACGGGTAGACTTGGCCTCCTCAAGGTAGAGGCAGACTGCTAAATACAGGAAGTGCAGTGCCTTAAATACAGATCCAGTAGTCACCACCCTTTGTGCCTCTTGATTGGACACAAGCCTGATTTTATTTTATTTATTTATAAAATGTTTTACCAGGAAATAATACATGAGAGTTAACCTCTCGTTTTCAAGTATGTCCTGGGCATAAATTTAAGAAAAATAATAACAGGTTACAAATACAGTTACATAAATGAACAGGGTATACATTTATACAAGACATTGCATGCACAGTTAAAGAAATATATATTATAGGCGTATGTAACATTAGGAGGCCAGATAAAATGTGAGACAGCCTTTGTTTTGAAAGAATTTAAACTGTTGGTGGATGTGAGAGTCTCCGGTAGGTTGTTCCAGTTTTGTGATGACACTACCTTCTCTCTCTGACTCAATGCACTGCAATGAGTGGGAAAAACCCATGATTACTCCTGGCAACCTACCCTTACTAGGCATTACTTGCCAGAGGACAGAATATAGCCCCAAACCTATCAGGGCTTACACATATGACTGCGATTTTTTTATATAAATTTGTGTACATATGTTATGGTTATGTGTTACGCTTTTCCAAGCGGGGATGGTTGGTCTTTTCAACCAGGGGGAGGATGTGACCAGGTCCCCTCTGGTCCCCCGTTCCCTATTCCCTTCCCCCCCCCCTCTTACCTCCATGCAGGGAGGTTATGTCGGGCAAGCCGGGTCCCTGGATACCCACGGCGAACACCGCGCAGGGCGCCGCCATGTTAGGGAGCCTCGCACATGCGCAGGGACTCCAAGGTTGCGGTGGCCATTTTGGGGTTGGCACCAGCGCGAGGACATTTGCGAATACGCAGCAAGGACCCAAGTGCATCCAATAGAAGAAGGTTCCAACGGAACTACAATCCCCAGCAGCCATTGGGTATAGGACACATGGCGCGACTCAGCCAATATGGCTGCAGCTTCCCCTGCCAGGGGATATGGTACCATTTCTCATACTGCAGCCACGTGGTTGAAAGTGGACCCCGAGGGGTAGGATGTGAGTGTGCAGGTGCCTGTGGCATCTGCACTAGGCCAGAGACCCCTGATAGGCCCCAGCTAGTCCAACACCCCTCAGTTTGTGGCTGCTACAGGGAAGTCCCATAGACAGGGAAAACTGCCCCTATAGTTGGTAGTGAGGACACAGCCAGACAACAGCGGAATCCTGGTCCTTGTGGTGCTGGAACCAGACCACCCCACGTAAGAGACTGTCCCTTCAGGTGACCTCCCTCACAGGGACCACCCCAGTGGAAGCACCAGAGTCTCGGATCATCGTTGGGTCCGGGTACCCCCCGCGCAGACGCAGCGCGCCCGGTGCAGACGCACCCGTGCAGGTACCCCACCCACAAGTATACAACACTACACTATAGTGGCAGGCGACCACATATAAGGGTGAGGGGTTATATCCTTGTGATACTAGATTGTTGGGTGCCCGAGGGGCCCCGTCAGGTACTGTGGGGACTGTTGAGAAGTGTGCGGACAATGTTGTGGTGGTTACGGCTGTGCGTGGCCTGGTGGTGGTAGGCTGTAACATATCCAAACTCTCATTTCTGTAGTAAAGTTGTTACTTTATGTTTCACCCATTGTGTGTGGTTATTGTATAAGTATATGTATAATAGTTCCTGAACGGGTAATTCCACACAGTAAGATCCGTACAGGTGGAGGCGCTGAAGACACCGTACCAGTTACAAACCCCCTGGCTCCCTGCATCGGAAACTCAGATCTCCTGTGAGCCACAGGTATGCACCACACACCCCGTAGTCCACATCCTCCAAGGGGGGGGAAAGTGTTCGCTACACTTCATTGGTTTGTTCCTACTTAGTTATGTTTTTTTAATGCTTTACCAAATTAGAGCCGACAGACCACTCTAAATAGTGCCACAATGAATATGCTAAAACAAATGCATGCTGCTTTTGTTGGATTTGTTATATTATTTATGATTACTTGAGATGTTATACATTGATGAGAGAATATGTCATTTGCAATCAGTCCTGTTAAACAGTGTTTACTAAATTCCTGCCAGGTGAATCAATCCCCATCCATCCTCCTCCTACATACAGCTGGTCTGACTAAAAATCTCCTCCAATGATGTGTGTGTCCATTGTTAATTGTAATCAACTGATATTGGTTTTCACTGATGCCCTAATTAATTGATGTGTTGGTGTGGAATAAAAGTCACTTATATGATGACAACGGAAGCCTCCATAGCTGATAATGAGGACTGTAATTGATGGCATTTCATATAAACTTGTCTAAAAACACAAATATTTCTAATACTTAAATCACTAGAAGTTATATCATTTAGGTGTTAGGAGTAGATAATTCCTACAAAGGCACTGCCCTTGTTTATTAGGTGGAGAGATTGTTAATGGCAACTCTAGTGGTTAACCTCATTTTTAACCTCATCTCTGCTGGAGGTTGAGGTCAATCTGCATATGGTATGTTAATGGGAAACAATATGTGTGGTGAATATTATAAAAAATTGTTAAAAGTTTAAAACATATGTTAAAAGTTTAAAACATATGTAACTGGACTCTATAATGGTGGTTGACAGATCCAATTCTGTAAAGTAAATCAAAAAACACAATCAATATATTAAATGCCCTAAGTATGGCATAAATGTGGTATGTAGAAAGCTATCTTAAAATAACAAAGCACGGGGAAGTGAAAGGGAGAGGGAGGGGTGGAGGAAAGTGAAGGGGAGGAGATTTTTATTCAGACCAGCTGTATGTAGGAGGAGGATGGATGGGGATTGATTCACCTGGCAAGCCGCAGTATATAAAGGACGAACGGCGAGCCTTATCCATTCAAACTACGGAGCCTGAGGAAGCCCATAGGGCGAAACGCGTTGCTCGAAATCCCCCTACCTTTTTGAACTGTGGCGGCCACCATAGGAGCAGGACACGGGAAGTGCAGAGCTCCATCCGGACCGGCGAGAGTTTTTACTGCGCCAGAGTCCTGCTAAACATCCCCCACAGACTGGCCTTCTTAACTCAATTTTACACCGCAGTTCACTGGTTGAGAGCGGTGAGCTTGTTGTTTTATTCTTGTTACTAATAAGAGTTTAGCCTACACACTCTGGGCTGACAGATCCTTCTTGCCTTTGGAAGAGAACCATCACCATCAGAGGCGGCACAGCCCCTACCCAGGGACTCCAGACGGACTATCAAGATACCTTTCCAAGTGGGTACTTCACACTGGCCGTAGTATAATATTTATATTTATATCTACACCTGTTTATTTGCCATAGAGTCACAGAAGGCACTTTGGTACAGTGGGATCCGCTTGGAGGGCAAGATACCTTCCCCCAAGTGTGCACTCACACATGCCCGTGTGAGTGTTTTTATACTTATTCATCTATGTGCCACCCCCTTGTTGCACTATTGTGGTTTTACTCTATTACTGTGTACCCCTATTTATTTCTTCTGAGGGGATACAACACGCAAGAAAAAGGAGGGTACAAAGAAGACAAGGGACATCAGATCGAAGAAAAAGGCCCTGACGAAAGCGGAGACTGAATCCATAAAGAAACCAAGGACGCAAAAGATACCTTGATGCGCAAGCTATCGCACAGGCCGTGTGAGTGTTAAATTATTTAGTTTCACACCATCCTTTTCATGTCCTACACACCTGAATCAGATTTCACTCTACTTTATTATTCCACCAGTGCTCCCCCTTCCCCTTCTTTCTTTTTACTTCCATTTGAAGGATCCTGGGTAGATCCTCCATTGGGGTTAGAGTCACAGGAGGACAAGAACCAGAGGGAAAACCTTGTCTACCATCAAGGTTTTTTGACACCATACTTACCCTATTCCTAGGTAGCGCCCAGGTATTTCCATTCCTTCGTTACACCCTATACTCTGTGCCCTCCTCCTCCTCTCTACCCCTTTATACTCCCTGACAACCCTACAACCTGCCCTCCTCTCTCATTTCTGCTTCCCTACGCCATGCCACCTTCCCATTGCTCCATGCCCCCTTTTATGCCGTGCCCTCCCTGCCCTCCCCCTCAACTGCACTGCACACCGAGTAATGCCCCTCTCTGCGTGAGGTCACGCGGTGATAAAATCAGTGCATTGGCGCCCGACTTTGCATTGATTTATCGCGCACTAAAACATGAGGCCAAAACTGGTCTTCACTAAGAATGAACACCATTTTTTAAAGGCAGATTTAATAATGCATTATCGTCCGACCAGTTTTTTGTATCAGTGCTATCGCGCTATAAATCTTAGCGGCAACTGATAGAAAAAATTGCAGCCTGGAAGAGCTGCAAGGAGACGCTGCGTCTCTATGCACGGCTCTTACAGGCGATCGTGCAGTAAAAATATTGATTTTGATAATAGTGTGTAGGAGCAGGGGGTCTCCTGAGCTGAACAGCATTGATTTCAGCCTCGGGGACCCCCTACTTCCCAGGATACAGGCCCCCGGTATGGGGTGCCGGTATCCCCTGTGCATTTAAATCTACCTCAGAAGACCCCCCGCTCCCACACACCAGTATCAAAACACAAATAAAGTTTTTTTTTTTAACTTGTAGTTTTTATTGGTTTTCAAATCATAATAAAGATGCAGGAAACATTCATTGTATTTGCAAGAATTACCAACATTTCATACATGAAAACATTGTATATCATATATGAGGTAACCAAAATGGGGTAACGCAGGTAGGGGAGGGGGGATGTTGGCCGCGGGTCTGCCCGAACAACCCCCCTACTCCCCCCCCCCAACACACATAAAAGCATTTTTGTCTGCACAGGATTGATACCAGAGGCCGGCAGGAGTCTCTGGGTGGTCCCCACAGGTGTCCGGGGGTCCTTGGGTGGTCCCCACAGGTGTCCAGGGGCCCCATGGGTGTCCAGGGGTCCTCGGGTGGTCCCCCCCCCAATACATACAGTACAGTAATGGGCAAAATTAAAATTTTCCAGATATGGATAATAGTGCATTTACCCATTTAAAATAAAGCATAAACCAGCAGTATAAAGTAAATAATTCATGCACTTACCCCTGCCAGCCTGCCATGATGAAGGCTGTCCTCATCCTCATCACCGTCATTGTCCTCCGTTGGCAGCAACAAAACAATAAAAAATACAATCTAATGGCTCCTAACCCCTTAATCACTGTAGCGGTTAGTAACGGCTATGGTAATTAAGGGGGTAACCTACCCTACCCCGCTACCCAACCGGGAGGCCTAACCACCCTACCCAGGGACACAACCCCCATCCTTCACCCCCGCTACCCATTGATTGGCACAGTGTTAAAGCATGCTTTGCCACTATAACAATAAATGGGGAAGCTAAAAAAAAACAGGCCCAAAATAAAACACATTACATTGAAAAAACAAAATTCCAAATGACAATAAAACAATTGATTGGCACAGTGGTACATCATGCCAATATAATATGGGCATGATTTACCACTATAATAGTCAATGGTCAACCTAAAAAAAAAACCAATCTGCTAAAGAAACACCAAAAATAAACCACAATTAAAAAGCAAACATAAAACAAATAACAGAAATAAAAAATAGAAAACACAAAAAAAACAATTAAAAATCAAAACACAAAAAAATACCAGAAATCATTAAAAGCAAACAACCACAATACATTTAAAAGAAATAAAAGCAAGCATTTGCCAAAAAATGCATTGCTTGTCACTGTATATATGTATAGCCCTAAAGGGGCGTACATAAATACTTTGGCAATCAATGGGCAATTAAAAAAATCTAAATAAAAAAATATAATGCAAAAAACTGCAAAATTAAAATAACATTCAATGGTTTTCCTTACCTTTAGATGTCTTCACCCTCCGTTTCTAGGTGTCTCAGGAAGCTCTCAAACATAGAAGCCATGATCCTCAACATCCACAGTCCTCAGATACAGTAAGTTATTGTCTTCTTCTTTCTTTTCTTCTTCTGTTAATTGTAATGGTTTATTGGCATTGTAAAGTTTTTATTTTTCTATGTAATGTGTTTTATTTTGGGCCTGGTTTTTTTTTTTTTTTTTTTTTGCTTTCCCATTTATTGCTATAGTGGCAAAGCATGCCCATATTATATGGGCATGTTTTAACACTGTGCCAATCAATGGCTAGCGGGGGTGGTGTCCCCGGGATGGGTGGTTAGGCCTCCCGGGTGGATAGCGGGGGAGTGTGAGTTAACCCCTCAATGACTATAGCAGTTACTAACCGCTAAGGTGATTAAAGGGCTAGGGGCCATTAGTTTGTATTTTTTTATTGTGCTGTTGCTGCCCATGGAGGATAAGGACAGTGATGAGGATGAGGACGGCCTTCATCATGGCAGGGGTAAGTGCAAGTTTTATTTGCTTTATGCTGCTGGTTTATGTTTTATTTTAAATGGGCAAATGCACTATTATCCATATCTGGATTATAGTAATTTTGCCCATTACTGTACTGTATGTATTGGGGGGAAGTGGGGGTGTATTTATTTGAATGTATTGCACTTTTTTTATGCACAGGATTAATATCACAGGCCAGCGGGGGATCCGCAGGGACCACCCAAGGACCCCCAGACAACCACGGGGACCACCTGAGGACCCCTGGACACCTGTGGGCCCCAGACACCCACAGGGACCACCCAGAGACCCCCACCAGCCTCTTGTATAAGGCTGCTTCCATGCCGCCACTGAGCGCGCTTGACACGTTTACGTCATTGAATCTGATTCTGCACGGCTATGCTCACACAGCGCGCGCGCTAGTGCACGGGCACGTACGCTCTCCCTATCTCGGCGCTTGAGGAGACAAACAAAATTGATTTTGAAGCGCGTCAATGCACACAGCACACAGCACACAGCCATACACACACACACACATACACACAAACACACACATTATACACAAAAAAAGCCCAGATCTCCGCACCCCCGCTCACGTGCGCAAAATTATGCAGGACAGCCTGAGTTCATGCTTGGAGTTGGTGACGTCACCCTTCTAAAGCATGAGCGCGCTCAGCAGCAGCGTGGCCACAGCCACAGCCATTTTCCTATGCAAAACAAATAAATAAATAAATGCTTTTATGCATCTCTCAATCTTTCTAGCCTAGCTTGAGAGATTTTATAAGCCGATAAGCTTATCGCTGCTTTGTGAATAGCTATTACTGGCAAAAAAACAGCTCCTTTGGCTTTTTGGGCCTATCGGACGACTTTTTGCCTCTGGCTGTTAATGGTCGTTAAAAAGCCATTGTAGCGCGATACTGCACTGTTATCACTGATTTGTGAATAGCAGATCAGACAGTAGTGCGCTATAAGAGCATTTATCGCCCATTAAACCACTTATCACTGCTTTGTGAATAGGCTCCAAAGTATTATAATAGATACTACTGTGAAGAAAATAAGAGCCACAGATGTCAGTCTCCTGACTGTCCACAAGGTGTCGCTGTTTCCTCTCCGTGTAAAATAATCTCCTGGGAGATCATTTAATCAAAAACCTCAAACTTGTCAAAAACATAATTTTTATAAAAAAACCTCCAAAATACCAACACGTCCCTCTACCCCCGTTCGCCCCCACCCCCACCTCAAGCTCTACAGCCCATAAAAAAAAAATCCCAATAATATGTTTCGTGGCTTGTTTTTACGTAGAGGTAGCTAAACAATGAGGCTTAAAAGATGTAATTCTGGTTGTTTTCCCCCTAACTCGCGACTCGTCCATATTACAATTGCCTGGATGGGTTCCAACTAAAATTGTTACACAACATCTCGTAGGCCCCGAAAAACAAATATACAACACTTGGTGTAAATCCATCCAGAGGATTTTGAGATATAGCTGTTGATTTTACGTGTATATTGTAAGAAAGCTAGTGCTGCCTTCTCACCTGTTACTAGAAGCAGACGTTATACACTGTAGGTGCTTAATACTATTCGCTCAGATGAGACAGTGAGATTTCTACGCATCTTACACCCGCACAGACGGTGAATTTTTACACATGCGGCACCAGCCTGCTCTTGCTTTCTTGTGGTGGGATTAGAGGGTTTCCTCCCCTTTCGTTTTAAAACAGAATTGTAATGGGGTTTTCTCCTGATACAGTACCAATGTTTTTATTCAGTAACTTGTCTCAGCAATCCGATCTCATTGTGAATTTACCGTGTTTCACAGTTCCAAATGGCTCCAGCGAAGCCGGGAGGAGAAGGTGACAGGGTGCAGGTAAGGTGACAGTGCGTGAGGAGGAGAGCATCAGTTTAGCCATCCAGTTCTCTGAAGATGCCAGGTAAGGCTGCCCCCTCTCCCCCTAACTAATCTGCTTAAACCTCCGGGCCAACTTTCTAGAGACCTCCTGTCAGAGTCACATGTCCCTCTCCGTGCAAGGCAAAGGGAATAAAACATGTCAGAGAAGAGGTCATTTGGCTGAACACTGCACATATATATATGTGGCCAGGTTCCCACTTGGGTTCCCTCTTGGCTCCGCTTACCTCAGCTGTGGCCGGGGAGAGTGCGGCATGTCCGAGAGGCTGCAGGAGCATGGCGGGGGATATGGAGAGGCGATCGAGTTGCCGGATGCTCCCTTAGCAGGACACCACCATATTGTTATGCCTACACATGCGCAGGGCGAGATCCGCATGCACAGGACCGGAAAGTGTGCGGCAGCCATTACATAGGCGCGCATGCGCAGTGCAACCAGCAGCAGAGGGGACTACAAGCCACTTCATGCACAGGGGCTGGAGATCAGATGGTCCAGGGCAGCCAACAGGGCTGCAGGATTCCCTGCTCAGCAATTAGATACATTTGGCACGCTTGGGACATGCTAGTCAGTCGGAGTTGGGACAAGGAGGGGGTAGGGTGTATGTGCAGGCTGTTAATGATCCCTGCACTAGGCCAGAGACCCCCTTAGGCCCCAGCTAGGCCACGACTCCCCCTTTGAGCTTGTGGCTGCTGCAGGGACTGGATCAGTAGATAGGGACACTGCCCCTGTAGTACCAAGCAGGAGGGACACAGGCAGGACGCGGTGGCAACCTGGCATCTGGTGGTTTGGTACCAGATCACCACACAGAGAGAGACTATTATGGTGGGACCCTCCGCCTCAGCTCCTGAGGCTACACTGCGCATGCACGAACCCAGCGCAAACCCCAACATGGCCGCCATATTGCGATTACGCATGCGCGACACTCCACGCATGCGCGGACACATTAACCATGGCGGCGCCCTGTTAAGGGAGCCGCCAGCCAGCCCGTCACCACCAGCAGCCACTCCTACCATAACGGAGGTAAGGGATGGGGAACCGGGGAGCCAGAGGGGACCTGGCTACATTCTCCCCCTGGTGGAAATACCAACGTCACCGCTTGGAGGACAGAGTCACACAGCACAAAGTTATATAATAAAAATGCAATGCATAGTATATACAACTTATTACATTTGCTTTATCACAATTGGTACATGACGTAATAACCACAGTGATACCCGAGGCCAACTGAGTGTTAGCTGTTTGTTGAGATCCATTGTGGGGTGCCCCTAACTGATTGTGTGAGGGCGCCTCACTCTGATGCCGATGAGTCTCTGCCTCGGTAGTCTCCTTTACCGTAACTGGTGTCTCGGTAGACTCTTCAAACTAATAGTCGGGTACTACAGTCTCTGATACTAAGCTACTCACTCCCCCTGGTGGAAGGAACAGCAAGTGGTCTTTATGCCAGGCCTTTACCCAGCCACCCGCTCAGGGATGCAATAGGCAAGAAGGTCTTGGCATTTTCCTCGGTCCACCACATGGCGAATAGAGCACTTCAGGTTGTGCCTGGATGTAGCAATAATTACCAGAGCGGTCTCAACACAGTCCTGGCTCGCTCCAGCAGTTGCTTCGGAAGTGCCGTCTTCTAGGAACATCTTGAACTCTGGATGCAGATCCAGGTCTTGAACAGACGTGCTTGGGGATCATTCACATAGAAGGGAGCGCCGCGCAGGGCCTCTTCACTGGATACCTCCATTGCAGCCTGCAGGGAATAAAGGATTGGTGCCTCACCGCTCTGCTGGTTGCTGACGGTTGTCAGGTCATCTGGAACACTGTCCAAGACCACCTCCGCTGCCCTGGACATCACGACAGGACCAATGCTTCTCTCTGGTAGGCAGATAGGCAGTGGACACGAATCCACACGTACCACCGGACAGCAATCTTCTACGGGGGACACCTCCGCCAGGACGCGATGCCAGGGCGAGCCAATCGCCCTGGTACCATGCTCAAGGAGCCACTGTGCTCCGCGATCACCTGGGGACTCACACCCGACACCCCTGGGACAGTCAACACACCCTTGTGGTCGTTAGGTACTGATCCCCAGCCTGGGACAGATGGTACCATCGTTGTAGGCTGGACCGGCCGTTGTAGGGCACACGGGTCCACAGCAAGGTCTGCAGCAGATGAGGTAGTTGGCTCTTTGTCTGCAGCTTCACTTGAGTGGTCCGCTGGCTGGCTCACGGGTCGTTGACTACTGTCTTCAGTAGAACAGGATAGGGGTAGGGACACCTCCGCAGGGGAACAGCGTCGGGACACCTCGCATTCACAGGTGATTATCGGCAGTGAGCGGTCCCGCTCCTGCACCACTAGTGGTAGCAATCCCCATTCTCCCTGGGCAGTCACCTTGCCCTTCTTTGGTTCCAACATCTGTGGTTCCGTCATCTGTGGTTCCGTCATCTGTGGTTCCATCATCTGTGGATCCATCATCTGTGGATCCATCATCCGTGGTTCCGGCATCTGTGGTTCCGGCATCTGTGGTTCCGGCATTGGAATGGAGTCGGGAACCGAGTCTGGAACTGAGTCTGGAACCACGATTAGATCGCACGGGCCCTCCGAAACTTCAGTGAGTGAGATAGGTTGATTAGCTGTATTGACCGGCCCAGTATTGAAGTAAATCGCTTCTTTCTTTGCGGGTTCCGTAGTCCGCAGCCGCTTGGGGATCATGAACTGTGCCCCGCAGCAGGCACACTCGGGTCCCCAGGCCAACTCACCACCCTGAAAATCACATTTGATACAGAAGCAGTGTAAGCGGCTCACCCCTTCCACCTTTGCCGGCATATAGTCATATGGTAGCGGAGAGGGGTTGAATGCCATACCACCAGACAGTTCCAATTTCTTTTGTACACACGGGCACAAAAGAAAGGGTATGGTCACCCTTTTTGTGTGCCAAGCTCCATACAACTGAGGATGCAGTTCGCGGCATCCTGTACCTTTCTTAGGGGGAGCAGAAGTTGCTGACGGAGTCTCACTGTGCTTCCTCCCCCTGGTGGACTCCAGCGGAAGAGCACCCTCTTTCAAAGGAGTGGTTCTGACTCTGTGCTGAGCCACTCACATCGCGGGGGTGGAGCTCTGGTTTTCCCGCCAGATATGGAAGGAAGGGTTCTAAAGAGACTGCTAGGTCAGGGTAAATAAATGGGCATCCTTCGGTCAGAACCTCTGGCAGATTTAGGAATTGGGGGCCATCTTACTTACTTATGGCATTGCCTACATCTATTATTATAGCACTCTGTTGATAGAGGTCATCATACCTTTGCCCTATGACCTGAGCACGCGCCAGCCCAGGGGGTTGCTGAACATCCTCCTGGAGGTCCTGTGTGGATATCCAAGCAGGAATTCCGCCTACAGCAACTAGGTTGGGAGTCTGGCTACACTGAAAAGCCCATATGTAGACCTCCTGCCTTGAGAGCACAACCATAGTGAAAACTTAATTTGAACAATTTGACTGAAAAATAGGGCACCCCAGGTCTGAATCTCAGCAGCGCCTCCAAATGTAACCCTGTTCCCCACACAATCTCACATAGGGCTTATCTCGGGGAAACTTGCTCTGGTTACATGGTTGAGTGTGGTGCAAACCTGCTGGTAACAGAGGGCCCTGGGTCTCCCGCATGGTGTTTATAGGGGAATGGCAGGACAGGCTTCTGAGGTATTGTTCGAATAGTACTCACAGGTGCAGCGCCTCCATCTCTTGAAGCCCCCAGGTGTATGGGGAGAAGTCTATGCAAGGGAATCTTTTCACCCTCTTCCCAATAGACTTCACTCTCAGACAGGAGGTATAATAAAACACAGGTCCTTTATTCTCACTATATTCAGCATCCACAGTTGATCTCAGCTTTCAGGGGTTTCCACCCTCAGGATGTCCCTGGACATTCACTCCCAGCCTATGTGCACTGAGAGCAGGCCCAGCTCTTCCCTTATCCCCTTGTGGAATAAGAGGAATAGTCTCCCACCGCTCCCCAAGGGGAGGGCACCCAGTATACAGAGCCCTGCACACTGGTCACGGGTAGACTTGGCCTCTCTCAAGGTAGAGGCAGACTGCTAAATACAGGAAGTGCAGTGCCTTAAATACAGATCCAGTAGTCACCACCCGTGTGCCTCTGATTGGACACAAAGCCTGATTTATTTTATTTATTTATAAAATGTTTTACCAGGAAATAATACATTGAGAGTTACCTCTCGTTTTCAAGTATGTCCTGGGCATAAATTTAAGACAAATAATACATGGTTACAAATACAGTTACATAAATGAACAGGGTATACATTATATACAAGACATTGCATGCACAGTTAAAGAAAATATATATTATAGGCGTATGTAACAGTTAGAGGCCAGATTAAAATGTGAGACAGCCTTGGTTTTGAAAGAATTTAAACTGGTGGTGGATGTGAGAGTCTCCGGTAGGTTGTTCCAGTTTTGTGATGACACTACCTTCTCTGACTCAATGCACTGCAATGAGTGGGAAAAACCCATGATTACTCCTGGCAACCTACCCTTACTAGGCATTACTGCCAGGAGGACAGAATAATAGCCCCAAACCTATCAGGGCTACACATATGACTGCGATTTTTATTATATAATTTGTGTACATATGTTATGGTTATGTGTTACGCTTTTCCCAAGCGGGGATGTTGGTCTTTTCACCAGGGGGAGGATGTGACCAGGTCCCCTCTGGTCCCCCAGTTCCTCTATTTCCCCCCCCCCTCTTACCTCCAGTGCAGGGAGGTTGATGTCGGGCAAGCGGGTCGCTGGAGACCCACGGCGAACACCGCTGCAGGGCGCCGCCATGTTAGGGAGCCTCGCACATGCGCAGGGACTCCAAGAGTTGCGGTGGCCATTTTGGGGTTGGCACCAGCGCGAGGGACAATTTGCGAATACGCAGCAGGACCCAGGAGTGGCATCCAATAGAAGAAGGGTTCCAACGGGAACTACAATCCCCAGCAGCCATTGGGGTATAGGACACATGGCGCGACTCAGCCAATAGGGCTGCAGCTTCCCCTGCCAGGGGATATGGATACATTTCTCATACTGCAGCCACGTTGGTTGGAAGTTGGACACCGAAGGGGTAGGATGTGAGTGTGCAGGTGCCTGTGGCATCTGCACTAGGCCAGAGACCCCTGATAGGCCCCAGCTAGGCCCAACACCCCTCAGTTTGTGGCTGCTACAGGGACAGGCCCATAGACAGGGAAACTGCCCCTATAGTTGGTAGTGAGGGACACAGCCAGGACACAGCGGAATCCTGGTCCTTGGTGGTCTGGAACCAGACCACCCCACGGAAGAGACTGTCCTTCAGGTGGACATCCCTCACAGGGACCACCCCACATGGAAGCACCAGAGTCTCGGATCATCGTTGGGTCCGTGTACCCCATCGCAGGACGCAGCGCGCCCCGGTGCAGACGCACCCGGCAGGTACCCCACCCACAAGTATACCAACATACACTATAGTGGCAGCGCTGACCACATATAAGGGTGAGGGGTTATATCCTTGTGGATACTAGATTGGTTGGGTGCCCGAGGGCCCCGTCAGGTACTGTGGGGACTGTGAAGAAGTGTGCGGGACAATGGGTGGGTGGTTACGGCTGTGCGAGGCCTGGTGGGTAGGCTGTAACCAGTAGCCAAACTATCATTCTGTAGTAAAGTTGTTACTTTATGTTTCACCCATTGTGTGTGGTTATTGTATAAGTATATGTATATAGTTCCTGTAACGGGTAATTCCACACAGTAGAATCCGTTACAGGTGGAGGCGCTGAAGAACACCGTACCAGGTTACACCCCTGGCTCCCTGCAGCGGAGACTCAGATCTCCTGTGAGCCACAGGTATTGCACCACACACACCGTAGTCACACATCCTCCAAGGGGGTGGGGGAAAGTGCGCTACACTTCATTGGTTTGTTCATACTTAGTTATGTTTTTATGCTTTACCAAATTAGAGCCGACAGACCAACTCTAAATAGTGCCACAATGAATATGCTAAAACAAATGCATGCTGCTTTTGTTAGGATTTGTTATATTATTTATGATTACTTGAGATGTTATACATTGATGAGAGAATTATGTCATTTGCAATCAGTCCTGAGTTAAAAAACAGTGTTTACAAAGTACATAATTGAAGCCATCTACAAGTTCTCATAAAAAAAAAACATTCTGTCAACAAAACATTTAACTGCTGTAGAATTGCTCTAAGAAATGTGTTTAGTTGCAAGCTGGAAGAAAAGTGACTGGAGCCGTTACTAAATGCTTGATGGGGGGGGAATGAAATGCCAGAGCAGACCTCATCAAACATAGCAGAGCACCATTTCCATTGCAGATAGTATGGGGCCTATTCTAGTAGCCTTCATAAAATCTCTCGCTTGGCACTCCACCGTAACTACCCTGCTAAAAGTTTGCAATAAAATCCAGTGTGGAATGGAACGGGGACAACTCACTGGTGCAGTATTCCTAGATTTTGCAAAGGCTTTTGACACAGTTGATCATGCTATCCTACTTAACAAACTCCAGAGCTCTGGAATAGGGAAGCATGCTTTAAACTGGTTTCAGTCCTACCTATCAGGTAGATCCCAACATGTGTCCATCTCAGGCTCTAACTCTTACCCCCTGGATATCACCTGTGGTGTCCCGCAAGGCTCTGTTCTGGGGCCCCTACTCTTCTCAGTGTTCATTAATGATCTTCCCACAGCTTGTAAGGAAGCCTCAATACACATGTATGCAGACGACACAATCCTATATGCACACAGCCATAGCCTCTCTGACCTTCAACACATACTTCAGTCTGACTTTTTGAGACTCGAAAACTGGATTTCCCAAAACGAACTGTTTTTAAACACTGACAAGACTGTAACAATGGTATTTGGGACCAAGACTAAATTTTTAAAGCTTCCAGTGACTGATCTCCCGATCTAACACCACCCTATCTAACACCACCCTAACACCTGTCACTAGTTTTAAATACCTGGGCTTATGGTTTGACTCCCACTTAACATTCGGGATGCACATTGATACCCTGACAACCAAGACCTATGCCAAACTAGGGGTACTTTACAGGAACAACTCCTCCCTAAGTCTCCTGGTCAGAAAGCGTATCGCACAGCAGATGCTAATGCCAATTATTGACTATGGAGACATAGTATATGGCTCGGCACCTCAAACCCACCTTAGCAAACTTGACACCCTCTACAATTCAATTTGTCGTTTTGTTCTCCAATGCAACTACAACACACATCACTGCGATATGCTCAAAGAACTAGATTGGTCATCACTCGAGTCTAGGCGCAAAGTTCACCTTTCCTGTCTTGCCTTTAAATTCTTCATGGGCAAGCTACCCAGCTATCTGAACAAGCTCCTCACCCCTACCACCTGCAGCACTTATCACCTGAGATCAGACTCCAAAAGACTGTTCATGGTCCCAAGGTTCAACAAAGTATCCGGCCGTTCCTCCTTCTCCTTCCGTGCACCCCAAAACTGGAACAACCTACCAGAGACTCTCATATCCACCACCAGCTTAAGTTCTTTCAAATCTAAGGCTGTCTCACATTTTAACCTGGTCTGTAACTGTTTCATACGCCCATACTATATATTTTCTTTAACTGTGCACACAATGTCTTGTATATAATGTATACCCTGTTCATTT
Source organism: Ascaphus truei (assembly GCA_036426205.1). Taxonomy (NCBI): domain Eukaryota; kingdom Metazoa; phylum Chordata; class Amphibia; order Anura; family Ascaphidae; genus Ascaphus; species Ascaphus truei. The sequence goes on along the minus strand of CM071571.1, from coordinate 98,628,222 downwards.
ATGTAACTGTATTTGTAACCATGTATTATTTGTTTTACTCTGTGCCCAGGACATACTTGAAAACGAGAGGTAACTCTCAATGTATTACTTCCTGGTAAAATATTTTATAAATAAATAAATAAATAAATAAATAATGTTAAGCCGCAGGTTTTGTCAGTTTAGTTATCGCGGTATTCAGAAAGACTCTGAAGCCATGTGATAGCAAAATGACCAAAATTAACAATGAGCAGCGATGTGATCTCAGCCTCTCAAAAGTTCTCATCCGTGCGATCTGCAGCGATCTGGCCCAGCTGCATAGAGAGCTGCACAGAGAGCCGCCTCTCCCTGCACATATCCCGCCAGCGATCGCAGGGTTTTAATAAAAATGTGAATACTAGTGTACGTGAGCTGGGGGTCTCCGGAGCAGAACCGCGTTGATTTCAGGTCTGGGGACCCCCTGCTTCCTGAAATACAGGCCCCGTTATTGGGTGCCGGTATCTCCTATGCATTTAAATGTCCCGGTCACGTGACACGAGATATTTAAATGCATAGGAGATACTGGCACCCCATAACGGGGCCTGTATCTCGGGAAGCAGGGGGTCCTCTGACCTGAAATCAACGTGGTTCTGCTCTGGAGACCCCCTGCTCATGTACACTAGTATTAACATTTTTATTAAAACAGTATCATTACCTTAGCGGCTAGCCACTATGGCAATGAAGGGGTTCAACTTCAATAGCCTGTTTATTGGGAGCAGAGGTGGTGGATGAAGGGGCTAGTAGCCACAGGGTGGGTGGTTAGGCCTGGCGGTAAGGTTGCGGGAGTAGTTAACCCCTTCACTACCATAGCGGTGGAAACCGCTATGTAATGAAGGGGTTAACCAGTCCTGCTACACACACGGTAGGCCTAAACATCCATCCTTGGGGCAACTACCCCCTTCACCCTATCCCTCTACCCTCAATAAACATTAAAAAACACAACATCCCTAATACCCAGCTCCTCTACTGCCAACAACCCCCCCCCCCCCTCCCAAACACATACAGTACAGTAATGGGCAAAATTACTATTATCCAGATATGGATAATAGCTCATTTGCCCATTCTAAATCAAACATTAGTTTGCAGTTAATAACCGCTATAGTAATTAAGGGGTTAACCGCCCTCCCCCTCTACCCACCCAGGAGGCCTAACCACCCACCCCGGGGCCCCTATACCCACCCTTTATCCATAGATTAGCACAGTGGTACATCATACCCATATAATATGGGCATGATAAGCCACTATAGCAGTCAATGGCCAGCCTATAAAAAAAATCATCAAGCACAACAATACACAACAATTAAAGAAATTAACAAGCACCTAGACACCACAAGAATAAAAGAACTAAAAAGCCTCAACTAAACATCAATAAAATTATTCTAACACCAAAACCGCAAAAGAATAAAAATTATGTTATCCCAAAATACTAGTACAATTAAATAAACACCTAACCAACAAAACAATTCAAGAAATAAAACCGCTAACCAATCCTATTTTGCCCATTACTGTACTATATGTGTTGGGGGGGCGGGGGGGGGGGGGTGGGGGGTAGAGGAGGTGGGTAGTAGGGTTGTTGTGTTTTTAATATTTATTGTGGGTAGCGGAGGTGGGTGAAGGTGGTAGATAGCCCTTGGTAGGTGTTTATACCTACCGGGTGGGTAGCGGGAGCGGTTAACCCCTTCATACCACCTTCACCCACCCCCGTTATCCACAATAAACATGGCACTGGTGGTTAACCCCTGGATTGCCTTAGCGGTTAGTCTCTAAGGTAATGAAGTTGCCTGTAAATGCATTTTTATTACATCGAATTCATGCCGGGGGTCTCCGGTGCTGGTATTCAGCTCCGGAGACCCCCGGCATCAATCCGATGCAGGAAAAATGCATTTTTTTTTCTAAGTCCCTATCTCGCAGCCTTCTCACCAGCTTCACGCCAACTTCTTCTGGCGAGACGAATTTTGGATCAAATCGCCATTCTAAAGCCTCGATAACCTAATCGAGGCTACTAGAATTGCACGATTTCACAAAACGTGCGATTAGGGGCTTATCGCTGCACACCTGGCGGCGTGTTTGGGCGAGACCCAAAAATGGCGATAAAATGCTTTCACCACCTACTTATCGAGTCTTTCTGAATAGCTGTAACTTTTTTTTGACCAATAACTGCTAAAAAAAAAAAAACTCGATAATTGGGTTATTGAGGTTACTAGAATAGGCCCCTATGTCTTCTTGAAGGTCTGACTCAAGCCAAATACATAATCACAGAGTCCAGGAGATTTCTAAATCTCCAGTTATCACCTGGTTTTTTTTTTGTTTTTTTTTTAAAGAATTAGATACGTTTGTATTGAAAGATATTTTTTTTAGAACCAAATGAATTGATATGCACCAAGGACAGGACAGTAACGTCACAGAACTATTTATTGCTGCAGATATTTCAGTTTGCCCCAGGGCTAACGTGTGCCTTGATGTGTGTGACCATGCTCCCAAAGCACAGCTTTGAAAGAACTTTGGGAAGTTACAGTCACGGAATTACCAACATACTATGTTCCTCCATATTATGAGGAGATGCTAATCCCAGACTCCAATTACCATGGAAATGCAAGAATATTGTGAACCTGAATGCATTGTGATTACATTTAGAAGACAAGGACTGTATCAATCTCTTATCAGGTGGCCGGCACACCCTTTTGCCCATTTGGAAGTGCATTTTGCATTTGTTAATTTGAATAATGGATACTTGATTTATATGCAATCTGCACCCATGCAGTATTTGTTTACTCCCTGAGTCAGAAGCTGCTCAACAGCAGATATAAGTGTAGCCCTTTTTGTGAACCGGCCGACCCACCCAATCTCACATTGGCCCCTCGTGGTCTAACCGGTCCCTTTCCCTGCAACACACCTGCTCTAAGGGACTACTGGTACTGCATAACACCTGTGGCTCCAGGAGATCTGAGCCTCCGCTAGCTGGGAGCCTGGGGAAACCCTTACCATTACCTGGTGCAGCGCCTCCACTTACCCAGGATCCCCGTTATGAAAGATAGCCCTGGGTAAGAAATAAAATAACACTCATAGATAAAATACTAACACTTTACTTAACACACACATATAACTCATCACATAACATAACATAACATAACCTGATGCTCTACCCGCATCACCTCGGCCCAATGTCTGGTGTTCCCACCCAGTGTCCTGTGATCCCCCACACCCAATGTCCCGTAATCCTACGGAGGTCGTGGGTGACTGCGCAGTCACTAAATTAAGCTAGGGCCCAGTTGGTGCACTTAGAATACTTCAGAGGTACCTTCCGAGCACTCCGATGCTCGGGACCGCAACACACTTCTCAAAGGGTCAGACGTCCGTCTGATCCTTTCCAGGTACTTCTGCCGGTAGACCCCAACGAGGGTCCCACCGCTCCACGGGAACTCAACCGTCTCTCGATCACACCACCGTCGCACGGGAACAGCAACTGCCGCTATCCCTTCCTATCACTAACTACTCCTAGAGTGACAGCAACCCTAACCTAGGGCCTGTCCCTGATGAACCGCAACCTGGGATGGCTTGAGGGAAACTCCTAGGGCCTGTGGAACAATAACCTGCCCCCCTTCCCTAGCTACCCAGTCCTATCTGTATCTACTATTCACTAGATACTCCTAAAGCACCTACAGCCAACATACAGCTCACACTGTCAGCCTGCAGGGATCCACACACGCTGCACACACTGCGCCCAGCACATGCAGCGACACATACACACAGCTGCACGCACACACAGCCACCTAAATGATACACACCATTCACTGGAACCCGCAGCAAATCCACTGCTTGCACACTGTGCCTATTTGCCAGTGCCCACAGCCCTCTCCGCTGTGGCACTGCCAAACCTGCACCTTCCGCACCTAAGGGTGACCTCCCTAGCTAGGGCCGTCCCTCTTCAGTTACCCCCGCCTTTGGCCAAAGGGTTAACTAAATAACCAATTATTATTATTGAAGTATTTTACTTTATATGTTTTGTCAATTGGATGCAGCATTGGGCACCCCCTGTCTCTTGTTATATACAATTGCCACGCTCAGTAGCTCTCTGGTTGACATAAATATATATTCACTTTGTGGTGGGTGGGGGAGTTTGAACTTGCTGGGTATCTGTGTTAACCTATGTCTCTTTGGAGGCTGTGGCACCTCCCCCCAGAGCTCACTCCTCCTCCTTCACCCTTTTAACTTGGAAGGTCATTTCACTTGCTGCAGGAACAAGACCCATTATGGTTTTTTCCCCTCTCACAGAGGTAAAAGGAAAGGTTTCACAGTGTAGTGTAGGACCTGCATTATTTTGGTTATACCTTGACGTTGGTATGCAGGCTTATGACGCCTTTGGCCAAAGGGTTAACTAAATAACCAATTATTATTATTGAAGTATTTTACTTTATATGTTTTGTCAATTGGATGCAGCATTGGGCACCCCCTGTCTCTTGTTATATACAATTGCCACGCTCAGTAGCTCTCTGGTTGACATAAATATATATTCACTTTGTGGTGGGTGGGGGAGTTTGAGCTTGCTGGGTATCTGTGTTAACCTACTTCTCCTCTGCCTGACTGACGCAGCAAAGCCCGGGAAATGTATCTATATTCCCGGGCTGAGCTTCCTCCAGCCCTATTGGCCGCAAGGGAGCACCTGACCTCTGTCTCCCTATGCCTGCCCTCGCGCGATCTCTCCCTAGCTCTGGGGATCCTACCTGCGCATGCGCGACCTGTCTGGAGCCTTCCCTGCACTTTCTGCCTACTGCGCATGCGCGAGCTAACGCGCAATGGCGGCGCCCTCTCCTTCACAAGCCGGGCCGGTGGCAACGCGATCGCGGCCCTAGCGACGGCCCGATCGCGTCCCCGGCAACCGGCCTGCACCGCTATACCCCGCGCTGCTCCCTGCACTGGCCCCCACCATCGCGAAGTGCCGGTGGGTCCACCGCAGCCTCCGGCGGCACCCGCTACCACACGGCACTCGTGGAGGGAGGTCAGGGAGCCAAATTTTACCTCGGGGCTGTATTCTCCCCTTCGCAGAATCCCAACGCTCTCGCTTGGGTAGCAACCATACAGTGGATTATATAATGGAAAATGCATTGTAACCTGTACATCAAACACAAGCAATTCCCCATTTGTACCCAACATACTTACCCAGGATCCCCGTTATGAAAGATAGCCCTGGGTAAGAAATACAATAACACACGTATACGATAAACCAATAACTACACTTTACTTAACACACACATATAACTCATTACATAACATCACATAACATAACCTGATGCTCTATCCGCATCACCTCAGCCCAATGTCTGGTGTTCCCCACCCAGTGTCCTGTGATCCCCCACACCCAATATCCCGCACTCCTACGGAAGGTCGTGGGTGACTGCGCAGTCACTAAATTAAGCTAGGGCCCAGTTGGTGCACTTATAATACTTCAGAGGTACCTTCCGAGCACTCCGATGCTCGGGACCGCCACACACTTCTCAAAGGGTCAGACGTCCGTCTGATCCTTTCCAGGTACTTCTGCCGGTAGACCCCAGCGAGGGTCCCACCGCTCCACGGGAACTGCAACCGGATCACGGCAACACCAACCGCATGGGAACAGCAACCGCGCGCTATCCCTTCCTATCACTAACTACTCCTAGAGTGACAGCAACCCTAACCTAGGGCCTGTCCCTGATGAACTGCAACCTGGGATGGCTTGGGGAGAACTCCTAGGGCCTGTGGAACAATAACCTGCCCCCCTTCCCCTAGCTACCCAGTCCTATCTGTATCTACTATTCACTAGATACTCCTAAAGCACCTGCAGCCAACATACAGCTCACACTGTCAGCCTGCAGGGATCCACACACGCTGCACACACTGCGCCCAGCACATGCAGCGACACATACACACAGCTGCACGCACACACAGCTACCTGAATGATACACACCATTCACTGGAACCCGCAGCAAATCCACTGCTTGCACACTGTGCCTCTTTGCCAGTGCCCACAGCCCTTTCCGCTGTGGCACTGCCAAACCTGCACCTTCCACACCTAAGGGTGACCTCCCTAGCTAGGGCCGTCCCTCTTCAGTTACCCCCTGCCCTTACCGGGAATTGGGGCCTGCCTGGGGATCTAGGGAGAACCCTTACCTGATGCAGGAGCCACGCGCTCCCTGCACCCTTCCTACTCCTTCCTTCTCCTCTGCCTGACTGACGCAGCAAAGCCCGGGAAATGTATCTATATTCCCGGGCTGAGCTTCCTCCAGCCCTATTGGCCACACTCAGGCACCTGATGCCTGTCTCCCTAAGCCTCCTGGGAATTGTAGTTCCCAGGGGGCTGTCTAAACACTGGGGCCGCGTGCGCGCTTCTCCCGCGCATGCGCGAACCCCTAATGGCCGCCTCAACCTCTCTATCTTCTTCCCTACTCTCGCGCGATCTCTCCCTGCACTGGGGATCCTATCGCGCGCTTTCCGGTCCCTGCGCATGCGCGAACCTACGCGCAATGGCGGCTCCCTCTCCTTCGCAAGCCGGGCCGGTGGCAACGCGATCGCGGCCCTAGCGATGGCCCGATCGCGTCCCCGGCAACCGGCCTGCACCGCAGTGCAACGCGCTACTCCCTGCTCTGGCCCCCACCCTCGCGAAGTGCCGGCGGGTCCGTCGCAGCCTCCGGCGGCACCCGCTACCACACGGCACTCGCGGAGAGGGGCCAGGGATTTCAAATTTACCTCGGGGCTACATAAGCAAACTGACCAGTGGCTGAGGCCCACTGCAAGTTAGCCTCCCTCATTTTCATCTAGTTTCACAGTCACTTTCTTACATGTCAAAATATCAGGAATCTCACTTTTTGGTCACTCAATAAAGTGAAAGTGGATTCTCAGTGCAGACATCACATTTCGCTGATTGTCAACAAGTTTCCCTGATCGTGAGTCAGTATCACAGACTTTTAGAATCAGCAGTCTCAGACTTCAAAGGAAGACTCACTGATAGAAATAAAACATAAATTGCGCATCTCTGTAAAATGGTTAAACTGTGAAAAACGGACCAAAAAACCAGTAGCGTACAAACGGACTCAAATGTACAAAGTACACAGCTCAGTAAACCATATTCTAGATGTACGCATTCGTTTTGCTCTAGAAGCATCTTTGAGAGTAGTATAACAAATCTAATTTTCTTTTGTAGCCAGGATTGGTTTCTGGCTACCAGTCTGTCCCCTCCTGGCCGTAAGCCCTTTTATGGGTTTTCCCCACCCACAGCAGCTTCAGTGAATCACAGGGGAGGCGGTGGGACTAGGCCTTTGTGTGTCCAATCAGGGACTCAAACCTGGAACCTGCTTCCCTTGTACTTAAGAAGCTGCAATACCAAATTTAGTCAGTGTCTCTACCTTCCTTGAGAGAGGCTGCTCTACCCTAACAACTGTGCAGAGCTCTGCCAAGTTTGTACTCTTTCCCCTAGGGGAGTGGAGGGGGAGACTATACCCTTTACTCCAGTAGGGAGTAAGGAAAGAGCATGGACTGCTGTAGGTGCCCTTGGCCTGGAGTGGATGTCCAGGGTACATCCTGAGGGTGAAGTCCCAAGAAGTGAGCTGGGTATGCTGTACATCTGCCAGTGAACTGAATAAGCTGATGCTGTATGAAATATATCCTCCTGCCTGAGACTACAATCTATCAGGGGGAGGGGAAGTAAGTTCTCCTGCAGGGAATGTCTCCACATCCCTGGAGCCTGCAAGAGATGGAGGCGCTGTCACAGAGAGAGAGAATCAGATCCCACCCCAGAAGCCTGTCCTGTTCTTCTCTACAACAATGTGGGAAACTCAGATGTACTGTGAGCCAGCAGGTATGCACCACACTGTGTAATGGCAGAATCTCCCAGAGAGAGGAGGGTAGGGGGGGGGGGGGGTACGGTGTCCAGATGTCCAGGTTTAGCCGGGATAGTCCCAGTTTTTTATGAGCTGTCCTGGTGCCCCAAAAATTGTGAAAATGTCCCGGTTTTTCTGGACAGTCCCGGTTATTAATCAGCCGGTGTTCTCCGGTTTGGGGGGTGGAAGGAGAGTTGATGCCACTGCGGAGCCTTCACATTGGAACAGCTGCAGGAGGGAGGAGGAGAGTAGGCTGTCTGGCTGCTGGGCAGCAGGTGGCGCTGCAGAGCATTCTTGCTCTGAGCTGCTCCTCTCTACATCTCCCGGTTCCGTGTGTGTGTCTGTCTGTGCTGGCAAGTATGTGTGTATCTGTGCTTGTAAGTGTGTGTGTGTGTGTGTCTGTGCTGGCAAGTGTGTGTGTATCTGTGCTGGTAAGTGTGTGTGTGTGTGGGTGTGTGTGTGTGTGTGTGTGTGTGTGTGTGTGTGTGTGTGTGTATGTCTGTGCTGGCAAGTGTGTGTGTGTGTTGGTGTGTGTATTTGTAATGCATATGTGTTTCATGCATTATGTGCATGTATATGTTGTATATTTAATGTTTGTATATGTTGAATCTAAATGTGTATTTGTATATGGTATGTGTGTGTTAAACTAATGTTGCATTTTTAGTATGTGTGTATATGGTGTAGTGTTTGTGTGTGTGTATATATAGAGGAGAGGGGGGATAGAGGATGGACTGGGAGAGGGAGTGGGGGGAGAGAGGAGAGAGGATGGAGAGGGTGTGGGGGCGGCGAACAGAGAGGAGGGAGAGGGGATGGGGGGGGGGGGGAGAGGAGGAGAGGGCAGTAAAAGGAGGACGGGGGGGGAGAGAGGAGGAGGGGGGAGAGAGGAGGGGGGGAGGAGGAGGGGGATGGGACGAGGGAGGAGGGGAGAGAGGATGGAGGAGGGTAGGAAGAGAGGATGGGGGAGAGAGGATGCGGCAGGTGAGAGGAGGGAGGTGTGAGAGGATGGGGGAGAGGAACGAGAGAGAATGGGGGAGAGAGACGAGAGAGGATCGGGGGAGAGGGACGGGACAGGATGGGGGGAGAGGGAGGAGAGAATGGACAGAGAGGGAGGAGAGAGGATGGGGGGGAGAGATGGAGAGGTTGGTGGGGGGATTGGGGGACAGGGAGGATAGAGGATGGTGGAGGGATGGGGGGACAGGGAGGATGGTGGAGGGATGGAGGGAGGATGGGGGGAGAGAGAAAAAAGCAAAAAAAAGGGGAGTGCCATTTGATTTCATTTGTTTTCTAAATATTTTTTAGTGTGTTCCGGTGTTTATAATCTGGTCACCCTGGGGGGTGGGGGCGGGGGGGGTCTGGGAGGGGGAACGCTGTTACACTTTAAAGAGAAAGTGAAACTGTATGTTTTACAAAAAAGCTTGGGTCTGTAAAGAGAAAAAAAAGTAGTGGTACTCTGTAACTAGTACCGTGACACTCAACCACGGGTATTGCTGCGTTAGACCATCAACCGTTTTTTCATCCTCCACCTTTCGATTGCCGATGTATCCTTCTTTTGCAGCCAGCTAGTGAGTGACAGTGATCCCCTCCTGCCTTCTCCATATATATGACATCTGACCTGAATATCTGTAAGTGTATATGGGGCCTCTCCTCAGGGAAGCACACAAAGCTCTCTTCTATCCAGCACTCTCCAGTAAACTTTCTCTTGTTATTATTTATCCATCTGCCTGCCCTTCCTGTGCATATTATTAGCACCTCTGACCCCTGAAACATTGACTTCCTGCTTTCCTTTGCCTTGTTTGCTCTGCTTGTCACTAAAGTCCTCACCTCTGACCCAACAGATGGAGAGAGCAGTGCAGCATAATAACAACCTGTATTTCTCTTATAATTATCCGTCAGTTGTAAGGCACTGACATATTGCACTGTGTGATAGACGGGCACGAAGCTGGGGCGTGATTGTACTCTGATGCTGTTTCATTTGCACTCCTAGTTTTCATCAAAGTGGGTCTCGTCCCTTCTGATATCAAAGCACATGCCTTTGAAGAACGTGGCTTTTGTAAATTTGTGAGACTGTTTGCGCTGCTTTGCTTGTAAGGTATCTGGGGCCGGATCTCCCTCTGGTTCGTCTTTTACGAATGATATAAAGCTTAAAATCATGCACATGGATTGAAATGTTGCTGATATTTGCTGAACTTGGTTTACTAAAGATTTTCTCCTCATTCTTTTAATTCCCTTTAAATTACAGGAAAAACTCAAAAGCGGGCGTGTTTTATGCAGATTTCAATACCGCTCACCCCCTGTGCAAAGATGAAGAGCAATTTATAGTCAATATGTGGAGTGATCGTCTTGACGGCAAGTTACTAGCTAGTCTAATCCACAGTTGCGTTCATTCACAAACATGCTGATAAATTAAATTGTGTTCTTAAAAGCAGGATAAACCTGAAAAACTATTAAAAGAGAGGGGGGGGGGGAAGGGTTTACCTCTAGCACTAATTATCCCTGCCTTGCCATTGTTTCAGTTGATGTCTGCCGCAATTAACCTTATATTGATCTAGTATTTTTTTTTAATCTAACATGTGTTGTACTTAATTTTGTATAGTCCTGAGTACATGCTCTGTGCTATCAATAAATATCAGAATTCATAATAATAATAATAAACCGCTTTTAATTATTTATTTTTGGAACCAGTGTCCGGTTTTATAACTGAGGGAGCCCTCTTGTTAAGATCAGGTTTTTTTTTTTTAATCCATCCCCCTTTGCGATGGAAAAAATGGCTGCTCACAATTGGCACATTTCAACCCTTAGGCTGCCCCTATGATGTTCCATGTACTTCAAGAGGGCACATCAGGGAGCCTCGTGCCGAACACGGAACACGGAACACGGAACACGGAACATCGTGCTAATTGTGCTCGTTTTCTTGATGGAAGTCGCGTTTGGAACAGAAGTGGAACCCCTGCCCTTCGGTTCATGTCATTGGGCGCAAGTTCGACCAACTGAGCTCCACCCCATTCCATCACGTGGTGGCCATCCCACAGACAAGTGCTGCTGGTCTTCCGGGAGTGAAAGGGTTAAGAGAGGACATAGAGTGACAAAGAGACAGGGGGTCAGATGGAGTAACAAAGATTTGGGGCCATATTTACTCAGCGGTCATATTCCATAGGACACCTACCAGCTCTGGGAGGGCCTCCTATCCCAAACCTTGGGATAATATGGGTTCCAAGGGAAACATTACTTTAGGGGCGGACGTCTGTCACAAGTTTGGGAGTCACTTGGTTAGTAAAAGCTTAAAAATGTTTTCAAGCATAGCATTGCTCCTTTTCTCCAGGAGGTGGCGCTGGAAAATTGTACACAGTCTGTTCGCTAGTTGTGTGTGAATTGCAGATGGTGATTGAGTCTAGTCCTGTATTACCAAGGATAAACTTCGTTTACAGTCCCTGACTATACTGATCAGAGTCCGTGTGGGGCTCACTGCTGTAATGTTTATACTAGGAAGAGAAATCAGTAAGGACTTGATTTGTCATTGCCTAAAGCTCCCTGGCTGCAGTGGAAGCATTGTATGCGGTGTGACTATGGGGTAAGAAAGGTTTGTGCAATGAGCACATTCACGTCACCGTCTGAGACATGTGAATGTGTTTATAAATTCTCTTTATCATTACTAAGTGTAGCCCCCTTTCCCTATGCCTAAGGGAAATACACGGGCGACACACCTGCTGCTGTATCTGTTTGCTCACAGGGGGCCTGAACCTCCGCTTCTGGGAGCCTGGGGTGAGCTCTATCTCCTTGTGTGCAGCGCCTCCACCTATGAGGGATCCCAGCGTCGGCAGGATAACCCCTCACTGGAACCAATACAACAGTATTAAGCAATAACACCACACAATGTATATAACTTGTCTTTACTGTATACAATACGAAACACATATGACACACAATACTAGGTAACAACAGTACAGTGCAGTGACCCCAAACACTGAGTGGTTCCCCCAAAGTACTGAGGGTGCCGTGGCACCAATAACCCCGGGTGTCCATCGCAGCAATCCCACCCAAATATGAGGTAGCGCAACCCCCTGTGAATGTTGGTGCACGTTGGGTACCTGCCTGGGTACTCCAGTACAAAGGTGCTGTTTGCAGCCGTGTGTTGTCGGTCCCACGCCGCAAGGCCTCCAACAATCCTCTCACTCCTTAGCCAAGGAGTGGTCCACATCACGAGCTCCAGCCGGAGGAGTCCTCTCCTGACCTGCCACGTGAGGCCTGGTCCCAGGCCGCAGTACGCCACGTAGACGTCTGTCCACCAGTGTAGGATAGCCGCAACAGGTTCTAATGGGAACGGGCCCTATCTGAGGCCTTCCCTACAATACTGCTCTTCAGGTATCTCAGGGCCTAACTGGGGCCTAGGGGCAGAGTTCTGGCCTAGTCCAGGGGCTTACTGGCACCCTGGATGCATCTGTCCTCTCTGCCGGCTTTTGCTAGACTGGATATCCCTCTGAGTCCCGCGGAGGATATCCTTGATTCAAGATGGCCGCTCACACGCTTTCTCGCAAGTCCTTCGGGGACTTGTAGTCCTGTAGAGCCCCTTTCAGGCAATCCAAGATGGCCAATGCTTCGGCAGCCTCTGCGCTTGCGCCGAACCCCGGAGTGGCTGCTGCGCTGTTCCCCCTGATCACACTGGGTCCCGCAGAGCAACTGGACCATTCCCCGCACCGGAGCAGGATAGGGGACTCGGCTACATCCTCCCCCTGGTGGAGAATTCAACATCACCTCTTGAGAACAACCAATGTACAGGCACTTATATAATGCAAAATACATACTGTAACATCATACAACTTAACTCTGGCAATTAAGCAACTAAAAAATATTGAACATTTCAGTAAGCACGGTCATGATAGAGGCAGACCGGCTCCGAGACAGTTGCTAAGACTCATAGTGAGGTGCCCCTAACGAATCCTACGCCATTCTCGTTGGAGGGCATCTCACTCTTTCACTCCGATGTCTTCTTGGGTGGAGAGGCTACCATCGGCTTGAGGCCCTGGCCATCTCATAGGGTGTGACTCTTGAGCTACATAGTCTCTTGTAGGAATGAAACTCTGACACCTTGGGTCGAGGGGTCGGCTTATTGAAGCCACTGGTGAGGGTACATGGATAATGGGCCCATTACCCACTACTTCTTCTGGTGGTGCCCACCAATCTCCATTTGTAGTGGAAGAAGTTCCTTCCATGGGATCCTGATTGTCTTCCATTATAGCATTCGGAATTCCACTAGAATCTTCCTGTTTACTTGAAGACATTATTGGTGATAGTTCGGGTTCACTTTCTCCCACTTGAGGGATAGGTAACAAGTGATTCAGATGCCAGACCTTTACCATTCCCTCTGAATCTCTGATGCGATATACAGGGAGGCCAGGCATCTGCGACTCCACCTCGAAGGGAGCCTCTTGCCAGCGGTCAGCGAACTTGTGCTTCCCTGTTATGCCTAAATTCCGCAGGAGAACTTTGTCTCCAGGCCGAAGTTACCTGTAGCGTACCTTATGGTCATACCTCCGCTTGTTATTTTCGTTCAACTTGGCGGTGGCTCTTTCCGCCAACTGATAAGCTCTGCGGAGGTCTTTGCACATATTTGTATTGAGTCATGTTCGGTACCCCATCGGTAGACACTCTTAGTCGGATGTCCACCGGTAGTCACACCTCTCTACCGAACAACATGAAATAGGGTGTGTACCCTGTGGATTCATGCCTGGTGCAATTGTACTAGAGGCTCTCATGCTTGCTGCAACTGGCCTTCTCAGAGCGTATCGGGAGTAGAGGTCTGTTACTATGAGAACGTTCCTGATACCCTTCGAATCTGCCTCACGCAGAGGAAATCCATACAGACTAGGTCCATGGGACCAGAGCTCTTTAAGTGGCCCATTGGGACTGCGCGTGTAGGCAGTGTTTTTCGCTGCATGCACCGCAGACACCTTCGGCAATAGTGCTCCACCGATTCCCACATCTTGGGCCAGAAGAACCGATCTCTTATAAGTACGAACATTTTATTCACTCCCAAATGTCCGTGATCATCATGCAGAGACCATAGGATGTGGTACTGCAACCTTCTGGGCTGGACTAGTTGTCGCCTATCAGGGTGGTTGTGATAGACCATGGCCTTCTCTACGGAGTCATGCCCTATGTGGAACTTGTCACATTCCCTCATGATAATAGAGACCATGTCGGCGGGAACACGCTTTGCTAAGGAAGGGTTGTTTTCTTGGATGGCCCGGCATATGGCTTTAGCCACTGGGTCTCGCAGCTGGTGTATCACTAGCTCTTTCCAGCTCATTATAGTATCTTGGATTATGGACATGCCTTCTGGGTGGTAGTATGCTGCAGGAAGTGCCTTCGACTGACATCCTAATGAGTCCACCAATCTGAGTTCGGAGAAAGCGACTTTGTCCTCCACTATCGCTAGTGTGGAGCACATTGCCCGAATCCCAGGGTCAGGAATCTCTTCCCACTCGCCATCGTTCGATGTTGAACTCAGACCAGGCCTTCTAGACAGAGCATTGGCTCCGACATTCAAGATCCCTGGCTTGTACTAAACCGATAGTTAGATAGAGCAGCCAACCACCTGTGGCCGGTAGAGTCCAACTTGGCGGAGGTCAAGATGTATGTCAACGAGTTGTTGTCTGTTTGCACCTCAAAGGAAACCCCATAGAGATAAAAACAGGCACAAAATTAAACACATTTAAATAAAACAAGCATTTCACAATAAAGCTGTTGATTGGGACTCTGGTGTTACTCCTGAGGAAGCCAATCCATTGGCGAAACTGGTTGAGTGTGAGGTTCCTGCTGGCAAGAGCATCCACGGACGCGTTCTCAGACTGCAAACTAGCAAGGAGGCTACCAGCTGGGGAGGGTTCCCCAGACTACCAGCGTCAGAGCAGAGACGGAGGCGGTGAGAGTTTCTACTCGCGATGTCCAGGATTATGTGCTATTTGCCTTTTATTACCATGCTTATTGTACATCTCTCCTGAGAAACAACACAAGCACAGACCTAGGCACAGTTTTAGAGTCGCGCGTTTATTTTTTATACACTGTGAGTACGCATTTTATATGAGCCTATAATCTCTGACTTTTTCATAAACATCTGCACTGAGATATTATCTTTTGTTGATTTTCTCCCATGCTCCCCCCTGGATTGTGAGACAAATTGCAGTTTTGTGGCACCAGTGAAGACGGGCCCTTCCAGAGGGTTTGAGCAGGGAGTTGCAACTTTATTTATTTTTATTTTTATATCACTGCACATTGTATTTTTTGATACTGTCACATTTATTATTCACTTTGTACTATAGCACTAATTGCTGATCACTTTATTGTTAGTGACCACTCTCTGTGGAAGCGCCTATATAATCACTTCTGTGTGCTGTGGTAAACCATGCTCACAATATATGGACATGGATTGCCACACTGACAATGAATGGGACACCTAAAAATAATCACAAAATACAATACATAACAAATAAAAACAAGCATTTTCCAAAAAATGCATTGCTTGCCACTGTACTTATCTATAGCCCGAAAGGGGCATAGATAAACACATTGGCAGTCAATGGGCAACCTAATTTTTTTTTTTTTTTAAAACGCAATGAAATACATTGTTTTTCTTACCTTTGATGTTTTCACCCCCGTCCTATGCGAGCACCAACTCTTGACCCTCAATGCAATGATCCTCAACAGCTGATACGCAGAAGTCTGTGATCAAATCTTGATTGAAGAGACGTCTCCCCGGTGAGGTTTTTTCTTCTTTCTTTTCTTCAGTTTTCTCTTCTTGCTTTGTAATCCAATGGGGTGGATGTTGTCAAATTGGTTTCTTAAGCTCAAATGAGATCGACAGGCCTTATATAAGGCCTGTGACGTCACATTTGACTGTCAAATGGTACACCCCAATCCGATTGGCTGGTGTACCATGTGACATTTTTTTTTGTTTGTTTGTTTTTTCAACTTCCGTTTTATTGAGTTTTTGTTGACAAAACATGGAGCCACTCCACGTAAAAATACATGTAAACATTTTTCCCCGTCAAATTATCTGTGACACCAACTCCATGCCTATACAACATTCCATGACACAAAACAAATAACAGACAAGGGAAGGGGAAGACAAGGGAAGAAGGGGAGGGGGGGGGGTAGGAGGTTGCTGTGTTGTAGCGCTCTTGCTTGCTCGGTTGCTCTCGACTCGGCTTCCTCTGGGCCCACTTGTGGGCTCTCTCCTTTCTTTCTTTTTTGTTCTTTTTGTAGCAGGGGGTGCATCTTCTCTTTCTTTTTGGTAAGGGGGGCCTAAACTTATACTTATCGGACTTGTATCCCTAACCGTCGCTACTTTTTTTTTTAAGGGATGTGACGTCATCTTAAAGGGAGGAAAGCCAGCCAATCAGGAAGGCTATGCTTCCCTCCCATGTGATGGCAGCTATTTTTTTCTGGTGACGTCATTTTTTTTTTTTTTTCAACAAAAAAGGTTTTTTATTATTGGGACAAGGTACAGTTCACAAAATAGCTGACAACCCATTATCTTGTATGAGTGCCCTCGTGCCCAACATTTTGTTTTACAGTATCGACTGCAAGAAAAATAAAATTAACTGACTTACAAGACGTACAAGACAAACTCAGGGGGAGGGGGGGGGTAGGGGGGGCGGCCAGGTGAGACGTGTCTCCAGACTGTGTTCTTGAACCACCAGTACCGTGTTTGTTCTGAGGGCGCCGACTGCCAGTCCCTTCGCGATCATCGTGGGTCTGCCCTATCGGTGCTCTAACCTGTCCTTGTCCGTGCCGCTGCCCCGGAGGAGAACGCATCTTCCATTATCACAGCAGAATGTTGGTGGCACTCACCCCAGGGATGTCAGATTGGTTTAGCCAAGGGGCCCATGTTTTTAGGAAATTTGTGCCGGTGTCATTGACCAGACTCGTTAATTGTTCCATCCGGCAAACGTACCAGATTCTGTTCCGAATTTTCATCATTGTGGGTAAGTCTGGTTGCTTCCACAGTGCCGCGAGTTCGCACCTCATGGCTGTTGCAAAGTGTGCAATTAATTTTTGCGCCGGTCTGCCTAGCCCCCGCCTGCGCCTGCCCAGCAGGAACAGCCAGGGGTCCAGGGGGACCGGCTGTCCAAGAATTCTCTCTAGCCAATTTTGGATTTCCTCCCATAAAGGTGCCACTTTGGTGCAACCCCACAGCATGTGCAGCAAGTCTGCTTGGTCCCCACACTGTTTGGGACACAGTGGGGGGTAGCCTCTCACAAACTTTGCTAATCGTGTTGGGGTGAGGTACCACCTCATGAGGACTTTATATGCGTTCTCCTTCAGGGTCGTGCATATCGAGCTTTTAGCCGCTGCCAGCACTATAGAGTCCCAGTCCTCGTCTTCTAAGGTCTCCCCTAAGTCCGTTTCCCACGCCCGTCTATAGTTCAGTTTGGTGTCGTCTGTGGTCTCAGGGCAAACTACCGCTCTGTAGATCGTAGAAGTAAGTCCCGAGGTGTCCGTTCCTCTAGAACACAGCTGCTCGAAATTGGTACGCCTTGGGCGTTCAGGGATTTTATTGTAGAAGGCTCTAATCTGAAGGTATCTAAAGAATTCGGAATTTGGTATCCCCGTTTCAGATTTAATTTGGTCGAATGATTTTAATAGTGGGCTACCTTTCAGATGTAGAAGCCTCGTGAGGCCCTTTGTTTTCCAGGCCCCCAGGTGTCCACCTGGCATGCCCGGAGCGAAATCAGGGTTCCCTACAAACGGGGTCATATATGTGTGCTGGGTGGTGAGCGCACATCTGAGTCTGGTGTCCCTCCAAACTGCCAACGAGCTCCTCATTGTCGCAAGCGGTATCCCTAAGGATTTTTGTACTCTCTGCGGAAGCCAGATTAAGTCCTGTAACTCCACCGGGGAGCTACATTCACGTTCCAGTTCTACCCACCGTCGGAGAACCGTCGGTAAGTGCCACTGTACGATTTGAGTCAATTGTGCCGCTCGGAAGTAGGCCATCAAGCAAGGTACCCCTAGTCCTCCTCGTAGTGTTGGGCGAATTAATATACTAGCCTTGATGCGGGGCTTCTTATTACCCCAGACGAATTTCACCATTGAGGACTGCAAGCGGAGGATGTCAGCCCTGACCACCTGCACCGGAAGTGTCTGAAATAGGTACAGGATTCTGGGGAGGAGATTCATTTTAAGGCACTGGATCCTGCCGATCCAGGAGACTGCATAGCCTGACCAGAGTCTGAGATCCTCCACTAGGGTTCTTATCAGCCTGGGGTAGTTAGCTTTGTATAGGGCGCTATATTCTTTAGTGATATTAACCCCTAGGTATTTAATCGAGGAGGCTTGCCATTTGAAGTTAAAATTTAGTTCTATCAATTTTGCGGTAGCCTTTGGCAGGTTTAAATTTAGAGCTTCTGACTTAGTTTGGTTAATTTTGAACCCCGAGATCTTATTAAATTTATCCAGTAGGCTGAAGACGTTTGGCAGGGAGGTAAGGGGCTTTGTTAACATTAAGATAATGTCGTCCGCATACAGGGCCACCTTGTGTGACTGGTCATGAATTTGGATTCCTGTTATATCTGGGTTATTACGAATATGTGCCGCCAAGGGCTCTATGCATAGAGCGAATAGTAGTGGGGACAGGGGGCAACCCTGTCTGGTGCCACTCTGTATCGGGAATTCCTCCGAGGGGAAGCCCTGGTGCCGGACCCTCGCCCTTGGTTCGTGATACAGAGCTAGAATGGCGCTCAGCATTCTCCCTCCCACGCCGAACTCCCCAAGCGTCTCTTTAAGGTAGGGCCAATCAATTCGATCAAAGGCTTTTTCGGCATCTAAGCTAAGTGCCATAGACGGGCTGTTCTGATTCTGGGCCAAATCAATTAAGTCTATGATCCGTCTAGTATTATCTGCCGCTTGCCTCCCGCAGATGAACCCTACTTGATCTGGGTGGACCAGCTTGGGCATTACCGTGTTTAAGCGGTTTGCCAATAGTTTGGAAAAAATTTTAGTATCGGAATTGATCAGCGATATCGGTCGATAGCTCTTACAGTCAGCTGGGTCCTTCCCTGGTTTGGGGATCACTGATATGGACGCTTGGAGCATTTGGCTCGGGATAGGGGCACCATCTAAGAATGAGTTATATAGCCTAGTCAGGTGAGGGACTAATACTTTCCGGAATTTTTTGTAATATAAGTTAGAGAAACCATCGGGGCCTGGGGCCTTCGATGACTTCAGTGATTTGATTACCTCAGATATTTCCTCACCTGAGAAATCCACCTGTAGCGCGTCCCTTTCCATTCTGCTCAGTTTGGGCAAATTTGCCTCTTTCAGAAACGTCTTCAGCTGCCTATGAGTGGTCTCACAATGGGAGACCTTCGCCCCATCATATAGGGTCTCATAGTATGTTTTGAACTCTTCAACAATTTGTTTAGGGTCAGAAGTGAGGCCACCGTTATTAGTTTGAATTGACTGTATGTGGAAGTTATTACTCCTATTCTGGAGTTTACGGGCAAGTGGGGTATCTGGCTTGTTGGCACGTTCATAGAATGGTGACGTCATTTTAAAGGGAGGGAAGCATAGCCTTTCTGATTGGCTGGCTTACCTCCCTTTAAGATGACATCATATCCTTTAAAAAAAAACAAAAACAAAAAAAAAAACCCTGTCACATGGTGCATCAGTCAATCGGATTGGGTGTGTACCATTTGACACACAAATGTGACATCATAGGCATTATATCAGACATGTCCCGTCTCATTTGAGCTTAAGAAGCCGATGGGACAACATCCGCCCAATTGGATTAGAAAGCAAGAAGAGAAGACTGAAGAAAAGAAGAAAAGAATGAAGAACTCATCAGGAAGACGTCTCTTCAATCTAGATTTGATCACGGACTTCTGCACATCGGATGTTGAGGAGCATTGCATCAAGGATCAAGAGTTGGTGCTCGGACGGGCGTGAAGACCTCAATGGTAAGAAAAACATTGATTGTATATTATTCAATTGTTTCTTTGTTTGTTTTTTTAGTTTGCCCATTGACTGCCAATGTGCTTATCTATGCCCCTTTCGGGCTATACATAAGCACAGTGATAAGCAATAAATTTTTTGGCAAATGCTTGTTTTTATTTCATTGTTATGTATTGTATTTTGTGTTATTTTTTTTCTTCAGGTTGCTCATTCATCAACAGTGTGGCAATATATTGTGGGCATGGTTTACCACATTCACAATCAAGGGCTTTATTATGAAATGCTTTGATTCTTCGTCATAAAGAAGACCATCACAGATTGGGTGTGAGGGACGCACATATTATAACTAGATGTATCAAATCCTGCATTTGTATGTGTTATTTCCCTGCCTTGTTAGGTGGTGTAAACCTCCCCATTTTATAATCTATGCCAAATGTTAGCAATGTGATAACACAAGCATCCTACATTTGACACGGCCACAAGCGGAAAATGCTGCAGTGCAGCAAAACAGAACTTTTTTCATTGTTTTGTCACCTCTCCTGCTAAATATTTCAGTGCATGAAACTGATCTCACGGCATAGTGTCATTTGGCATTTTTGAGAGCCAGTGGTGGACCTCATTCACCTGTTAAGAGACAGAGGTGTTGGTTGGTAGTAATAGTCCAGTATATGCTCCCCTTGGACTGTGAGAGATAAAGTTACTACGTTTTGGGACAAGTGAAGACAATCCCTACCAGAGGGTGTGAGCAGGCAGTTACAACTTTTATTGTATCGCTTTTTTGCCCATTTGTTTGCACAAATATTCACTATTGTAATTGTGTGTTTAGTCACTGTTTGTCACTTTATAGTTAGTGACCACTTATAGTGCCTAGCGCCTTTGTCACATTTGGTTGCTAGTAATGGCACAGTGTCCCTTCCTGTCCCTGTGTATTCATTGGAAAAGTAGGGCTGGCATGGCTGGACATGGTTGAGTAGTGGGGGCTAGCTTTGATTTAGGGTTAATAAGAGTGTGGGAATAACTGCTTAGTCAGGAAACGAGGGATTTAGTGGCACCGCTGCAAATCATTCACGCAGGGAGCATAACATTCCCAATGCACTAAAAAGGTTATGTACATGCACAAACGCAGCATGGGGGTCACAGACACTGCCCCAATACATGAAAACACAGGCGGTAACCACACATTGCCTCATCAGACACAACACATAGGTGTGTATGTGTGTGGGTACAACCTAACACACAAGAGGAACCCACATGCAGCGTCAGTGTATAAACATATGCGTAAAAGCACAGGGCACAGAATGAAACATTGGGAGAAATCATCTTAAAACCTTGGAATCCAAGGGGATATGCGTTAGAACATTTTCATTTGAGGCTGTACACACAAAGGCACTTTGCACAGACACTACACAAACACACTGTGCTTACACATGCTTTACAAACAGGACTGTGTGTGTCGAAGATCTCTCATTTCCTTTTATAATCATTGGCTTCGTTTGGGGCTTTGGCACTAAAAGATCTCCCCCTCCCCACCCATCTTGTCTCTCCTCTATACAGTACTTGTGTGGGGATACAAGCTGGTCCCTCTTAGCAGCTCCAGTTGGCGGGCCTGGCACTGATATGTGATCCAATCTTGGCAGGAGCTCTGCATTTCCTGGGGGAGGGCATCCAAAACAGTCAGGGGGAGGGGAGGAGCACTGCACAGCTGCTGAACCCCAGATTATTTTACAAGCAGGAGGCAGGGGGGGGGGGGGGAGGCAAGGTTTACAATGCTAAAGATATGGTTTGGGACTGAGCTATGAAAAAAACAAAACACCCAGTCAGAAAGTGCATTATAAAGTGTGTGACTGAGAAGGTGTGTGTCTGACTTTATATATGTATGAGTGTATGTCAGTATGTATGTATGCGTAGTTCTGTATGTAAGAAATCTGTGCCTGTACATGTATGAATGTGTGTCTCTGTATGAATGTGTGTACATGTGTATATGGATGTATGAATGTGTGTCTCTGTATGAATGTGTGTACATGTGTATATGGATGTATGAATGTGTGTCTCTGTATGAATGTGTGTACATGTGTATATGGATGCATGAATGTGCCTGTTTACAAGTACAGATGTAGCAGACATTATTGTCCCTATTAAGGCAAGAAATTAAACAGAAAATATTGCATGCGTTAAAAAGAGATAATACACACATTACCATTGTTTTAATGGAGCCGTGATACTGTATGTCTTGCAATAAAGCTCACTGTAGCTTTAACACATTGCTTTAACGGTGTGCAATAACGCTTACACATCAACTCCACCTGGGACATGAAGACCATGAAATCCATTGGGTCATTCAACTGAGACAATAGCAACAAGGACTTTGCACAAACCAGAGCCTTGGTCTCCTATTACATTTGACCAAAATCTCTCTAGCGTCAGCAGGATGCATTACTATCCCTGAAAAAGGAAAGGATTGTACACTTCTGGAAGACTGTACCTATTACCGCGCTTCTCCTTTTAGACGTTTGCTGCTGGTGAAAGGATTGGCCTTACATATGTGGGAAACAATAGAACAGATCCTGCACTCCTACCAGTTTGGTATATACTAGTGACATGTTTACACTTAGAACCTAAGTCTGTGTGACACAGGAGTCATTTGGTTGCATCTTTTGATCAAAACACGATTCAAGCCGCCAACCTCGTCACGGTAGACTCCTTTTAGCAGGTGCCTACATTGAATATATGTCATTTCTTATTGTCCTACGGACTAAACTATGTGAGATGTGTGAAAATGCCCTGAAGGGGTTAAATAAATGAAGCATACGCTTTGGTGAAAAGCCGGCCAAAGCCAGTATCAGAGTTCCCTTATTATAAAGGTGAACAGTGGTTGCACAAATACCCTAGTGTGAAATATTAAAACTTACACACATCTCTTCTTTCTGTCAGCCGTAAACACTCACCTGCTCTCCAGTGGAGAAAGATCAGTAGACTGACAATGAGGTGTCTAATACCTTTCTGTTAATTGGAGAATATGTTTTCAATCTTTTGAAAAATCCTGAAATATTAGATCGAACCCACTTCTGTTACTGGGCACTGAAAGAGAGCTTTTGCTCAAATGAAAGAGAATTATTTATCTCGCTAAGTAATGTCAGTAATGAGAGGAGGTGATACAGCAGGAGGAAAGGCAGGGGTAATGGGCAGAATGTAGGGGCGTTTAGGGATATATTTGGGGATGGAGGCGATGATGTAAGAGGGCCAGGATCATTGAGAGCTTTGTAAGTCAAGTACACTGATAAACATCTCCATTAAAAGGCAATTTTTAGGTCAAGAACCCTAAAATCTCACTGATCTTGGTTTTTGTACGGTTACATTTTTGCAACATAAGTAAGAACTCAGCATAGTTTTCAAATCACACAGATAGAGAGCAGTATGTGGCAAAACTCAGTCACAGCGACCATCGCCTCAAACATACACACCCCAAATACCATTAGCTATTATAATTATAATGCATTGTGTATGCTCTCTCTAATGTACTGGGCAAGCACACACATTCTGAGCATTCATGTTACAAACAGTCTTAACTCGTATATTGTATAGTTCATTCATTCATTGTGGTCCATTATACTGTATTATATGTGCGTAACCTTTAAGGTTTCTGTTGCAAAGACTTATACATGTTGCTAGTTTGTTAATGTTTTAGAACAAATGTTTCTATATAAATGTGACATTTTCATTAATGAAATAAATGGGGCATGAATTGTTCTTCAGCTTGATGCGATGCGCGCGCACGTCCGTCACAATTTCGCGTTGTTCGGTGGGAGTTTTCAAACTGAAAACTCCACCGGCGGCACAGTGCAGCGTTGACGCTGCTACATTTTGCCGCTACAACGCAAAAGGATATTTCGGGCTACAGTCGCGTCACGTGAGCTGGTTCAGCGAACCAACTCCGTGATACGTTCGCCACGCCCCCAAACGCCGTGACCCAACTCCTGCAGCTAAGTCACAGATTGCTGAGCTGCAGGAGCGCGCGGCGGAGGCGCGCACGGAAGCTCGCGGCCGGAGCATCCACCCTGAACTCTGCCTTATGAAACCAGCCCATGTGAATTATGTATGTATACTTTTATTTATATAGGGACAACTATGTACAGTATCTTGCACTTTACAAAATGACAACGTAAGGTAAATACATGACAAACGATGGGAATAAGTGCAACAAGTAAAGGACAACCTAAGGCAAAAGCTCCAAAGAGCTTACAATCTAAGTAAGTCTATTCATAATGACAACAATCTCATGATCCCCGGGGTGTATCTGTCTGGCAGTCAGAACGTACGTGCGCTCCACTAACATTCCATGGATTTCTCCAAAGGAATGAGATATACTTTAAACATTCTCCTAGAAACTCAAAACTGAAAGTTAGGTGATATATAAATATATCCGCATATGTAACAAGAAATCCAAACAGGGACAAATAGCCGTATTCATTTAAAAAGGCTTTAAAAGAAGCATTTCTTCATTTTATCCATTTGGCTGAAGAATTAAGTATACTAATCAGTTTGGTCTCATGTTGTATGAAGAGTTTATGAATGTCCCATCTAATCACTAGTGAAGTATGTTTAATGCCCAGTGACTAACCACGGGCTCCCAGTGATATTCGTGGAAGTGGAGGGGGATTCACTTATCTTCTGATTGCGTTGAATGTTTCGATTAAGCAATGAATGCGATCTCCCCCTAAAAGACCAGCATTAATCGGGCCCCATGAACGCAGAGAACATCATAAGGGAACCTACGGGTCACAGACAGTTACATTTGTTTACGGAAGACAAGGAAACTGTTGCATTCTTTACAAAAAGTTTGTTTTCTTTTTGCTAGGTATCAGGGATTGCACCTGCATTGATTGGATTGATTTCTGCATTGATTTTTTTTATTTTATTTTTACTTTTTAAGTAATGTTCTGTGATTGCTAAAAGCAATGCCTTGCAGGTGGATTATTTCAGCTATGCTCTGCAGTGATTAATGGAGCAAGGCTCTGCAGAATGATTATAAATGTAGTGTCCGGGACTGATTACTGAAGCAATGAGTCAGTATTGAAGTGATCCTGTCTGCAATAATCATTATTAATTCATTACTATTATTATCTCCAGTAGTTATTAAAACCATAATCTGCATTGATAAATGGAGTGATGTTCTGAGCATCTCTTTAGCAGTGAAAAAGGGGATTTTGTCACTGCAGGGGTCAGCAGTGGTGAGGCGAGGAGGAGGGAGTCTTCACGCTTGCCAACCTCTTGCTCTGCCCATGTTCTTGTGGCGAGGGGAGGGTGGGCTTTGGGGAGTGGGAGCAGGTGGTTTGTGACATGGCTGGGGGTGCATTATTTGTCTTGCACATGGTGTTAGTGAAATCTGAAATCTTTTCCCATCCTTGAAGCGGTCACAGCTGTGGGATCAGTTACAGGTCTGTGCTGCTAGCAGAGGTCATGGTTACTTACTGTAACAGGGGGACTAACTCACAACAGATGTGCTGTAATACACACACTGTGGGCCTGTGCAGAATGTGATACACGGGAACATAATGTAGCAAGGGCTGTGTGTGTGTGTGCATGGTGGCATGTGTATCTGGCACGAAACTAATATCAATCTGTGTGGCAACCTCATTAGTCCAGTCGCATATGTAAAACAACAAGTATGCGCCGATAAAATAACATTCAACCATGAATGAAAACAAATATATTTCTGGGATCAAATTGTATGCACAAACACACAGTGACATAGATATAAGGCTTATAAGGTTTGATCCACAAATGTATTTGCTCTGCATTTTGAAATTCTACAGGGGTTGGGTATTGAACTATGATAGTGCTAATTGGGGGACTATCGCACAGAAACTCCAGTTGACGTCAGTGGGAGTTTGCGCGGTACTGCCCCAACCCAAACTGGCACTATCATAGTTTAATGAATAACTCCTAGATGTCTGCCGTTTGGAGATGATCTGAGCTGTAAATTTAATGCAACAACATTGTAAAAGTCTATATTTTGTATAAAGTAGGGACTTTTAGGGACTTTTTCTAACATTATGATGTGGAATGTTGTTGTTTTTGTCTTTTTAACACAAAAAGGGCCTCTGAGCCTGCAGAATACAAGACTTCACATGCATATTTTTATTTTGTGTAATTACAGAGTTAGCACCATTTTGGAAAATGGCAAAGCACCACATTTAACCTGCAGCAGTTGCTTCTAAGCAGAAATGCTTTTAAGTAGAAATCTTTAAAGTAGTGTGGAAGTTTAAAAAAGGAAGTTCAAAAAGAAGTGGAAAAAATGGACACCATCTACTGCTTCTGATTCCTGCATGTGAACTACGCTGGAAAGGAGTATATCATCCCAGACTGCACATCTCAACATATTGCTGTGATGCCGCCTTTACTTTTTATATTTGCTGTAACCTCACTTATTTTCAAATTATGCACTTCCTTCCACCAGCCTCATCATGTCTCTAACTCTATTCATATTTCGCCATCTCTCCTTACTTCACCACTTCTCAGTTCACATGAACTCCTCTCTTACCTGCGCCCTGTCACCATACAGCTATACCTCCTGCACTAAAACACACCCCTACAAATCATCCTCACGCATTCTCTTTCTGTACATGCTTCTCCTCCTCGCTTCTGGGGATATCTCTCCCAATCCTGGTCCCTGCCTTATTTCTACTTGCTCTCGTCCTTGCCTTCCACATGCAACTTCTACTCCTTCTGGTGTAAACCCCTCCAACCTCATACCCATCCCCTGCCACCCTCCCGCCTCTCTCCCTTTCTCCTGTGCCCTTTGGAATGCTCGCTCCCTCTCTAACAAGTTCCTCTCTGTGCATGACTTCTTTCTCTCTCACTCTCTGCTCCTATTTGCCATAACTGAGACCTGGTTCACTCAGTCTGACTCTGCTCTGGAAGCTGCCCTCTCTTATGGTGGCCTTTCCTTCTCCCACACTCCGCGCCCTGATGGCAGGGGTGGAGGCGTGGGGCTCCTGCTCTCCTCTCTCTGCCCCTACCGAACCGTTCCTATTCCTCCCTCTCTTGCTTTTCCCTCCTTTGAGGTCCACACAGTCCAGATCTTCTCTCATCTCCTGGTCCATGTGGTGGTCATCTATCGCCCACCTTCCTTTACTCATCCCCCTTCTGCCTTTCTCTCTCACTTTGAATCCTGGCTCTCTTTCTTTCTCTCCTCAGACTCCCCTGTTCTTCTCCTTGGGGACTTCAATTGCCACATTGATGACCCCTCTCTTCCTTGGGCTTCCCGCTTTCTTTCTCTAACCTCTTCTTTTGGCCTTCAACAGTGGACTGAAGCCAGCACCCACAAGGATGGACACTACCTAGACCTGGTTTTCACTAAAAACTTCTCTCTCCGATTTCTCCATTTTCCCTTTTCCTCTCTCTGATCATCACCTCATCTCATTTTCGCTCTCTCGCTTCTCTCCATCTCCATCTCCACCTCACCCTCGTTTTTGCAGAAACCTTCGCTCTATTAACCTACCAGCTCTTGATTCCACTTTACGCTCCTCCCTCTCCTCTTTCAGTTCTGCTTCAGACCCTGACAACCTGGTCAGGAACTACAACTCTGCCTTATCTTCCTCTCTTGATCTTCATGCCCCGCTTTCTCTCTGCCGTCCTCGCCCTTCTAACCCCAGACCCTGGCTAAACTCCCACACACGCATGCTGCGTTCCTCCACTCATTCCTCTGAATGCCTCTGGAGGAAATCTCATACGCTCGCAGACTTCATTCACTACAAATTTATGCTATCTGTTTCAACTCTGCCCTCTCTCAGGCTAAACAAACCTACTTTTCATCACTAATCAACACACACAAGTCTAACCCACGCCGTCTCTTTTCTGTCTTTGACTCTCTACTCAGACCACCCTCAGCTGCCTCCTCTTCTTCCTCCATCTCACCTCAGGACTTTGCTGACTTTTTTAAGGAAAAGGTGGAATCCATAAGGCAGAACATCCCATCTGTTGCCTCCTCCCATCCCACAATGCTTCCCAACTCACCTCCTGCCTTTCTTGACTCTTTTACCGCTATCTCAGAGGAGGATTTGTCACTGCTGATCTCCTCTTCTCCCTCTACCACTTGCCCTCTTGATCCCATTCCCTCCCATCTCCTAAAACCTCTTGCTCCTTCTATAATCCCTATGCTCACACAGATCTTTAACTCTTCCCTCTACTCTGGTACCTTTCCATCCTCCTTCAAGCATGCAACCGTTATACCATTACTCAAAAACAGCAAGCTTGACCCTACCTGTCCTAACTATCGACCTGTCTCCCTCCTGCCTTTTGCCTCCAAACTCCTTGAACGTCTTGTATTCTCTCGATTGCTACACTTTTTCAACACCTAATTCTCTCCTAGACCCTCTACAATCTGGCTTCCGCACTGCTCACTCTACTGAAACAGCCTTCACTAAAATAACTGACGACCTCCATGCTGCCAAAGACAGAGGTCATTACACTCTGCTCATATTACTCGACCTCTCTGCAGCATTCGACACCGTGGACCACCCTCTTCTCCTTCACATTCTCCATACTCTTGGTATTCGGAATAAAGCTTTATCCTGGATCTCCTCTTACCTCTCCCATCGTACTTTCAGTGTCTCTTTTGCCAACACCTCCTCCTCCTCTATTGATCTCTCTGTGGGGGTACCCCAGGGCTCTGTCCTGGGACCCCTTCTCTTTTCTCTTTACACACTCTCTTTAGGTGACCTAATCACATCTTTTGGGTTTAAATATCACCTCTATGCTGACGACACACAAATTTACCTTTCAACCCCTGACCTTACACCTGCTATACAGACCAAAGTTTCTGAATGCCTCTCTGGAATATCATCCTGGATGGCCATCCGCCAACTGAAACTTAACATGGCAAAAACAGAGCTCCTTATACTTCCTCCCAAACCTGGCCCTACTACCTCCTTCCACATTGCTATTGGAAATACGATCATTCACCCAGTAGCCCAAGCACGCTGCCTAGGGGTTACACTTGATTCCTCTCTCTCATTCTCCTCTCATATTAAAACGTTTCTAAAACTTGTTGCTTTTTCCTCTGCAATATCACAAAGATACGCCCTTTCCTCTGTTACTCAACTGCCAAAACGACTCAGGCCCTCATTCTCTCACATCTCGATTACTGCAACCTCCTTCTGTCCGGCCTTCCTGACTCTCACCTGTCTCCCCTACAATCTATCCTAAACGCTGCTGCCAGAATCACTCTACTCTTTCCTAAATCTGTCTCCGCATCTCCCCTCCTGAAATCCCTCTCCTGGCTTCCGATTAAATCCCGTATCTCACACTCAATTCTCCTGCTCACTTTTAAAGCTTTACATTCTTCTGCCCCTCCTTACATCTCAGCCCTAATTTCTCGCTATGCACCATCCTGACTCTTGCGTTCTTCTCAAGGATGTCTTCTTTCTACCCCCTTTGTATCTAAAGCTCTCTCCCGCCTTAAACCTTTCTCACTTTCTGCCCCACACGTCTGGAATGCCCTTCCCCTCAATACCCGACTAGCCCCCTCGCTATCCACCTTTAAGACTCACCTTAAGACACATCTGCTTAAAGAAGCATATGAAAAGCACTGGATAATCATGGACACATGATACATAAAGCTTGGCCCCCTGCAGACGCACTTACTAGAATTCCCTCCTACTGTCTCTGTTCGGTCTCCCTACCTACCAATTAGATTGTAAGCTCCTCGGAGCAGGGACTCCTTCCTTAATGTTACTTTTACAGTATGTCTGAAGCACTTATTCGCATGATCTGTTATTTATATTATTTGTTATTTATATGATATGTATTACTACTATGAAGCGCTATGTACATTTATGGCGCTATATAAATAAAGACATACAATACAATTTACAGAGATATCAACTTTCGGGGCTAAAACCAGTGAGATTTGGGGATTTTATATGTTTAAAAAAGTGTTTTCAGGGAAATGTGTGTTTTTTTATCAGTGGGGCGCTACTGATGCCTATGAAAGCACTGGTGTCAGTAAGGCTCATAGAAAGTCAGTGGGAGTTGACAGGTCTGTGTTAATATATAAATCTAATATTGATCAAGGAGACAATCTCAGTTTCCGATTGTCCTTCATTATCATTGTCAAGACTTTCGCTTTAACATGTCGCTGATGCTTCAACATAAAATAAAATATCATGGTCGCTGGATTATTTAAAGCTTTAGCCATCACCGAACACATGGAGGAAACACATCATTTATCTGCTTGCAAAGTTGTAGATTTGACCACTTTTATAATGGCTCCGGTTTCTGCCCACATAAATAACAGTGAATGAGGCTCCTATAGTTAAATAGAAAAAATGATCGGAAGGGGGTGCACTGCTAGGTGATAGTATTTAGACTACCAAACGCAACTTGATGAAAAAAGCCAATTTATTAAACATAAACGGAGGTATACATGCACAAACGAAACTCTGACGCGTTTCGCTCTGGTAGTAACTTTGTCAAAGAGTGTTATGGCTAAGTGCTCAGCTGATCCTCTAAATAGCTCACCCTATTCTCTGATAGGGTCAAATCTGATAGGTGTGTGCTCTTAGGCTGCACTTAAAGTCCCGGCGACAGCGAAGCGACGTCGCATCAAAACAAATGCATTGCCGCCGTCTCGTGCGCTTATAATAAGTGCGGCACGACGGCTTGGTCGCGATCGCTGGAAGTCATCTCAATTTGATTTTTCCAGCAACCGTAGCCTGACGTCGACGTCGCTGGCACTATAAGCGCAGCCTTAACACACACCTGACGCTTAATATATTACGTCTCTGCTGCTAAGAGCTAAGAGAAGAGGAGGATTGTAATTTAGAGGATCTCAAAGAGCACAACAAACATATAAAAGATACAAAGCAAACCACAAACAAGTAACTATTGTGTCAAACTGCAAAACACAGTGATACCAACAATTGCTAAATAGCAACACTAACCTGGATACACAATAATAAATAAAACCAAAAGAACCTTGATATGTATAGAAAAGCAATAATTGACTATAACCAAAAATCTAATATCAGAAATATAATAATATTGATAAATGTAACTAGACATATAAAATCCAGATAAATAAATCTCAAATGGACTTATAAAAGCAAGAATATAAAGTACTAGCTGAGAGACCCGGCGTTGCCCGTGAGTTAAATTTCCCGCTCCGTTCTCCCCCCCTCCCCCAGAGGGGAGGGACGAACAGTGGACAGGAGGGGGGGGCATGCCGTGGACAGGAGGGGGGGGGGACGGGGGGAAAGTGTACGGGGGGGGGACAGTGGACAGGAGGGGGGGAGTGGACAGGAGGGGGGAGAATGGACAGGAGGGGGTGACAGTGGACAGGAGGGGGGACAGTGGAAGAGCAGGGGGCATGGGCAAGGAGGGGGGAGGGGGACAGGGACAGGAGGGGGGGACAGTGGAGGAGGGGTGGGGGGACAGTGGACAGGAGGGGGGGGGACAGTGGACAGGAGGGGGGGGCAGTGGGAAGGAGGGGGGGACAGTGGACAGGAGGGGGGGGACAGTGGACAGCGGGGGACAGGAGGGGGAGACAGTGGACAGGAGGGGGACAGTGGACAGGAGGGGGGACAGTGGACAGGGGGGGGCAATGGACAGGAGGGGGGACAGTGGACGGGGGGCAGTGGACAGGGGAGGGGGCAGTGGACAGGGGAGGGGGACAGTGGACAGGGGAGGAGGGGGGGGCATGGACAGGTGGGGACAGTGGACAGGAGGAGGGGCAGTGGACAGGATGGGAGGGGACAGTGGACAGGGAGAGGGGGGGACAGTGGACAGGGGGGGACAGGGGACGGGGGACAGTGGGGCAGGGGGGGGGCAGTGACGGGGGGGACAGTGGACCGGGGGGGAAGTGGACAGGGGGGGGGACGGGAGGGGGGGACAGTGGACAGGAGGAGGGGGCAGGGACAGGAGGGGGGGACAGTGGAAAGGAGGGGGGGACAGTGGACAGTAGGAGGGGGGACCGTGGACCGGGGGGGGGGGACCAGTGGACAGGAGGGGGGGACAGTGGACCGGAGGGGGGGACAGTGGACCAGGGGGGGGCCAGGGAAGGTTTAGGGGTGGCTAAAGTGGATCGGGGGGGCAGTGGACAGGGGAGGGGGACCATGGACAGGGGGGGGGAAAGGAGGGAGGGGCAGTTGGACAGGAGGGGGGGCGGGGACAGGAGGGGGTGACAGTGGAGGGGGGGGGGACTAGTGGAGGAGGGGGACAGTGGACAGGAGGGGGGACAGGGGACAGGAGGGGGGGGGGGGGGGTGAGGGGGTGGGACATGGGACAGGAGGGGGGGCAGGTACAGGGGAAGGGAACAGGAGGGGGGGGGGGACAGTGGACAGGAGGGGGGGAGGGGAGTGGACAGGAGGGGGGGGGACAGTGGACAGGAGGGGGGACAAGTGGACAGGAGGGGGGGACGGTGGGACAGGGAGGGGGGGACAGGGACAGGAGGGGGGGAAAGGAAGGCGGGTGGGACAGGAAAACATGAGGGGGGGGCAGGACAGAGGGGGGGACAGTGGACAGGACGGGGGGGACAGTGAACATGAGGGGGGGGACAGTGAACATGAGGGGGGGGGACAGTGAACATGAGGGGGGGGACAGTGAGACAGGGGGGGGGACAGTGGACAGGAGATGTGGGGGGACAGGGACAGGAGGGGGGGGACAGTGGGACAGGAGGGGGGGGCAGTGGACAGGAGGGGGACAGTGGACAGGAGGGGGAAACAGTGTCAACACACACAACACACACACACACACAGAGTCAAACACACACAGAGTCACACACACACAGAGTCACACAAACAAACACAAGTCTGAGTCCGTGCGGCGATCAGAGGGAACTTCTATGGGTGAAGGCCCGCACCTCGCAAGTCCCGTGCGGCGCCTTCTCGGGGCAGGCCCCCCGCCCCCCGCAGATCGTTACGGCGCCTTCTGTGCAGGCACCCGTTCCCCCGCAGATCCGGACGGCGCCTTTCTCGGGTGCAGCGGCCCCCCCCCCGAAGTTCCATGTGGCCGCCACCGTACAGGTGAGGGGGGTGGTGTGTAGGGCGTGAGTGGTGGTGGCGTCCTTCCGCCCCAGCCGTTCGCCCACCCTCCGTCCTCACGGCCGTTCCACCTCTCCCGTCCGACCACTCACCGTATGTCCGCTCCCAGTCCGTAGCCTTCCCGACGTCCTCACCCCGGCCGTCGCCCCCGTTCGTTCCGCCCTACCCCCGTGCACGTCCGTTCCGCCCCTCCGGGATTCCGTATTCCGCCCCCTCCACGGGACGTCCCGTTACTGCCCACGCCGCGTCGTCGCCCCTGCCAGACTCCATTTCCGCCCCTCTCGGACATCCGTTCCGCCTCCCACGTCCTCTTACGGCCCTCGTCGTTCCGCACCACTCCGGCGTCGTTCGCCCCCTTCGCCGTCCGATTCCGCCCCCCCTCCGCCGTTCGTTCGCCCCCTCCCCGCCGTCCGTTCTGCCCCCTCCTGGCCATCCATTCCGCCCCCTCCCGGCCATCCGTTCCGCCCCCTCCCGTCCGTCCTTTCCGCCCCCTCCCGTCCCGTCCGTTCCGCCCCCTCCTGGCCGTCCGTTCCGCCCCCTCTCGGCCGTCCGTTCCGCCCCCTCCCGGCCGTCCGTTCCGCCGCTTGGTCCCGGCCGGAGGCACAGGGGTGAGGGAGGGGAAGCCGTGTGTGTGTTGTGCTGTGTGGAGGGGAGGCTGGAGGCGCAGGGGTGTGAGGCGGCGGTTTGGGCGGGAGGTGGTGTGTGTGCGTGTGCGGCAGTTGAGGCTAGGCACTTGGCGTCGCTAGGGAGGAAGGGGGTCCTTCCGGGCGCCGCCATCTTAGGCACTCGGCGCCGCGAGGCAGCTGCAGGCTGCCTGGCCACTGCCTGTCCCCCCGTCGGGGAGGGAGGTGAGTGAGCAACGGTGAGTGAGCGCCGCAGAGGGAGGTGACTGAGCGCCGGGGAGGGAGGTGAGTGAGCGCCGGGGAGGGAGGTGAGTGTGATGGGGGGAGAGGACAGAGAGATAGTGTGTGTGTGTGTGTGTGTGTGTGAGGTGTGTGTGTGTGGGTGTGGCCGAGGGGGAAGAGAGTGGCAGTTGGGTGACGTCAGACCCACCAATCTGATTGGCCAGAGGCTGAGGACCAATCAGATTCACCGCAGCTAGTACCAACCTTTCGATTTTATATATTATAAGATGAAAATATATATAAAAAAAAATAATCTAATAAACCAATCATATAAAAGCATATAAATATAGATAGCAAAATAAAAATACCATTATTACCACAGCCAACCTCTCCACATCGAAATATTATGACCATGCATAATAGACTATCATATAATAATATGAATAACCATATTTCTTGGTGCACAAATTGAAGTGCATAACTATCTTAATATCTACACATGGTTATAAGATGTATGAGAAAGTGGCAGGTAATTGTATATAAGAGCATGAATAGACAGAATCCTGAATTTAAAACATTATTTGTCCAAGATATAATAATCATAATTAATTCAATCAATCATGTATAAACAAAATGTGCAAGTTTAATAAAAAAAAGAGTCCACCTTATAAGAAATGTATTGCAAATAATCGCATCTTAAAAGCCCTATGTAAGGGAAACTCAATCTGTTAGAAAATGCTTGCGTTCCCAATCAGTATTAATTCCGAAAGGGCTAAGGGTATAAATCCAATACATCTCTTTTTTGTTTAAAATATTTAATCTATCCCCACCTCGTGGATGAGGTGGAATATGTTCGATCCCAATGAATGAACATTTTTCAATGCCTCCCTGAGGACAAGATGCAAAGTGATGAGAGACAGGAAGTGAGGTGTCTTTCTTTTTGAGAAGGCGTACATGTTCAATAATTCTTGACCGTAAAGGTCTTATAGTATGTCCAATGTACTTCATGTGACAACCGCACACTAAAAGGTATATCACGAAGCTAGTATGACAATTAATGAAACTATTAATGCGGTAACTGGATATGCAAAGTTTGATACATATAGTAGATCTGGAATATTGACACATGGAACATCTACCACAGATAAAGAAGCCTTTAAGTATCCATTGGATTTTATTGCACGAACCTCTGGAGACAAACAAACTGTGTGTTTAATGGGTAGCTAATGTTTTAGTCTTCCTAAACAAATGTAGGACCCTCTTGTATAACCGAAGAAATATCTTTGTCTAAGGACAAGGTATTCCAATGTTTGCGTATGATGGCTCTGATCTCTTGTGCCTGTCGATTAAATGTAGTTATGAACATAGGGCAATTGGCATCATCCTTCCCATATTGATGTATTCTAGTTTTACATTTAGAACATCTCTGTGTCTGGTGTATAAGATCCATCCTATTCAAAGAATCTGCATACATAAGGGCTTCTCGAACATCTTGGAGCCTGTAACCTCTTTCAATGAAGCGTCGTGTCATTTCCCGGGATTGTATATCAAAGGATTCCTTATCTGAACATAACCTTTTTACATCATGGATGACCTACAGCTGTTTCCTCTCCTGTTGGCATGTTATTCATGAGGATCTACACGGTGCACAGGTTTCCAGTCTGCGTGACACCAGGTATAGTGGGGTTGTGGGACTGTAGGGAGGATTAGTGTTTACTGGGCTTCTCACCTCACGGTGGGCACTCCAGTGGCTCAGTTTCCCTCTTTCCTTCATTACCCCTCCCCCAGCCTATGTGCATGTCCGCTCCAACATATGGGACTTGGATATTCATTCAATTATACGGCCTGTCTGTCCTACTTCATTCATTGACTTTTCAAGGATCTAATTGTTCCAGCACTACTTGAGCACTGGTTTGGGGTTCATATCACATTTATCTTATCCTATAGTTAAATGCTTGTTATAATTAGTTTTATGACAATTAGAAAGCGAAACAAAAAACAAACAAAATAATCAATATTCTTTAAAGTGCATTGATTTTCTGTCTTCAGATAAAAACGTTTAGTAATGAAGTACACCTTTAACATGGTCGAGCTCAGGGGTGGGCAACTCCAGTCCTCAAGGGCCACCAACAGGTCTGGTTATCAGGATATCCCTGCTTCAGCACAGATTAGTGGCTCAACCATAATGACTGAGCCACTGATAGAGCCACCTTTGTTGAAGCAGGGATATCCTGAAAACCTGACCTGATGGTGGCCGTTGAGGACTTGAGTTGCCCATCCCTGAGCTACTGTAGCTTCAGTTTTTAATGAAAGAAAAGATATGACTTTTAAATACTTGCAAATGGGTGTCTTACTCAGCGCTTGGAAATGTTATTTTTGTCTTTGTGACCATGTCTCTTAGCATTGGTGTTTTGAGATCTGTAGCACCAATTTTAACCAATTAGCTTTCTCATGAAATGTGTTAATGAGCTATATGTACAGTATAGTATTATTAATTGGAGTTAGAAGATGCAGCATCATAATTGTATCTTGGTCATCTTCAGCCCTTTTTTAAGTGTCAGAAGAATATGCCATTATTGAGGTGTCTCTGGCTATCAGTGTGCCTCACATGTAAATTACAAGTCTAATAGGTAGACACAGTCAGAAGGACAAAAATGCTCTATATGACTCAACATATATAAAAAAAGATTAAAGAGCGCCGATCCTAGTGTGATATCGTTATAAAAGATTTAATACACTTTGGACATTTACAATTTGAAACTCACAAACATCCATTTTAAAATGTGCGTTGTATGAGAAAATCTCATGCCCCAACATGCTCCTTTGAGACGCTGTTCCGCTCGAACACTCTGGAATATCCTTCCCTCTGCGTGGTGTCGCCTTGTAGTGTCCTCCGGCAACACGTAGCTGTGATCAAAAGATCCTGTGTAGAGGGGTTTCGGTACATTCAGCGGACAGCAACAATTCACTCCAGCGTTTGTCAGCTTACAAGCAACTGCTCACAACACGAACATGTGACCCCACGCGTTTCATCAGTCTAACGCTGATTTCATCAGATTTCCTGAGCTATATGTGCAGTATTATTAATTGGAGTTAGAAGACGCAGCATCATAATTCTATCTTGGCCATCTTCATCCTTTTTTAAGCGTCAGAAGAATATGCCATTATTGAGGTGTCTCTGGCTATCAGTGTGCCTCACATGTAAATTACAAGTCTAATAGGTAGTCACAGTCCGAAGGAAGAAAAATGCTCTACATGACTCAACACACACACATTATATGTATATATATACTTAGTTAAGTTATGGTGTGTAAAAAAAAGTGACAAAAACCCTCCATAGCAAAGCATATAGCAAATGGAAATATAACTGTATGCTCATCTGCATGTCTTAGGCAGGTCTGCAACCCCGCCTTTCACCATTATCACCCAGCACGCAGCACTTCCACTGCAGCAAGGGATTCTGGGAAATGACATGCAAATGAGCACACAGTGCCAGTTTTTGCTTCAAATTTTTTTTAAACATGGTTCCCTATAGGCTTAAGCTTGCTGCATGCGTTCTCAACAGATTGTAGATAGGGGTGATTTAGTTATCTTAAATTATAGTAGAGATAAGAATATACTAGATGATATAGAGTAGTTAGATTATAGAGAGTTATATATTTGATGAAAAAGGATAAAATAAAATGTATGCCTTTCATACCAGATATATACGACTATATAGATATATAGTATATATATATTAAGGGGGTTTTTATAATATATTATATTATCTACGCTGCAATATATAGATATATATTACGTATATATATATATATTATACGTATATATACAACATACCCCACTTAGTTAAGTTATGGTGAGTAAAAAAAGTGACAAAAACCCTCCACAGCAAAGCATATAGCAAATGGAAATATAACTGTATGCTCATTTGCATGTCTTAGGCAGGTCTGCAACCCCGCCTTTCACCATTAGCACACAGCACTTCCACTGCAGCAATGGATTCTGGGAAATGACATGCAAATGAGCACACAGTGCCACTTTTTGCTTCAAACCCATTTTAAACATGGTTCCCTATAGGCTTGTGACGTCATCGCGTTCGTGTTGGTGTATTTGGAGTCCCTGGCTTTCCTGCGCTCCGGCTGGCGGTAATTTCAAGTGGTAGCAACCATTGTATGAGGGAGCAAAGGACGTGCAGGCATTGGATACCTTTTTATCTTGCTGCCAATTTGGGATAGGAGTTCATGGTGAACCTGGGCTGTTTACATCCACTCTGCAAACCTGGGACTCACCCTATCACCGCAGATGACCACAATAGAGATTTCTCTCCCACGAATGGTTCTGTTTAAAATCCTGTAAGTGCACATTCTTATGGGTTGCTGATTTTTTAAATAAATGTACCTTATTTTTTACTCACTTACTTGCTATGGAGCTTGCGCTTTTGTTTGTTTTTTGTTTATATATATATATATAGCACTTTTGACGAAAACCACTGTTGTAGTAAAGACCTCTAAAGGGGAAAAATCGGTGCCCACCCCCCTTGTAACCTTGGACAACTCAGTTTCTTTTTCTGGGCCATATTGGCCTGTCAGACTGCAAACTCTGTTCATTGTAACCTCTGCTAACAGCGCAGCACATGCTGCCACCCACTATATAAAACATATTATCTCCAGGGCACTGAGCACTGTGAGCAATTCCTGATAAAGAATTCTCTAATAAGGACTTGATGTTGAAAATGATTTGTCTTCTTATCAGTCTACATTCATTCTTTTACATGCTAAAGTCCAAGTGATGTTTCAAATGTCAAGGTAGCATACCACAGTAGCACAGACATTAACACTTTCAGAGCATTGCTTCACCTTTTCACTGCCAGAGGTTTACTATTAGTTATTATTATTATTGTTCATTTGTAAAGTGCCAACATATTCAGCAGCGCGGTACAATGGGGGGAGGGGGGGTGTAAAGAAAGATGTCAATTACATTAACATGCACAAACAGATGCAAAAGGCAATGAAGATCCTGTTTGTGAGAGTTTAAAATCTTATATACTGTATGTGGACCTCCTGTCCATTAGAATCTCTGCCAGTATATCTCCTACATGATGGTGTGAGTAGGTATACTGGCTAGGCACTTCTTTAACCCAGGCAGTTCTGAAACGCTGTGTAATGTGGCAGGCATAAGCTTATAGGGATCCATGTTAAAATGGACCAGAAGTAAAAAGGCGACACTGTGTGCTCATTTGCATGTCATTACCCAGAATCCCTGGCTGCAGTGGAAGCACTGTTTGCTGAGCGATAATGGGGAAAGACGGGTTTGCAGACCTGTCTGAGACATGCAAATGCACCACAAGTTGTATTTTCATTTGCTGTACACTGTATGGTGGAGGGTTTTTGTCACTTTTTGTTACCCATCATATCTTATTTCATGTCTGGCTAAATGATGGAGTACTTCCTGACCAGACTGAAGGAACAGCATCAGCCAGTGTGTTTTTTTTACTCTGCTGTGTAATCTCTCCAACCAAACTCCATGTCACTACGACATTGTAGTCCAGTCCTTGACCTTTAAACGTTTATATCCATAGCAATGCAGGACTTTTGTCAACAGGAAATAGTAACAATATACAGTGTTCGACAATCCTATACATTGACACGCCCGGGGCGAGTGGATTTAACCCCCGGGCGAGTAAATATTGGCCCAAGCAGCACACATGTTTGTTTTTTTAAATTTCCCTGCTCGCGCTGAAATTTTCCCTGCTCGCGCTGGCTGAAAAAAAAAAAAAATCCCCCTACCTGACTGCTGATTGGCGCGCGCTTCCAGGCTTTGTGGGCGCGCGGCCAGTCTCTATATGAGCTCGCCCCCAACGAGCGGCCATTTTTTCTGGCCGGAAATATGTTAGAGAGTAAGTACTCTCTAATCCTCCATCCTGCAGCCCCTCTGCTCCTTCCCTGCCT
Source organism: Ascaphus truei (assembly GCA_036426205.1). Lineage (NCBI taxonomy): Eukaryota > Metazoa > Chordata > Amphibia > Anura > Ascaphidae > Ascaphus > Ascaphus truei. The sequence goes on along the minus strand of CM071571.1, from coordinate 98,588,575 downwards.
CCTAGGTGTTCCCTCAATCCCCGCTTCTCTCCTTCTCTCCCCGGTCCCCGTGCCACTTCCCGCCGATACCCGCGCGGGGCAGAGGTGTTCCCCCTTAATCCCCGCTTCTCACCGATACCCGCGCCGCGGGGTGGGTGATGGTAGTGGGGGTGTTCCCCTCCTCTCCCCGGTCCCCGCACCACTTCCTGCTTCCCCCGATACCCGCGCCGCGGTTGATGG